>CM054933.1:27648270-27960303 GCA_029168755.2 Tillandsia fasciculata | reverse complement strand
ACCTAAACCCTAAACCTAAACCCTAAACCCTAAACCCTAAACCCTAAACCCTCCACCCTAAACCCTAACCTAACCCTAAACCTAAACCCTAAACCCTAAACCCTAAACCCTAAACCCTCAACCCTAAACCCTCCCCCCTACCACCTAAACCTAACCCTAACCCTAAACCCCAACCCTAACCCTAAACCTAAACCCTAAACCCTACCCTAAACCTAAACCCTAAACCCTAAACCCTAAACCCTAAACCCTAAACCCTAAACCCTAAACCCTAAACCCTAAACCCTAAACCCTAAACCCTAAACCTAAACCCTAAACCCTAAACCCTAAACCCCAACCCCTAAACCCTAACACCTAACCCTAACCCCTAAACCCCTAAACCTAAACCCTTAAACCCTAAACCCCTAAACCTAAACCCTAAACTAAACCTAAAAACCCCTAAACCCTAAACCCTCAACCCTAACCCTAAACCCTACCCCCTAAACCCTAAACCCTAAACCTAAAACCCTAAACCCTAAACCTAAACCCTAACCCTAACCCTAAACCCTAAACCCTAAAACCCTAAACCTAAACCCTAAACCCTAAACCCTAAAACCCTAAACCCTAAACCCTAAACCCTAAACCCTAAACCCTAAACCCTAAACCCTAAACCCTAAACCTAAACCTAAACCTAAACCCAACCCTAAACCCTAAACCCTAAACCCTAAACCCTAAACCCTAAAACCCTAAACCCTAAACCCTAAACCCTAAAAGATAGTACTATAGCTACACAAATATCAGAGCTGAAATAAAATGCTGTAAAATAAAAATCCAATTACTATACATCTTGAAATAGAGTACAATATCCATTCCCTCAAATACAGATAATCATCATACAATGTCCTCAGTACAGCATCTCTCGACTATAAAAGGAGATAAACTAAAACTATAGTACATCAGTATCTCCAATACAAAAGATCTCACTCCTCCAGATAAACAGTAAAAGCCAGCCAACAGCTACGAGGAATCTCCAACCAGGGGATACAGCTACACTCCTCGGATGGTAACGATCTAGCTCGTGACTCCCTCGCCCGAACAACGACCGAAGATCAGCAACTCCAATGAGGACTCTGCAAAACAGGGGGGAGAAAAGAAGAGGAAACAACAGTGGGGGTGAGAACCACTAGTAAACCAGTAGCCTCCCCCTGTGGGTAAAGCCTCAAGCCCCGGCGTACCCACTAAGTCTACTAGAGGCAAGAAAAGGGCAGGTAGTGAAGCTGTAAACAGAACTACTGAATAAAAGGGGAAAACCACAACAAGTATGCCTCTAAATGCAAT
Source organism: Tillandsia fasciculata (assembly GCA_029168755.2). Taxonomy (NCBI): domain Eukaryota; kingdom Viridiplantae; phylum Streptophyta; class Magnoliopsida; order Poales; family Bromeliaceae; genus Tillandsia; species Tillandsia fasciculata. The sequence goes on along the minus strand of CM054933.1, from coordinate 27,958,989 downwards.
ACCGAAGGAAATGACGGTATGAATGCACCAGGAAACAACATCTGGCTAAATAGACCCAATCTAGTGCCACCAGTAAACTGGTACTGCCTGCTCTGCCATCACTCACACTCACCAACTGACCGGAACCCAACACGGTCTAAAGCCTACTCCGGAGTGGCACTCGAGGGGAGCGACCCACACGAGTAAAGTATCACTGTATCAAGCATCTCTGTAACCAATATCTCACAATAGCAGGACTGGATCATGACAATGATCAAAGTGGGAAACTCCGTCCACTAATGAAACCCCGATCCGATACAATAATACTCAAAAGTGGGAAATACCATCCACTAGAGAAACCTAATACCCAATCTGATGCAATAGTAAACATCCGGTCAACCGCCCAAGTCCGCGGTCACCGCAATAACCCCAACCCCCACATTGGGTGAAATAGTCAAGATCTGGTCAACCGCCTACTGTCCGCGGTTGCCGCAATAGCCCACAATCCAACATCAAGTGCACCCTATCACTGACCCTCAGGTCCCAGCTACACTATCCCAAACCTCTGCTCGAACCCGAGCAACATGACTCAAAAGTCCAAATAAAAAGGAGAAAGAGAGCAATCATGGTTTCTCCTAAGTCAAATCCCAATATGATAGTGTAGCGATAAAATAGTGGCCTATCTAGATGTCCAAATAAGCATGCAAAAGTCCTCATACAAGATGAAAAAGGGAATATATCAAATAACAGTTTCACATGTGTAACGAGTAATAAATCCACATAGATATACCCATCATGCTAAAATTGTCAATCAACTACACATGTATATGATCCCTGATCCATAATAAATTCCCAGAGTGAAACCCGCACATAAAATAGGTCGTTATGTCCCCACCAATAATCTATTTAATCCATTTTCGTAAAACCTGGGTGCTAAAGTAGCATGTCGATTATCAATAATAAATTACCCCAATGATCATGTTCCTACAGAAATATTATTCCCATAATGTCCCCAACATTCTATATTCACAAAATTAATCTCAGATGATAGGCTCACATTTATATCAGGCAAACATGCAGGATATTTAATCATTAAACTCAACATTGGGGGTTTTCTAATAAACTTAGTAAGTAAGCCAAGTGTAGAGGCATGCAACAACCACCCACCTGAAGCGCTAACTGTCCGGGTCCGTACAGCTGAAAATACCAAGAACTCCAATCCTGCGCTCCAACAAGTACAGTACCCCCGAAACACTCCTGGCACAACACAAAGTCCACTAAACACACTTAGGCTCCCAAATATCGCTTTAATTAATCCATACAACAACAGTCCTGAAACTGTTAAATTATCACCTGCAGGAAGTGCCCAGAAAATTCCAAGAAAAATATCACGGCGATCCTCGCATCGATAGCTTCGAAACGGTACCTTGCACGCCCAAATCCGAGTTCGGTAAGTCGAGTTATAAATTCGGCAAGGTGGTAATCCAAACAACAAACTGTGAAGAAAAACTGCACACAGTACACTGAGAAAACAGTAATTTTCACCTTCGAGACAATTTCCTAAAATCCCAGAAAAATCACCACTGTGTTCCTCGCGACGAGTAGATCAAAATCGACTCTTGAATCGCCTCGATCCGATGTTCCTAGGCTGAGATAAAAATTCGGCAAGTTGGTACTGTCCAAAATCCACCACAGAAAAATGGGGGTCAAATATGCCTCGGGAAACGTGCCAAAAGTGCGAAACGGAGCAGAGCGATCAACACGAAAATCGAAGCCTTACCTCTTAGGAACACGCTGTCGAAGAAATCGTCCAAAAACTCCTCCTGGTTTGCTCACAGCGAAATTCTGACTGAACTGCGACGATAATGGGCCGAAATGGGGGAAAACCGAGATGAACTGTAAAAATGATATCGCCGTTGCCGAGCTTCCAGATATTCCGGGGATCCACCAAGAGCTCAAGAACAACAAGGGGAACATCTTTCATATTGAGCTCTCCCTCCCATTCTCTCTCTAAGCTCGGAAAAAGGTGAGAAAGAGGGAGAGAGGGGGGTATTTATAGGCCCAAAACAACAATCCATTAATACCCTCTGTGTCCCGGTTTCGGGCGCATGGGGATTTCGGGTGCTACAGTGCGGCCCGGCCCAACATTTTCGGGCGCGCACAGTAGCCCGGCCCACACGGCCCCGCCGCCCACACCCGATCCGATCGGACCGCACACACCGTCCGACCCGCTCCACACGCTGACACGTGTCCCCGAACACCGAACAGCAATCCGGCCGCTCCCCACGCGCCGCGTGGCCGCCGGGGGTCAACGGGGCGTTGGCGCCCGCCAATGGCGGGCGCCACGTGGCGCCCGCGTGCGCCACCAGCTGCCGTGCCCGCCACGCCCGCCGGCAGCCGCCTGCCCCGCTGCCGGCCGCCTGCCACCGCCGCCTGCCACGCCGTACGCGCACAGTACGCACATCCAATCCTTGCTTGCCACGTGTCCAAGGAATAACTTCGCTGAACCGGTGCACAAAAACCCCAACACCGCGCCAATGAAAAACCGCCACGTGTCCCTATCCGGTCCACCGTACACCGCGCACCGCGCGCCTGCCGGCACAGTGGCGCGCCCAATCCCTCGCGCCACGTGTCCATCCTCTCGCTCCTGCACCGGTGCACCGACCTCATGAACGAACCAATAGAAAGATGCCACGTGTTTTCCCGCCCGGTCCACTGTGCACCGCACAACTCCGTAGACCGGGACCAGTGAACCACCCAATGGGAAACTGCCACGTGGCACCCCGCTCGGTGCACGCCTGCCGCGTGGACCGCGCGCCCTGCCCGCGCGCTGCGCGCTGCCCGCGCCTGCCCGCCGCCGTGCTGCCGCCTGCCCGATGCCGCGCCGCCGCTCTCCGCCGCTGCCCGCCGCCGCCGGCGATCGCCGGAATCACTGTTCCGGCATGAACAGTAACCCGAGCTCAAAAACATCAAGTGGGTAGTCCATTTTGACCGTTTTCGCGCGCTGAATCCGAATTTGACGTCCGTTTCGCCAAATTCCAACTCTAAAAAATTGCCGAAGGCTCCCGAAAGTGTATTCTTAGCCCGAACTTCGTGCGGAGCCCAATTTAAATATCCGATTCGCGCGAAACCACTTCTAAACCCTCCACGGGGTCCACCGATCACTCACATGCCCAAATAAGCTCCGAAGTCCAACTCTTGTGCCCGATTATGCCCCAGACACTTCCAACACACCATGTAGGCCTCCATCAGCCACTCCCACGCACTGTAGCAGCTCTGCGGAGATCCGGGTCATCACACGATTTGCCATGCTCCTTGATAGCCTTGAATTGTTTATATTGGTTAACTAAATCATGTATATCTCTTTAAATCCTGTATAGTTTAAGGTAGGTGTAAAATATAAAATTTTCTTTCTTATAATGCTGCACTAGTAGAAGACCCGTGCGATGCTGTGGATATGAAAATATTTTAATAATAAATTTTAGTTTATATATTTATATTTTTTATATAATTTTATTAGTCTAATTATTAATCAGATAAAGTTATAGTAAAACAATTTTATAATTAAATCTTTTTGTACCTGTATTTTTTAGGTATTTCAAATACTCTAGATCAAGTCTAATAGAGTCGATTGTCAATTCGGAATTCCCAACATCAAAAACGACTTATAAGCATGAAGGACTCCGTGCTTATAAAAGCATACCACCCTATCTCTCTCTCTCTCTCCTATCTATCTATCTATCTATATATATATATATATATATATATATATATATATATATATATATATATATATATATATATATATATATATATAATATCTTGATAGATACCCTTACAATATTTCTTAAGAGAACGGCAATCTCAGAACCATACATCCGCAGATAAACTTGTATGGTTATCCTTTTGTAATTGTCTTTTCTACGCTTTATGCATGAATTGGAATTGCTGCATTAGGGCTGTTATCAGTCACTTCATTTGAAGGCTGTAGCAATCTGAACAGAGCTGCGCAACACCTCCTGTTGCTGCAACCATATTTTTTGGTGCCAATGACGCTGCCCTTCAAGGAAGGACTAGTGAACGACAACACGTCCCTGTTGATAAGTACAGGGAAAACCTCAGAAAAATCATTCATCATTTAAAGGTTACAATTTTCAGGCCATCTCGCTCGCAAATTTTATTGGGTTATTGCTGTGATTACATATACTACACATACCATCTGTTCACTCTTTGGATCTTGTGTCTAAATTATAGGATAAGTTCTGATTTTAGCTTGTATGCTGTGCCTGGTAAGAAGATCGATGATGCTATAAATCTGATGATTCTCTTCTGTGTTCCACAATATTTTTACTAGGCTTCCCTTGAACCATATTTGTGATTGGTCTTTCTTTTTGCAAGTTGGGAATTTACTTCAACTGTACGTTAAAATATACTGTCTAAATTTTTAGAACAAAATTGAAGTTAGATAAAGTTCGTTTTCATTTTTGCAAGGGTTTCTTTGTGAAATTACCATGGTTCTATGAAAATATATTCATATAATTATTGAGTAGCTAGTAGTTATTGACTTCCAAAAGGAGCCTTTAAAGAAACATTCTAAAGATTACAAAAATGAACACAGGCGAAGTTGTTTTGATGAGAGGCCAAATAACTAATAAAGTATTGCTACTGTACCAAGAATCAAGTTATTTGAACCCTGCAGAAGCAATTGCTATGTCAGGCACATAAGATAGACATGGCCAGGAAAGCAATTATTAGGTGCTTGTTTGGTTGATTAAGTTATCTGGCCTAACCTTAGAGGAGATTTTGGTTTGTAAGGCCAAAAGAAATCTAAACAAGAAATTCTTTTATAATTGTGCAAGGACTATTCTATAATTTTTTGGACGATCCAGGGGGGTTTTCTGCAAATTTCGGAGCTGGAAGAAAAATGTTCAGCAGGAATTATCTGAAAAAAGAAGCCTGGGGCGGCGACAATTTGCTGAACTATTATTCTCTATTTAGGCAATTGTCCAATAGGAGATGTGGTTGTGAGAGGAAAGTAGGACAGAAGGAGAGAGGGAGAAGAGGAATAAATGGAACACATGCCAAAACACAAACTCAACCTCACTTCATCATAACCTGATTACCAGAGAAGTCCTAGAAGGCCTCTTTGTAAACCCTTTAACGGATGATTGCCGCTTGTGTGAATTTGATTGCTGTGTATCCCATGTGTGCTCGAATAAGATTGTTTTAGGATTTAATTTAGTTGAATTTATTGACTCTGCGGTGCTGGTTATCGAGTTTATGGCGCCGCCCACCATCAAAAAAAAAAAGTCAAAGGCCTCTTTGTAATCCCTTTAATCCTTACAAAGTTCCTGAAGTTGGGGGTCTTAATTTGTAATAACCACTATTAAAACAAATCAAGTGCCCATATCTGAAAGTTTTATTTCTATCCCAGCACTATCTTTCGCTATTCTCTTACCCTGACCTGGTAATGTATTGCTTGGGTTTAGATTTTTATCAATCTTTATGAATACGTGCAGATGTACAATTTTCAGTTTGTTATAATCTTTTATATTTTTCGTTTTAATCAGGAATGTTCACCATCCATGGTGGTAGTGTTAATCACTGCACCTCCTGTTGATGAGAAGGGGCGGGAAGAATATGCAAGGTTTGGCCTCTTTCCTTCTCCCATGTGATTTACATAATAAATTTAGTAGTTAATATCTGCAGTTTGATTTCCTTATAGATATTTCATAGCAAAAATTTGAAATGATAAACTTAATCCTGTAACACATTTGGATAAATTTTGCTAAAACGTAAACACAAAATGAAAATGGTGGGTTCTTGAAATAGCAATGCATATGTTTTGAGCTGGACTTTCTAAGTCCTGATGTGTAGCTTACGTTCTTTCACTTTTTATTCCTTGATTACATCAATTAAGCCTTACTTCCTTCTTTATACAAACTGCTAGCAACGTTGTGATCTCATATTTGAGTAGAGATTTTAGGGCTCTTTTGTTTTCAACAACAAAAAAAGGATTTTCTGGATTTGGGCATTTTGCCCAGCACAGCCTATTTATGTTATGGTTATCTGCGGATTCTGCACTTAATGGATAAGCTATAAACTTGAATGCCAACTAGTGTAGTCAAAAACGCTGCTTAGGTGCCTACAGGTTCTACCTATTTAATTTTTTTCTAGCTAGTGAAGCTTGGAATTGTCGACCTAGGTGCATGGAAGGTCAGTGCAATTGCTACTAAGCGCACCCTGATTATATTAGGTTTTAATGAAGAAAAAGGCTTCAGCCTGAGGGGTAAGAGATTTATAATACATCACTTTATATGATAAACACCGATCACTTTTCCAATTAGTTGGAGACTATCCTCTTGTTTAGTGACAAAATACTTTCTTGCTGGCACTCGCCACTTTACCGTCAATGGCCCTCAAGCGATCCTTTCTTGGTTTCTTTTTAATTCTTTTCAGTTTCATGTTTTTAAAAAAAAAAAAAAATTCTTCCATTTTTTCTGTTTCTTGCGAATTTTGCTAACAAACAGCATTGCACTCCTTTCATTTTATTCGAGTGTAAGCCTTTTGAGTGAGTATCATAGTCCCAAGTGTTAAACTAGCTACTTTGGACAAAGTAAGACGGTAATGTCAATAACTAAATAGCTGTAATTTTTTTGTTCTCCTTGTTATATGTATGATCTCTTCTCTTCCAACATTATAATTTAATTGGAAAAACTAGTAGAAAATGCTCGGTCAAATTCACTTTTAAGCCTTTTTTTTCTTGTTCGAGAGCTGCATATGGCGAGAAGGTAAGGAAAGGCCCAGAGAGAACAAATGAGATTACTGGTATTTATGCAAGGCAGTGTGTTGAGCTAGCCAAAGAAATGCATATTCCATTCATTGATATCTGGTCAAAAATGCAAGAAACTAAAGGATGGCAGAAACTTTTCTTGAGGTAAGTCATATGTTTGAGCTCCTTTGTTCATTTTGACTGTCATTTCTTATTATGTCTAGTTCTGTCTTTGTGCCTTTGATGCTTAATGTCCATAGGTAGTCTAAGAGAAGATTACTTGGCACCTAAATCTGTTTTTTCTTGTTTATAATGTATGGCCACTCCCATTTTTAAGTTTTGTACTGCACAACCAAATTGTATTTTCTATGATCAATTATTTGGATTGTCGATCCACCTTTCGGTAAAGAACCATCAAATTCCATCCTGGGGCGGCTTTGGTTTGATGCCTAAACATAAATCCCATTTCAATGATCTAAGCGCAAACTCATAATAAGGTTAATTTTGCATGTTGTTATTTTTTTTTGCAGAAAGACTCCATTTTGCAATTCCTTTCTATTTCCTGCAATACCATATTTGATCAAATCTATTTCTTGCTTCTTGGAATACTAAAGATTGGTTATTCGTTTCCACAATTTGATGCTTAATGAGTTCACCTAAGGCCCGACTAATTTTTATTTTTGGATTTAACTGAATTTGTGCAACAAAACCCTTAGTGCTATATGTTGCACAGACACATTCAGGATAGGGATATGACAACATAAATTGGATAAGGCTATGTAGTGACTTTTTAACCTTAGCATAAGTCAAGTAGGGGATATGATAATCAATTTTTTTTTTAGTATTTGTCATTCATAATGACAAATATATGTTGCAAACAGTTTAGATGATTGCATAACATAAAGCAATATACTCACCAAATTGTGTAATGATATAAAAATACAGTTGAGCATTGTCCATCAAAGTAAAGAAATAATTGCGCCAAGCGTTAATCGTCAGTATTACCAACTGTGAATTCTTGATGCAAGTATCTTCCAAATGCATAAATGAGTTAAACTGATATAACAGGCTTTTTTGGATCCTAGGATGTAATTTTAATTTAATTCGTATAATATAAAATTCATTAGTTTTTAAAAAATTAAATTCATAAATTTGAATTTAAAATAAACAAATTCACCTGCTATATTTTATTAAAATATATAAATCACATTTTAATTTTAATTTATATTATTGTTGATATATATTGAATATTTTGTTATGGTTTTTGAATTTACATTTGAATTTAATTTCAAATATCTATTTAATTTTAATTTTATTTGATCTTAAATTTTTATTCCAATCGAGATTGAAAGTTGAAATTTATTTAAAACATTTAAACTAATTTTGTTAATTTTAAATTGAAATTTTAGTTTAAATAGGGAGTTAAATATAGTTTTGGATATTAAATTTGAATTAACAATTAACAAATTTGAATTAAAGTGGATTGAATTTAAATGATAAATTATATTTAAATTTATGAATCAAAATTAAAGTATAAATTTAATTTTGTATTTACCATTTTAATTTAAAATAGTGTTGATTTGAGAAATCTATTTTTAAATCATCTTATTAATCAAACATAATGTTTATTTATTTATTTTTGGAAATTATTTACAATATTCTTTATTCTATTTAGAATTTCATGTGACCCGATAATTTTTAAATTGTAAATTTTAGTTTTTTTTATATAAATAATCAAATTGTTAGAAAAAATTTAGAATTTTTTTATATTTTTGAAGATAAAAAATTTTAAAATTAATATTAAAAAAAAATATATATATATATATATATATATAAATTGGCCCGGACCGAACAGGATTGGACCGGAATATAACCTGATTTGACCGTACTTGGGCGGATTTTCACCGTAATCGGACCGGTCCCGATTTGGACTGGAATTGGACCAGTATTAGACCGGAAACGGGCCGGATTTGGACCAGGATTGGACCGGAATCGGACCAGTATTAGACCGGGAAATTAGAATATTTTAAAATATTTTAAAAAATATTTAAATTGCAGGGAAATTAAAATTTAATTTTTTAATTGCAATGGAATTCAAATTTTGATACATTTATTTTTAAAATGCATACTTAATATGTATTTTAAAAAATATATGAAAATAAAGGTATATTAGTTTATTTATATGCAATTTAAAAATATATAAATCATATCTTAATTTTTTTATATAATTTAAAATAATATTTTTAATTTTAAAATTAAAATTTGAGTTTAAGTTGTATTGAAATTAGAAAATACAACTTAAACTCGAAGAAAGCCCGTCAGGCCTAGCCCAGCCCAAGAAAGCAAGGCCGAGCCGGCCGAGGTCTGGCCCAGCTAAGCCAGGCCGAACTGAGCCTATCCAAGATCTTCGTGCCGGGCCGACGCACAACTAGCCGAGCCGAGCCGTTTCGGGTGAAGAAGTTGTTATCGGATCCTATAATTTCAGCTGTTTTTCGATTATTGGGTTATCGGGTAAAATTGGGACTAGATACGCCAAAATTGGATTAGTGGTTAGGAGCTCAGGTGTATTTATGGTATTTATGCACTAATGAGTTGTTTCCTAACCTTGTTGTTGTGGCTACGAGCGGTGTTGGCACGATAGAGTTATGATTTTTTGTTCTCTTTCAATATTATAGCAATGTATTTCATTTTGATCTACTTATCTTGTTGGTAAAATTTAATAGCATTTTTTTTTTCTTTTTTTTTTTTTGTTAATCGGGACGTTAGAAAGTAGCGAAAATTTAGATAGTAAAATAAAAATTTTAAATTTCAAATATCTATTTAAAAATTGCACTATATAGTTTACATGTTTAAATTTAAATTTAAATAATATAAGATGAAATTCGAGAATTTTTATAAATTTAAATTTAAAATTTTGAATTAAAAAGAAACAAATTCACTCACTATATTTTATTAAAATATATAAATCATATCTTAATTTAATTTTACATTATTGTTGATATATATTGAATATTTTCGTATGATTTTTGAATTTTGTATTTAATTTTAATTTTATTTGATCTTACAATTTTATCCCACTTGAAATTCAAAGTTGAAATTTATTTATATAATTTAAATTAAATTTTGTAAGTTTTAAATTTTAAAATTTTGATTATTTTTAGCAATAATAACTTTTTAATAGTTAGAAAAAATTTAGAATTATTTTATATTTTTAAAGATAACATTTTTTAAAACCAAATATATATATATATATATATATATATATATATATATATATATAAGGCCAGCACGGGCCAGGCCGAACCTGGGTTGGACCGGAATCGAACCGAATTTGGACCAAATTTGGGCCGGATTTGGACTGGATTCGGACCGGATTTCGACCTGGATTGGGCAGAAATCGGACCATGAAGCAATCTCCCAAGTCGGGCAACTTCGGGTCTAACAGGCCTGAGCACAGCCCGGCCTGTTATGGCACGGCAAGTATAAATTTTAAGCCGAGCCGGGCCGGGCAATTGCTGGCCTAACAGGCCTGAGCCTTGCCCGGCCTGTTATGGCACGGCCCTTATAAAATTTTAGGCCGGGCCGGACCGATCAACTGCGGGCCTAGTATTTTTTTTTGAATTTAAGAATTGTTATCTTGAATAATTTATAAAAAATATATAAATATTGTTTTAACTATTAATAAGATATTATAGTTAAAAATAATTAAAGTTTAGACCTTTTAATTATTTATACCAAAAAATTAAATTTAAAATTTTAAAAAGTATTTGAATAAGAGTTAACAAAAATTATATATTTTTTTATAATTTAATTGAATTTAAATTTCGGCCTTTTTTTATGTTTGAAAAATCTATTATTTGAATTTAAAAAATTGATTAGTTGATAGGTCTATTTTTAAATCATTCAATTTTTCAAACATAATTTATTTATAATTATTTATTTTTTATTATAATTTATTTGAAATAAGAATTTTATATGCCTCAAAATTTCAATTAAAATTCATATATATTTATATATAAGTATAAAAGATTCATTACCCTTCCACTCATGCGATACACTCACCGCCGACTGACGGTAACCTCCGAATTTTTACTCCAACAACCCACAAAAAAAATTATTTTCGTGTGAATTTGGGGACGTTGTATAGGGGGTTGAGTGCACGGCAGGTGATCAGACCCAAACAATAGCTACAGTGAACATCGCTTCGCGGGCTAACAGGACCGAGCTAGGCCCGGCCTGCATAAAAGCTTGGGCCAGGCCGGGCCGGGCCGGGTCGCTTCTTCCCTTATATTTTTTTTGGAATTTAAAAAATTGTTATCTTTAAAAATCTTTAAAAATCTTTGAAAAAATGTATAAATATTTGTTTGACAATTAAAAAGATATTATGGTTAAAAATAATAAAAGTTTAAAACTTTTAATTATTTATACAAAAATTTTAAATTTAAGATTAAAAAATAGTACTTGAATAAGAGTTTAGAAAGATTATAAATATTAAAAAAATTATTCGGATATAACTTTAAAAAATTAAATTACAAATCATTGGTGCTTGTAGAATTTTAACCCTTGGATGAAAAAATGTGTGGTTAAAATGATAATGGGCCATTGGATTTAGTAGTTGATTGATGGAATAGTATAATCTAAAAAATAAAATTAATCAAAAGAATAAATCTAATTAATCAAAAGGATAGAAAACTTACCAGCACCAATTACTTGGTGCTTGTACAAGCATTAATAACGGGACTCTTTCTTTCTTTCTCTCTCTCTCTCTCTCTCTCTCTCTCTCTCTCTCTATATATATATATACCAATTGATATTTATAAATTTTCTACTAGTGTATGCATCAAAGAGACATTCTCTACCGGTCTTTAATCCGCTTACTTACAATCTTTAGAGCCCATCAATACAAGCATTTAATTTCCTACAGCATTATAAAGAGTATGCATCAATGATGCAATAAACAATAAGCATAGGGGTAAAAAAGAAAAAGGGTACAAAATATCATAATAAAACCCCATGATTGCCAAAATAAATAAAGAAGAGAATTTTGACACGGCAAAACAGCTGCACGGGATTGAAACAATATAAATCTCTTTATTCATAGAATGGACACAGATTTAGCTCTTCTTGCAGGATGCTTTTTCAGGACGATCCCCATCGATTTCAGAATGATGAGGAAAATCATATAGCATATTTTCAGCACGGAAACCAGTACTTCCACTAGTTCCTTGTGAACAATTGCATTTCCTTCCTGTTAGGTGCAAGCCATCACTGGAAAAAAGGGAAGGATTCATCATTCAATTAGTTAGTGTGAAATTTCAGCTCTTAGATCTCTTGACCGCAGTATGAAAATAACCAGTTGAAAATTATCCACTGCCTACACAAAACTAAATATGTGAGAATCAATAAATTACAAGTCATTTGTAGAAGTTATACATCATTCCTATTAAAAGCAGTTTTGTAAAAATTTGCCAACTTGTAACCATCAAAACCTGCGAGATCTTAAAAACATATACTTGTTTACAATGATTCTGGTTTGGTTTAAGCTCTTAAAACAACACACATAGTAAGATACTTCTGTCATAATCATATTTTGTGTTGTGATCACCAAAAAGTGACATCGAATTTTACCAATTATGTATCAAACATCAAAAAGCAAAAAATCACATTACAACTTTACCGAGAGTAAATAAGCTTTATTTTGTTTCGTTTATTAAACATGTAAAGTACCAATGTAATGCACTCATTATTCATTTTAGCTGGTGATGCCCATATCAGATATGAATTTGATGCCAATACTAGCTACTTGTGTGGTATGTGCATACAACTTGATATTTCATAGGAAAGTATGCAGGCAAATTAAAAATTTAGAAATTTTCCCGGATACTAAAGGGATAATTGAAGGATGGCCTAGAGATACATGCTAGATACAGGTGAGTTACTTTCGGGTGTAATTTGGGATGACATATTTTAATTTTTATTCATAAATATAAATATAGTTTATAATTTAATTTTAATCTGCTTGAATAAAAATTTGTTAATTATTAATTCAAAATTAATATGCAAAACTATATTTAGATCGCAATTTAAACTAAAATTTTAATTTCAAATTGAAAATTTTAAATTTAAATTATATAAATAAAATAAGATATGATTTCATCTATTTTTAAATTAGATATAATTTCATCTATTTTTTTAAAATACGTATTAGTTATTCTGTTATTTTCATCGGATGAATCCGAAATGTATGTATGCGTTTTTAAAATAAATGTTTCAAAATTAGAATTCCTATTCAATTTAAAAAATAGAATTTAATTTTCCTACAATTTGAATATTTTTTTAATTTCAATACAATTAAAACTCAAATTTTAATTTAAAATTATAAATTTTATTTTAATTATATAAATATATTAAGATTTGTTTTATATATTTTTAAATTAGATATAAATAAACTGTTTTAATTACAAAAATAAATTTTAATTTCCCTACAATTTAAATATTTTATAAAATTTTTAAATCTAATTTATCGTCCATAAAAAAATCAAACGATTATTGATTGATGTACAGTAAATTACATTTTTAATTCAAGTTTCATAATTTAAATATTCAAATTCTAAATTTTATATTTCACGTTCCAAAATTTAAATTTTAAATATAAAATTTAAAATACCAATGTTTTAAATTTTAAAATTTAAATTAAGATATTAAAATTGAAATAGAAAAATTAAATTCATTTTTTAAATTTTAATTTGAAAATTTAAGTAAAGATTTAAAAATTAAAATTAAAATTTTAAATTTTTCAATTTTCAATTTTAAATTTAATTTTAAATAAAATTATAAAATTCTAATTTTTTTTCTAAATTTAAATTTTTTATTTGAATTTTTAAATTTCAGATTTTTATTTTTTTAAATTTATATTTGAATATTCAAATTGTGAAACTTTTCTTTTTAGGTTATGTCGGAATTAGTAACTCTCGTCGGTTTGGGAAAGTTTTATTCGAATTACTTTTTTTTTTTTTTTTTTTTATAGCTTATGTCCATGTCATATTAAGTTGAAAATATATATTTTATAAGATAAAATTTAAAAATTTTAGATTTCAAATCGCAAATTGTAAATGTCAAAATTTAAAATTTTCTATTCTAAATTTCGAATATCACATAAATTATAAAATTTGGAAATTTAAAATTTAAGATAAACCTAAAATTTGAAAATTTTAATATTTAAATTTAAAAATTCAGAAGTTCAAATTTAAAGGTTTCAACTTTTAGATTTTTAAAGATGCAGATTTTTTTTGCGGGCCGGAATCGACTGGACCGTTCTGGGCCCGTTTAGGCCCGGAGTACAATTTAACATTTATATGAGTATGGTCACTCCCAGGTGAGCTCACCTTCCTTCATTATGTCCCTCAATTCCCATTAAAATATTTATTTTGTGGGTTGTTTGCTAAAATAATTTGTGGTCACCATTACCACAAGGTGACCGTACCGTGCAAGTTAAAGGGCTTTGGTGGAATGAGTGGGCTTCCTTTTCACGGACCCACCTCGATTACGGCCCGCTCCGATCCCGCCTCGGGCCGAATTTCATTCATGGTTCAATTCCGGTCCAAGCTCGGCCCGGTTCCGGTCCAATCCCGGTCCAATTCCGGTCCAAATCCGGTCCAACCCCGGTTCGGCCCGTTCCGAGCCCGGCCTAGTATGTTTTTATTTTTGGTTTTAAAAATTTTTATATTTAAAAACATAAAATAATTTAATTTTTATATTTATGTTTAGATTCAAATAGTAAATTCAAAATTAAAATTATATTTTAATTTTTATTCATAAATATAAATATAGTTTATAATTTAATTTTAATCTGCTTGAATAAAAATTTGTTAATTATTAATTCAAAATTAATATGCAAAACTATATTTAGATCGCAATTTAAACTAAAATTTTAATTTCAAATTGAAAATTTTAAATTTAAATTATATAAATAAAATAAGATATGATTTCATCTATTTTTAAATTAGATATAATTTCATCTATTTTTTTTAAATACGTATTAGTTATTCTGTTATTTTCATCGGATGAATCCGAAATGTATGTATGCGTTTTTAAAATAAATGTTTCAAAATTAGAATTTCTATTCAATTTAAAAAATAGAATTTAATTTTCCTACAATTTGAATATTTTTTTAATTTCAATACAATTAAAACTCAAATTTTAATTTTAAAATTATAAATTTTATTTTAAATTATATAAATATATTAAGATTTGTTTTATATATTTTTAAATTAGATATAAATAAACTGTTTTAATTAAAAAAATAAATTTTAATTTCTCTACAATTTAAATATTTTATAAAATTTTTAAATCTAATTTATCGTCCAAAAAAAAATCAAACGATTATTGATTGATGTACAGTAAATTACATTTTTAATTCAAGTTTCATAATTTAAATATTCAAATTCTAAATTTTATATTTCACGTTCCAAAATTTAAATTTTAAATATAAAATTTAAAATACCAATGTTTTAAATTTTAAATTTTAAATTAAGATATTAAAATTGAAATAGAAAAATTAAATTCATTTTTTAAATTTTAATTTGAAAATTTAAGTAAAGATTTAAAAATTAAAATTAAAATTTTAAATTTTTCAATTTTCAATTTTAAATTTAATTTTAAATAAAATTATAAAATTCTAATTTTTTTTCTAAATTTAAATTTTTTATTTGAATTTTTAAATTTCAGATTTTTATTTTTTTAAATTTATATTTGAATATTCAAATTGTGAAACTTTTCTTTTTAGGTGATGTCGGAATTAGTAACTCTCGTCGGTTTGGGAAAGTTTTATTCGAATTACTTTTTTTTTTTTTTTTTTTTATAGCTTATGTCCATGTCATATTAAGTTGAAAATATATATTTTATAAGATAAAATTTAAAAATTTTAGATTTCAAATCGCAAATTGTAAATGTCAAAATTCAAAATTTTCTATTCTAAATTTCGAATATCACATAAATTATAAAATTGGAAATTTAAAATTTAAGATAAAACTAAAATTTGAAAATTTTAATATTTAAATTTAAAAATTCAGAAGTTCAAATTTAAAGGTTTCAACTTTTAGATTTTTAAAGATGCAGATTTTTTTTGCGGGCCGGAATCGACTGGACCGTTCTGGGCCCGTTTAGGCCCGGAGTACAATTTAACATTTATATGAGTATGGTCACCCCAGGTGAGCTCACCTTCCTTCATTATGTCCCTCAATTCCCATTAAAATATTTATTTTGTGGGTTGTTTGCTAAAATAATTTGTGGTCACCATTACCACAAGGTGACCGTACCGTGCAAGTTAAAGGGCTTTGGTGGAATGAGTGGGCTTCCTTTTCACGGACCCGCCTCGATTACGGCCCGCTCCGATCCCGCCTCGGGCCGAATTTCATTCATGGTTCAATTCCGGTCCAAGCTCGGCCCGGTTCCGGTCCAATCCCGGTCCAATTCCGGTCCAAATCCGGTCCAACCCGGTTCGGCCCGTTCCGAGCCCGGCCTAGTATGTTTTATTTTTGGTTTTAAAAATTTTTATATTTAAAAACATAAAATAATTTAATTTTTATATTTATGTTTAGATTCAAATAGTAAATTCAAAATTAAAATTATATTTTAATTTTTATTCATAAATATAAATATAGTTTATAATTTAATTTTAATCTGCTTGAATAAAAATTTGTTAATTATTAATTCAAAATTAATATGCAAAACTATATTTAGATCGCAATTTAAACTAAAATTTTAATTTCAAATTGAAAATTTTAAATTTAAATTATATAAATAAAATAAGATATGATTTCATCTATTTTTAAATTAGATATAATTTCATCTATTTTTTTTAAATACGTATTAGTTATTCTGTTATTTTCATCGGATGAATCCGAAATGTATGTATGCGTTTTTAAAATAAATGTTTCAAAATTTGAATTCCTATTCAATTTAAAAAATAGAATTTAATTTTCCTACAATTTGAATATTTTTTTAATTTCAATACAATTAAAACTCAAATTTTAATTTTAAAATTATAAATTTTATTTTAAATTATATAAATATATTAAGATTTGTTTTATATATTTTTAAATTAGATATAAATAAACTGTTTTAATTAAAAAAATAAATTTTAATTTCCCTACAATTTAAATATTTTATAAAATTTTTAAATCTAATTTATCGTCCATAAAAAAATCAAACGATTATTGATTGATGTACAGTAAATTACATTTTTAATTCAAGTTTCATAATTTAAATATTCAAATTCCAAATTTTATATTTCACGTTCCAAAATTTAAATTTTAAATATAAAATTTAAAATACCAATGTTTTAAATTTTAAAATTTAAATTAAGATATTAAAATTGAAATAGAAAAATTAAATTCATTTTTAAATTTTAATTTGAAAATTTAAGTAAAGATTTAAAAATTAAAATTAAAATTTTAAATTTTTCAATTTTCAATTTTAAATTTAATTTTAAATAAAATTATAAAATTCTAATTTTTTTTCTAAATTTAAATTTTTTATTTGAATTTTTAAATTTCAGATTTTTATTTTTTTAAATTTATATTTGAATATTCAAATTGTGAAACTTTTCTTTTTAGGTGATGTCGGAATTAGTAACTCTCGTCGGTTTGGGAAAGTTTATTCGAATTACTTTTTTTTTTTTTTTTTTTTATAGCTTATGTCCATGTCATATTAAGTTGAAAATATATATTTTATAAGATAAAATTTAAAAATTTTAGATTTCAAATCGCAAATTGTAAATGTCAAAATTCAAAATTTTCTATTCTAAATTTCGAATATCACATAAATTATAAAATTTGGAAATTTAAAATTTAAGATAAAACTAAAATTTGAAAATTTTAATATTTAAATTTAAAAATTCAGAAGTTCAAATTTAAAGGTTTCAACTTTTAGATTGCGGGCCGGAATCGACTGGACCGTTCTGGGCCCGTTTAGGCCCGGAGTACAATTTAACATTTATATGAGTATGGTCACCCCCAGGTGAGCTCACCTTCCTTCATTATGTCCCTCAATTTCCATTAAAATATTTATTTTGTGGGTTGTTTGCTAAAATAATTTGTGGTCACCATTACGACAAGGTGACCGTACCGTGCAAGTTAAAGGGCTTTGGTGGAATGAGTGGGCTTCCTTTTCACGGACCCGCCTCGATTACGGCCTGCTCCGATGCCGCCTCGGGCCGAATTTCTTTCATGGTTCAATTCCGGTCCAAGCTCGGCCCGGTTCTGGTCCAATCCCGGTCCAATTCCCGTCCAAATCCGGTCCAACCCCGGTTCGCCCGTTCCGAGCCCGGCCTAGTATGTTTTCATTTTTGGTTTTACAAATTTTTATATTTAAAAACATAAAATAATTTAATTTTTATATTTATGTTTAGATTCAAATAATAAATTCAAAATTAAAATTATATTTTAATTTTTATTCATAAATATAAATATAGTTTATAATTTAATTTTAATCTGCTTGAATACAAATTTGTTAATTATTAATTCAAAATTAATATGCAAAACTATATTTAGATCGCAATTTAAACTAAAATTTTAATTTCAAATTGAAAATTTTAAATTTAAATTATATAAATAAAATAAGATATGATTTCATCTATTTTTAAATTAGATATAATTTCATCTATTTTTTTTAAATACGTATTAGTTATTCTGTTATTTTCATCGGATGAATCCGAAATGTATGTATGCGTTTTTAAAATAAATGTTTCAAAATTTGAATTCCTATTCAATTTAAAAAATAGAATTTAATTTTCCTACAATTTGAATATTTTTTTAATTTCAATACAATTAAAACTCAAATTTTAATTTTAAAATTATAAATTTTATTTTAAATTATATAAATATATTAAGATTTGTTTTATATATTTTTAAATTAGATATAAATAAACTGTTTTAATTAAAAAAATAAATTTTAATTTCCCTACAATTTAAATATTTTATAAAATTTTTAAATCTAATTTATCGTCCATAAAAAAATCAAACGATTATTGATTGATGTACAGTAAATTACATTTTTAATTCAAGTTTCATAATTTAAATATTCAAATTCCAAATTTTATATTTCACGTTCCAAAATTTAAATTTTAAATATAAAATTTAAAATACCAATGTTTTAAATTTTAAAATTTAAATTAAGATATTAAAATTGAAATAGAAAAATTAAATTCATTTTTTAAATTTTAATTTGAAAATTTAAGTAAAGATTTAAAAATTAAAATTAAAATTTTAAATTTTTCAATTTTCAATTTTAAATTAATTTTAAATAAAATTATAAAATTCTAATTTTTTTTCTAAATTTAAATTTTTTATTTGAATTTTTAAATTTCAGATTTTTATTTTTTTAAATTTATAGTTGAATATTCAAATTGTGAAACTTTTCTTTTTAGGTGATGTCGGAATTAGTAACTCTCGTCGGTTTGGGAAAGTTTTATTCGAATTACTTTTTTTTTTTTTTTTTTTTTTATAGCTTATGTCCATGTCATATTAAGTTGAAAATATATATTTTATAAGATAAAATTTAAAAATTTTAGATTTCAAATCGCAAATTGTAAATGTCAAAATTCAAAATTTTCTATTCTAAATTTCGAATATCACATAAATTATAAAATTTGAAAATTTAAAATTTAAGATAAAACTAAAATTTGAAAATTTTAATATTTAAATTTAAAAATTCAGAAGTTCAAATTTAAAGGTTTCAACTTTTAGATTTTTAAAGATGCAGATTTTTTTTGCGGGCCGGAATCGACTGGACCGTTCTGGGCCCGTTTAGGCCCGGAGTACAATTTAACATTTATATGAGTATGGTCACCCCAGGTGAGCTCACCTTCCTTCATTATGTCCCTCAATTCCCATTAAAATATTTATTTTGTGGGTTGTTTGCTAAAATAATTTGTGGTCACCATTACCACAAGGTGACCGTACCGTGCAAGTTAAAGGGCTTTGGTGGAATGAGTGGGCTTCCTTTTCACGGACCCGCCTCGATTACGGCCCGCTCCGATCCCGCCTCGGGCCGAATTTCATTCATGGTTCAATTCCGGTCCAAGCTCGGCCCGGTTCCGGTCCAATCCCGGTCCAAATGCGGTCCAACCCCGGTTCGGCCCGTTCCGAGCCCGGCCTAGTATGTTTTCATTTTTGGTTTTAACAATTTTTATATTTAAAAACATAAAATAATTTAATTTTTATATTTATGTTTAGATTCAAATAGTAAATTCAAAATTAAAATTATATTTTAATTTTTATTCATAAATATAAATATAGTTTATAATTTAATTTTAATCTGCTTGAATAAAAATTTGTTAATTATTAATTCAAAATTAATATGCAAAACTATATTTAGATCGCAATTTAAACTAAAATTTTAATTTCAAATTGAAAATTTTAAATTTAAATTATATAAATAAAATAAGATATGATTTCATCTTTTAAATTAGATATAATTTCATCTATTTTTTTTAAATACGTATTAGTTATTCTGTTATTTTCATCGGATGAATCCGAAATGTATGTATGCGTTTTTAAAATAAATGTTTCAAAATTTGAATTCCTATTCAATTTAAAAAATAGAATTTAATTTTCCTACAATTTGAATATTTTTTTAATTTCAATACAATTAAAACTCAAATTTTAATTTTAAAATTATAAATTTTATTTTAAATTATATAAATATATTAAGATTTGTTTTATATATTTTTAAATTAGATATAAATAAACTGTTTTAATTAAAAAAATAAATTTTAATTTCCCTACAATTTAAATATTTTATAAAATTTTTAAATCTAATTTATCGTCCATAAAAAAATCAAACGATTATTGATTGATGTACAGTAAATTACATTTTTAATTCAAGTTTCATAATTTAAATATTCAAATTCCAAATTTTATATTTCACGTTCCAAAATTTAAATTTTAAATATAAAATTTAAAATACCAATGTTTTAAATTTTAAAATTTAAATTAAGATATTAAAATTGAAATAGAAAAATTAAATTCATTTTTTAAATTTTAATTTGAAAATTTAAGTAAAGATTTAAAAATTAAAATTAAAATTTTAAAATTTTCAATTTTCAATTTTAAATTTAATTTTAAATAAAATTATAAAATTCTAATTTTTTTTCTAAATTTAAATTTTTTATTTGAATTTTTAAATTTCAGATTTTTATTTTTTTAAATTTATATTTGAATATTCAAATTGTGAAACTTTTCTTTTTAGGTTATGTCGGAATTAGTAACTCTCGTCGGTTTGGGAAAGTTTTATTCGAATTACTTTTTTTTTTTTTTTTTTTTATAGCTTATGTCCATGTCATATTAAGTTGAAAATATATATTTTATAAGATAAAATTTAAAAATTTTAGATTTCAAATCGCAAATTGTAAATGTCAAAATTCAAAATTTTCTATTCTAAATTTCGAATATCACATAAATTATAAAATTTGGAAATTTAAAATTTAAGATAAAACTAAAATTTGAAAATTTTAATATTTAAATTTAAAAATTCAGAAGTTCAAATTTAAAGGTTTCAACTTTTAGATTTTTAAAGATGCAGATTTTTTTTGCGGGCCGGAATCGACTGGACCGTTCTGGGCCCGTTTAGGCCCGGAGTACAATTTAACATTTATATGAGTATGGTCACCCCCAGGTGAGCTCACCTTCCTTCATTATGTCCCTCAATTCCCATTAAAATATTTATTTTGTGGGTTGTTTGCTAAAATAATTTGTGGTCACCATTACCACAAGGTGACCGTACCGTGCAAGTTAAAGGGCTTTGGTGGAATGAGTGGGCTTCCTTTTCACGGACCCGCCTCGATTACGGCCCGCTCCGATCCCGCCTCGGGCCGAATTTCATTCATGGTTCAATTCCGGTCCAAGCTCGGCCCGGTTCCGGTCCAATCCCGGTCCAATTCCCGTCCAAATCCGGTCCAACCCCGGTTCGGCCCGTTCCGAGCCCGGCCTAGTATGTTTTCATTTTTGGTTTTAAAAATTTTTATATTTAAAAACATAAAATAATTTAATTTTTATATTTATGTTTAGATTCAAATAGTAAATTCAAAATTAAAATTATATTTTAATTTTTATTCATAAATATAAATATAGTTTATAATTTAATTTTAATCTGCTTGAATAAAAATTTGTTAATTATTAATTCAAAATTAATATGCAAAACTATATTTAGATCGCAATTTAAACTAAAATTTTAATTTCAAATTGAAAATTTTAAATTTAAATTATATAAATAAAATAAGATATGATTTCATCTATTTTTAAATTAGATATAATTTCATCTATTTTTTTTAAATACGTATTAGTTATTCTGTTATTTTCATCGGATGAATCCGAAATGTATGTATGCGTTTTTAAAATAAATGTTTCAAAATTTGAATTCCTATTCAATTTAAAAAATAGAATTTAATTTTCCTACAATTTGAATATTTTTTTAATTTCAATACAATTAAAACTCAAATTTTAATTTTAAAATTATAAATTTTATTTTAAATTATATAAATATATTAAGATTTGTTTTATATATTTTTAAATTAGATATAAATAAACTGTTTTAATTAAAAAAATAAATTTTAATTTCCCTACAATTTAAATATTTTATAAAATTTTTAAATCTAATTTATCGTCCATAAAAAAATCAAACGATTATTGATTGATGTACAGTAAATTACATTTTTAATTCAAGTTTCATAATTTAAATATTCAAATTCCAAATTTTATATTTCACGTTCCAAAATTTAAATTTTAAATATAAAATTTAAAATACCAATGTTTTAAATTTTAAAATTTAAATTAAGATATTAAAATTGAAATAGAAAAATTAAATTCATTTTTTAAATTTTAATTTGAAAATTTAAGTAAAGATTTAAAAATTAAAATTAAAATTTTAAATTTTTCAATTTTCAATTTTAAATTTAATTTTAAATAAAATTATAAAATTCTAATTTTTTTTCTAAATTTAAATTTTTTATTTGAATTTTTAAATTTCAGATTTTTATTTTTTTAAATTTATATTTGAATATTCAAATTGTGAAACTTTTCTTTTTAGGTGATGTCGGAATTAGTAACTCTCGTCGGTTTGGGAAAGTTTTATTCGAATTACTTTTTTTTTTTTTTTTTTTTTTATAGCTTATGTCCATGTCATATTAAGTTGAAAATATATATTTTATAAGATAAAATTTAAAAATTTTAGATTTCAAATCGCAAATTGTAAATGTCAAAATTCAAAATTTTCTATTCTAAATTTCGAATATCACATAAATTATAAAATTTGAAAATTTAAAATTTAAGATAAAACTAAAATTTGAAAATTTTAATATTTAAATTTAAAAATTCAGAAGTTCAAATTTAAAGGTTTCAACTTTTAGATTTTTAAAGATGCAGATTTTTTTTGCGGGCCGGAATCGACTGGACCGTTCTGGGCCCGTTTAGGCCCGGAGTACAATTTAACATTTATATGAGTATGGTCACCCCCAGGTGAGCTCACCTTCCTTCATTATGTCCCTCAATTCCCATTAAAATATTTATTTTGTGGGTTGTTTGCTAAAATAATTTGTGGTCACCATTACCACAAGGTGACCGTACCGTGCAAGTTAAAGGGCTTTGGTGGAATGAGTGGGCTTCCTTTTCACGGACCCGCCTCGATTACGGCCCGCTCCGATCCCGCCTCGGGCCGAATTTCATTCATGGTTCAATTCCGGTCCAAGCTCGGCCCGGTTCCGGTCCAATCCCGGTCCAAATCCGGTCCAACCCCGGTTCGGCCCGTTCCGAGCCCGGCCTAGTATGTTTTTATTTTTGGTTTTAACAATTTTTATATTTAAAAACATAAAATAATTTAATTTTTATATTTATGTTTAGATTCAAATAGTAAATTCAAAATTAAAATTATATTTTAATTTTTATTCATAAATATAAATATAGTTTATAATTTAATTTTAATCTGCTTGAATAAAAATTTGTTAATTATTAATTCAAAATTAATATGCAAAACTATATTTAGATCGCAATTTAAACTAAAATTTTAATTTCAAATTGAAAATTTTAAATTTAAATTATATAAATAAAATAAGATATGATTTCATCTATTTTTAAATTAGATATAATTTCATCTATTTTTTTAAAATACGTATTAGTTATTCTGTTATTTTCATCGGATGAATCCGAAATGTATGTATGCGTTTTTAAAATAAATGTTTCAAAATTTGAATTCCTATTCAATTTAAAAAATAGAATTTAATTTTCCTACAATTTGAATATTTTTTTAATTTCAATACAATTAAAACTCAAATTTTAATTTTAAAATTATAAATTTTATTTTAAATTATATAAATATATTAAGATTTGTTTTATATATTTTTAAATTAGATATAAATAAACTGTTTTAATTAAAAAAATAAATTTTAATTTCCCTACAATTTAAATATTTTATAAAATTTTTAAATCTAATTTATCGTCCATAAAAAAATCAAACGATTATTGATTGATGTACAGTAAATTACATTTTTAATTCAAGTTTCATAATTTAAATATTCAAATTCCAAATTTTATATTTCACGTTCCAAAATTTAAATTTTAAATATAAAATTTAAAATACCAATGTTTTAAATTTTAAAATTTAAATTAAGATATTAAAATTGAAATAGAAAAATTAAATTCATTTTTTAAATTTTAATTTGAAAATTTAAGTAAAGATTTAAAAATTAAAATTAAAATTTTAAATTTTCAATTTTCAATTTTAAATTTAATTTTAAATAAAATTATAAAATTCTAATTTTTTTTCTAAATTTAAATTTTTTATTTGAATTTTTAAATTTCAGATTTTTATTTTTTTAAATTTATATTTGAATATTCAAATTGTGAAACTTTTCTTTTTAGGTGATGTCGGAATTAGTAACTCTCGTCGGTTTGGGAAAGTTTTATTCGAATTACTTTTTTTTTTTTTTTTTTTTATAGCTTATGTCCATGTCATATTAAGTTGAAAATATATATTTTATAAGATAAAATTTAAAAATTTTAGATTTCAAATCGCAAATTGTAAATGTCAAAATTCAAAATTTTCTATTCTAAATTTCGAATATCACATAAATTATAAAATTTGAAAATTTAAAATTTAAGATAAAACTAAAATTTGAAAATTTTAATATTTAAATTTAAAAATTCAGAAGTTCAAATTTAAAGGTTTCAACTTTTAGATTTTTAAAGATGCAGATTTTTTTTGCGGGCCGGAATCGACTGGACCGTTCTGGGCCCGTTTAGGCCCGGAGTACAATTTAACATTTATATGAGTATGGTCACCCCCAGGTGAGCTCACCTTCCTTCATTATGTCCCTCAATTCCCATTAAAATATTTATTTTGTGGGTTGTTTGCTAAAATAATTTGTGGTCACCATTACCACAAGGTGACCGTACCGTGCAAGTTAAAGGGCTTTGGTGGAATGAGTGGGCTTCCTTTTCACGGACCCGCCTCGATTACGGCCCGCTCCGATCCCGCCTCGGGCCGAATTTCATTCATGGTTCAATTCCGGTCCAAGCTTGGCCCGGTTCCGGTCCAATCCCGGTCCAATTCCCGTCCAAATCCGGTCCAACCCCGGTTCGGCCCGTTCCGAGCCCGGCCTAGTATGTTTTCATTTTTGGTTTTAAAATTTTTATATTTAAAAACATAAAATAATTTAATTTTTATATTTATGTTTAGATTCAAATAGTAAATTCAAAATTAAAATTATATTTTAATTTTTATTCATAAATATAAATATAGTTTATAATTTAATTTTAATCTGCTTGAATAAAAATTTGTTAATTATTAATTCAAAATTAATATGCAAAACTATATTTAGATCGCAATTTAAACTAAAATTTTAATTTCAAATTGAAAATTTTAAATTTAAATTATATAAATAAAATAAGATATGATTTCATCTATTTTTAAATTAGATATAATTTCATCTATTTTTTTTAAATACGTATTAGTTATTCTGTTATTTTCATCGGATGAATCCGAAATGTATGTATGCGTTTTTAAAATAAATGTTTCAAAATTTGAATTCCTATTCAATTTAAAAAATAGAATTTAATTTTCCTACAATTTGAATATTTTTTAATTTCAATACAATTAAAACTCAAATTTTAATTTTAAAATTATAAATTTTATTTTAAATTATATAAATATATTAAGATTTGTTTTATATATTTTTAAATTAGATATAAATAAACTGTTTTAATTAAAAAAATAAATTTTAATTTCCCTACAATTTAAATATTTTATAAAATTTTTAAATCTAATTTATCGTCCATAAAAAAATCAAACGATTATTGATTGATGTACAGTAAATTACATTTTTAATTCAAGTTTCATAATTTAAATATTCAAATTCCAAATTTTATATTTCACGTTCCAAAATTTAAATTTTAAATATAAAATTTAAAATACCAATGTTTTAAATTTTAAAATTTAAATTAAGATATTAAAATTGAAATAGAAAAATTAAATTCATTTTTAAATTTTAATTTGAAAATTTAAGTAAAGATTTAAAAATTAAAATTAAAATTTTAAATTTTTCAATTTTCAATTTTAAATTTAATTTTAAATAAAATTATAAAATTCTAATTTTTTTTCTAAATTTAAATTTTTTATTTGAATTTTTAAATTTCAGATTTTTATTTTTTTAAATTTATATTTGAATATTCAAATTGTGAAACTTTTCTTTTTAGGTGATGTCGGAATTAGTAACTCTCGTCGGTTTGGGAAAGTTTTATTCGAATTACTTTTTTTTTTTTTTTTTTTTTTATAGCTTATGTCCATGTCATATTAAGTTGAAAATATATATTTTATAAGATAAAATTTAAAAATTTTAGATTTCAAATCGCAAATTGTAAATGTCAAAATTCAAAATTTTCTATTCTAAATTTCGAATATCACATAAATTATAAAATTTGAAAATTTAAAATTTAAGATAAAACTAAAATTTGAAAATTTTAATATTTAAATTTAAAAATTCAGAAGTTCAAATTTAAAGGTTTCAACTTTTAGATTTTTAAAGATGCAGATTTTTTTTGCGGGCCGGAATCGACTGGACCGTTCTGGGCCCGTTTAGGCCCGGAGTACAATTTAACATTTATATGAGTATGGTCACCCCCAGGTGAGCTCACCTTCCTTCATTATGTCCCTCAATTCCCATTAAAATATTTATTTTGTGGGTTGTTTGCTAAAATAATTTGTGGTCACCATTACCACAAGGTGACCGTACCGTGCAAGTTAAAGGGGTTTGGTGGAATGAGTGGGCTTCCTTTTCACGGACCCGCCTCGATTACGGCCCGCTCCGATGCCGCCTCGGGCCGAATTTCTTTCATGGTTCAATTCCGGTCCAAGCTCGGCCCGGTTCCGGTCCAATCCCGGTCCAATTCCCGTCCAAATCCGGTCCAACCCCGGTTCGGCCCGTTCCGAGCCCGGCCTAGTATGTTTTCATTTTTGGTTTTACAAATTTTTATATTTAAAAACATAAAATAATTTAATTTTTATATTTATGTTTAGATTCAAATAGTAAATTCAAAATTAAAATTATATTTTAATTTTTATTCATAAATATAAATATAGTTTATAATTTAATTTTAATCTGCTTGAATACAAATTTGTTAATTATTAATTCAAAATTAATATGCAAAACTATATTTAGATCGCAATTTAAACTAAAATTTTAATTTCAAATTGAAAATTTTAAATTTAAATTATATAAATAAAATAAGATATGATTTCATCTATTTTTTTTAAATACGTATTAGTTATTCTGTTATTTTCATCGGATGAATCCGAAATGTATGTATGCGTTTTTAAAATAAATGTTTCAAAATTTGAATTCCTATTCAATTTAAAAAATAGAATTTAATTTTCCTACAATTTGAAATTTTTTTTAATTTCAATACAATTAAAACTCAAATTTTAATTTTAAAATTATAAATTTTATTTTAAATTATATAAATATATTAAGATTTGTTTTATATATTTTTAAATTAGATATAAATAAACTGTTTTAATTAAAAAAATAAATTTTAATTTCCCTACAATTTAAATATTTTATAAAATTTTTAAATCTAATTTATCGTCCATAAAAAAATCAAACGATTATTGATTGATGTACAGTAAATTACATTTTTAATTCAAGTTTCATAATTTAAATATTCAAATTCCAAATTTTATATTTCACGTTCCAAAATTTAAATTTTAAATATAAAATTTAAAATACCAATGTTTTAAATTTTAAAATTTAAATTAAGATATTAAAATTGAAATAGAAAAATTAAATTCATTTTTAAATTTTAATTTGAAAATTTAAGTAAAGATTTAAAAATTAAAATTAAAATTTTAAAATTTTCAATTTTCAATTTTAAATTTAATTTTAAATAAAATTATAAAATTCTAATTTTTTTTCTAAATTTAAATTTTTTATTTGAATTTTTAAATTTCAGATTTTTATTTTTTTAAATTTATATTTGAATATTCAAATTGTGAAACTTTTCTTTTTAGGTTATTTCGGAATTAGTAACTCTCGTCGGTTTGGGAAAGTTTATTCGAATTACTTTTTTTTTTTTTTTTTTTTTTATAGCTTATGTCCATGTCATATTAAGTTGAAAATATATATTTTATAAGATAAAATTTAAAAATTTTAGATTTCAAATCGCAAATTGTAAATGTCAAAATTCAAAATTTTCTATTCTAAATTTCGAATATCACATAAATTATAAAATTTGAAAATTTAAAATTTAAGATAAAACTAAAATTTGAAAATTTTAATATTTAAATTTAAAAATTCAGAAGTTCAAATTTAAAGGTTTCAACTTTTAGATTTTTAAAGATGCAGATTTTTTTTGCGGGCCGGAATCGACTGGACCGTTCTGGGCCCGTTTAGGCCCGGAGTACAATTTAACATTTATATGAGTATGGTCACCCCCAGGTGAGCTCACCTTCCTTCATTATGTCCCTCAATTCCCATTAAAATATTTATTTTGTGGGTTGTTTGCTAAAATAATTTGTGGTCACCATTACCACAAGGTGACCGTACCGTGCAAGTTAAAGGGCTTTGGTGGAATGAGTGGGCTTCCTTTTCACGGACCCGCCTCGATTACGGCCCGCTCCGATCCCGCCTCGGGCCGAATTTCATTCATGGTTCAATTCCGGTCCAAGCTCGGCCCGGTTCCGGTCCAATACCGGTCCAATTCCCGTCCAAATCCGGTCCAACCCCGGTTCGGCCCGTTCCGAGCCCGGCCTAGTATGTTTTCATTTTTGGTTTTAAAAATTTTTATATTTAAAAACATAAAATAATTTAATTTTTATATTTATGTTTAGATTCAAATAGTAAATTCAAAATTAAAATTATATTTTAATTTTTATTCATAAATATAAATATAGTTTATAATTTAATTTTAATCTGCTTGAATACAAATTTGTTAATTATTAATTCAAAATTAATATGCAAAACTATATTTAGATCGCAATTTAAACTAAAATTTTAATTTCAAATTGAAAATTTTAAATTTAAATTATATAAATAAAATAAGATATGATTTCATCTATTTTTAAATTAGATATAATTTCATCTATTTTTTTTAAATACGTATTAGTTATTCTGTTATTTTCATCGGATGAATCCGAAATGTATGTATGCGTTTTTAAAATAAATGTTTCAAAATTTGAATTCCTATTCAATTTAAAAAATAGAATTTAATTTTCCTACAATTTGAATATTTTTTTAATTTCAATACAATTAAAACTCAAAATTTAATTTTAAAATTATAAATTTTATTTTAAATTATATAAATATATTAAGATTTGTTTTATATATTTTTAAATTAGATATAAATAAACTGTTTTAATTAAAAAAATAAATTTAATTTCCCTACAATTTAAATATTTTATAAAATTTTTAAATCTAATTTATCGTCCATAAAAAAATCAAACGATTATTGATTGATGTACAGTAAATTACATTTTTAATTCAAGTTTCATAATTTAAATATTCAAATTCCAAATTTTATATTTCACGTTCCAAAATTTAAATTTTAAATATAAAATTTAAAATACCAATGTTTTAAATTTTAAAATTTAAATTAAGATATTAAAATTGAAATAGAAAAATTAAATTCATTTTTTAAATTTTAATTTGAAAATTTAAGTAAAGATTTAAAAATTAAAATTAAAATTTTAAAATTTCAATTTTCAATTTTAAATTTAATTTTAAATAAAATTATAAAATTCTAATTTTTTTTCTAAATTTAAATTTTTTATTGAATTTTTAAATTTCAGATTTTTATTTTTTTAAATTTATATTTGAATATTCAAATTGTGAAACTTTTCTTTTTAGGTGATGTCGGAATTAGTAACTCTCGTCGGTTTGGGAAAGTTTTATTCGAATTACTTTTTTTTTTTTTTTTTTTTTTATAGCTTATGTCCATGTCATATTAAGTTGAAAATATATATTTTATAAGATAAAATTTAAAAATTTTAGATTTCAAATCGCAAATTGTAAATGTCAAAATTCAAAATTTTCTATTCTAAATTTCGAATATCACATAAATTATAAAATTTGGAAATTTAAAATTTAAGATAAAACTAAAATTTGAAAATTTTAATATTTAAATTTAAAAATTCAGAAGTTCAAATTTAAAGGTTTCAACTTTTAGATTTTTAAAGATGCAGATTTTTTTTGCGGGCCGGAATCGACTGGACCGTTCTGGGCCCGTTTAGGCCCGGAGTACAATTTAACATTTATATGAGTATGGTCACCCCCAGGTGAGCTCACCTTCCTTCATTATGTCCCTCAATTCCCATTAAAATATTTATTTTGTGGGTTGTTTGCTAAAATAATTTGTGGTCACCATTACCACAAGGTGACCGTACCGTGCAAGTTAAAGGGCTTTGGTGGAATGAGTGGGCTTCCTTTTCACGGACCCGCCTCGATTACGGCCCGCTCCGATGCCGCCTCGGGCCGAATTTCTTTCATGGTTCAATTCCGGTCCAAGCTCGGCCCGGTTCCGGTCCAATCCCGGTCCAATTCCCGTCCAAATCCGGTCCAACCCCGGTTCGGCCCGTTCCGAGCCCGGCCTAGTATGTTTTCATTTTTGGTTTTAAAATTTTTTATATTTAAAAACATAAAATAATTTAATTTTATATTTATGTTTAGATTCAAATAGTAAATTCAAAATTAAAATTATATTTTAATTTTTATTCATAAATATAAATATAGTTTGTAATTTAATTTTAATCTGCTTGAATACAAATTTGTTAATTATTAATTCAAAATTAATATGCAAAACTATATTTAGATCGCAATTTAAACTAAAATTTTAATTTCAAATTGAAAATTTTAAATTTAAATTATATAAATAAATAAGATATGATTTCATCTATTTTTAAATTAGATATAATTTCATCTATTTTTTTAAATACGTATTAGTTATTCTGTTATTTTCATCGGATGAATCCGAAATGTATGTATGCGTTTTTAAAATAAATGTTTCAAAATTTGAATCCTATTCAATTTAAAAAATAGAATTATTTTCCTACAATTTGAATATTTTTTTAATTTCAATACAATTAAAACTCAAATTTTAATTTGAATATATATTTATTTAAATTATATAAATAAATTAAGATATGTTTTAATATTTTTAAATTAGATATAAATAAATTAAAAAAAATTTATTTTAATCTAATTTAAATATTTTATAAAATTTTTAAATTAATTTATTTAAAATAATCCAAAATGTAAATTTGCGTTGTAAAAATTAATTTTTAATTCAAGTTTCATAATTTAAATTTTTCCAAATTTATTTTCACGTTCCAAAATTTAAATTTTAAATATAAATTTAAATTTAATGTTTTAATTTTAAAATTTAATTAAGATTTAAAATTGAATTAGAAACATTAAATTCATTTTTTAAATTTTAATTTGAAAATTTAAGTAAAGATTTAAAAATTAAAATAAAAATTTAATTTTTCAATTAAAATTTAAATTTAATTTAAACATATATAATTCTAATTTTTTTCTAAATATAAATTTTCTTTGTGGTTAATAAAAATTAGTTTAAATTTAAAGATAGAATTGAATAATTTTTTTTATTCTTTCTTTTTTTAGATGAATATTTAAAGTTAAATTAATTATGATTTTTTTTTTTTTTTTTATAAATTTATGTCCATGTATTAATTGAAAATTTTTTTCTAAGATAAAATTTAAAAAATTTTAGATTTCAAATCGCAAATTGTAAATGTCAAAATTTAAAATTTTCTATTTTAAAATTCGAATATCAATAAATTAAAAATTTGGAAATTTAAAATTTAAGATAAAACTAAAATTTGAAAATTTTAATATTAAATTTAAAAATTCAGAAGTTCATAAACATTTCCCATTTAGATTTTTAAAGATGCAGATATTTTTTGCGGGCCGGAATCGACTGGACCGTTCTGGGCCCGTTTAGGCCCGGAATACAATTTATTTTCATCTATTTTGGTAACCCCCAGGTGAGTCACCTTCCTTCATTATGTCCCTCAATTCCCATTAAAAATTTATTTTGGGTTGTTGTTAAAATAATTTGTGGTCACCATTACCACAAGGTGACCGTACCGTGCAAGTTGAAAGGGGTTTGGTGGAAAGTGGGCTTCCTTTTCACGGACCCGCCTCGATTACGGCCTGCTCCGATCCCGCCTCGGGCCGAATTTCATTCATGGTTCAATTCCGGTCCAAGCTTGGGCCGGTTTGGTCCAATTTCCAATTTTAAATTCCAAAAAGTTCGGAAAATCCGAATTTAGTATGTTTTATTTTTAGTTTTAAAATTTTTAAATTTAAAATAAAAAATTTAATTTTAATTTTTATTCATTAAATTTAAAATTTAAAATATATTTTAAATCAAAATATAAAATATAAATTTTTTCAAAATTTAATTTAATATTTGAATTTTAAAAAATTTAATCGCAATTTAAATTTAAAATTTAAAATTTAATTTTAAATTTTAAATTTAAATTATATAAACAAAATATGCTTCTTGGATTTATTGGAAATTGAATAATTCTTTTTTTATTTATTTGCTAAATGGGTCCAGATTTGCATGGGCGAAGCTGAAATGTATTAGGACCGTTTAAAATAAATATTATCTTTGACAGGCTATTCAATTTGGTCTGTTTAGTCCAGACAAGCCGAGCCGCGCCAAGCCGCGCCAATTAAAGCTGGTTTTAATTTTTAAATTTTATTTTATTTCAAATTATAAATAATTGGGCTTCAGCTATATTTTAAATTAGATATAAATGGTCTGTTTATTAAAAGAATAAATTTAATTTCCTACAGTTTTAAATAGCTAAAAATTTTAAAATCTAATTTAGTCGCACCAAATCAAACGAGCCGATTGCCGGATCGTGATGGGCCCATTCCCCTCCAGGCATATTTAAATATTCAAATTCCAAATTTTATATTTCACGTTCCAAAATTTAATTTTAAATATAAAATTTAAAATAGCAATGTTAAAATTTTAAAATTTAAATTAAGATATTAAAATTGAAATAGAAAAATTAATTCATTTTTAAATTAATTTGAAAAATATAGCGATTGAAAATTAAAATAATTTTAAATTTTTCAATTTTCAATTTAAATTTAATTTTAAATTCGAATAAAGATTCTAATTTTTTCTCTAAATTTAAATTTTTATTTGAATTTTTAAATTTCAGATTTTATAAATTTATATTTGAATATTCAAATTGTGAAACTTTTATTAACATCTTAACATCTTAAGATCACAAAATCTTCAAAAATTTTATTAATTACTTTTTTTTTTCTTTTACGCTTTTATAATTTATTTTTTTAAAATTCTTAAAATTTAACTTTAAAAAAATTTAATCAAATAGAAAACTTAGCTATTCAAATTTTCGATTAAATTTAAAATTTAAATATTTTAAATTAAAAGTTTTAATTTTCAAATTTAATTTTTAAACATTTTATAATTCAAATTTAAAATTTTTAAACATTAATTTTAAATTTAAAGAATTAAATTTCAAATTTAATTTTCAAGTTTCAACAATTATATTTTAAATTTCAAAATTGAATTTAAAATACTAATATTTAAATTTTAAATGTGAAATGTCAGATATTAAAATTGAAATTGAAAATTTAAATTCGGATTTTAAATTTTAAATTGAACATTTACGTTAAGATTTAAAAATTCAATTTTTAATTTTTAATTTTTAATTTTTAAATTCAAACTTTAATTTTTCAGTTATTATGATGAAAATATGTATTGCTTATTTTATCAATTATAATTTAGTATGCTTCTTACATCCTGTATTAACCATGTGAACTACATAAAAAATTTATAAATACACAATAAAATTATTTTTTTAATTTACCATCTATATTTTTGTATAATTAAAATTAACAGTTAAAAAAATAATATATTTTCGTATAGATGAATTTCATAATTTCAAATTAAAGTTAAAAATAATAATTATATTGGATGAAAATTAGATTTTAGTTTTTAAATTAAATATGAATTAAAATTTCGATACATTTATTTTAAAACATATACTTATATCTTGCTTTTGTCTCAATTCAAAAAGCATACCAAAATATTCAAATTAAGATATTATTTATATTATTGTAATAATATATAGCAGTTGAATTTATTTTTTTTATTCAGATTTATTAATTTAAATTTTTAAAAATGTATGAATTTAATATTATATAATTTAAATATGAATGGTAAAATTGAATATCTTTAAAATGTTAAAATTTTTAAATTAATATATTTAAAAATGCACGGAACCTATGGAAACTATACATTATTTTAAATCGACTATCAAACTTTTAAAAATTTTGATTTAACTATCAAATTTTTTGATTTGATTTAGTTACTAATACTTTGCATCAAAATTTAAACAAATGATTTAGTCTAATGAATTTATAGTTATGAAAATTGTATGGAGTATATAACATATTAACTAAGTTATTAACAATAAATTAAGAATTCAAATTTTTAAATAATTTTTTTTTTAAAATACGAATTTTGAATAAAAATATTTTATGAACAACTGATAAAATTTGAAGAATAAATGGAAAACTAAAAAGTTTATTTTTTTTAAAAAAAAAAAAAAAGAAAAGTGCCACTAAAAATGTGAGTCTTTTCGATGCACATGAAATTCTAAAGATAATAAAAAATATTGTAAATAAATGACAATAATAAATTAACTTTGAAGAATAAAATAATTTAAAATTTTGCCTATTAAATCAGTAATGGTTTAAATTTTCATATATTATTAGAAAAAAAATAAAAAAAATAATTATGATCCGGTATATATTTCGGGCTGTAAATAGTGAAACTTTCAATTTTGGGGCTATTTACTAGAGTCACTATTTTCGATGTTACCTACAAAGGAAAGTCCGTTAAAGGGCCGTCGGCTACGCTCTTCGCGACGCGGCTCGCATGGTACGGGCCGTCGGGGCACCTGGTAGCCTTTTTTTAATGCGGGAATGGACCGAGCCCGGTCAGCCCGACATTTTTAAGGGGAAGGCCCAGCCCGTCTTCTATGACCGGAACGACTCGGTGCGGCGCGGCGCGGCGCGGCTCGACGCGGCTCGGCTCATCTCGGCGCAGCTCGGCTCGGCGGGGCTCGGGTCAGGTCTGGTCAGCCCGGCCTGGCCCAGCCCGATTTTAAATTCGGGCCTGGCCGGGATGGACTCAGGCAAATAGAAAACCATGAAGGACTAATTTTAAAATATGTAATTATTTATTCAAAAATAAATATATCAAATAAATAATTGTTTAAATTAAAATAATAAATTGGAAATTAAATTTATATTTTAAGTTTGATTCGTATAATTAAATATAATTTATAATTTAATTTTAATCCACTTTAATTAAACATGTAAATTTATAATTCAATCTTGTATTAAAAATATAAATTACATAGTGAAATTTTTAAATAGATATATAAAATTTTAAATTTTAAATTTATCATCTAAATTTTTATTATTCTCTAACGTCCCATTCTGGTCCAATACCGGTTTGATTCCGGTCCAACCGGTTTTTAAAAATATAAAAGAATTAATCAAAATTGTTAATATTTTAATTATTTTTGTACAAAAAAATAAAAGTTACAATTTAAAATTTTTTGAGTCACGTGAAATTCTAAATAAAATAAAAAACATACAAAATAAATTACAAATATAAATAAAAATTATGTTCGATGAATAAATTGATTTTAAAATATATATGTCAAATCAGTAATTGTTTAGATTCAAATAATAAATTAAAAATTAAATTTATATTTGTATTTTTATTCATAAATTTAAATATAGTTTCTTATTCAATTTTAATCAACTTTAATTAAAATTTGTTAATTGTTATTTCAAATTTAATATCCCAAACTATATTTAGCTCACAATTTAAACTCAAATTTTAATTTATAATTTATAATTTTTTTAAAAAATTATATAAATAAATTAATATATGGTTTATATATTTTTAAATTAGATATAAATAAACTAAGATACATTTATTTTCATATATAAACCATATATTAATTTAAAATAAATATATTTAAATTTAATTTTTCATTATATTAAAAAATTAAAATTTCTCATAATTTAAAACTCAGGCTAACCAAGAGAGTTATATAATTTCAGTAACCAAATTATAGTAAAATAAAATTATCCCCAAGAGGTAGCGAGTATGGTCACCCCTAGTGAAGTTACCCCGCCGCAACATCGGCCCATTCGGCACAAAATATTTTTTTTTTTATGGGAATTCACATATCGACATTTTGAGGTCCGGAAGGTGACTGTAGCGAATATTAATAGAGATTCAAACGGGCCCAGTACGGCCCGGCCCGGCCTATTCCGAATAGACGGGCAGGGCTGGGCCCACAGATTTAGCCTTGTACGCCCGACCCGTAATGGGATTTGGCAGAATTAGTGGGCTCCCTTCTCCCAACTTCTAAGGGCCCAAGAGAGCCCATATTCAATAAAATTTTAAAGTCAAATGAAATTTAAATTAAAGTTAAACATATATACTTATAAATAAATTAAAATATAAATATTGGTTGTGGTTAATAAAAAGTTAATATAACATCTAATAGATAGAATTGAGATAACTTTTAAATATTCTTTCATTTTTAGATGAATATTTAAAAGTTAAATTAAGGTATGATATATAAGCATTTTTTTTTTATAAAATTAAGCTAATGAATTTAGTTTTTTTTTTAAAAAAACTAAATTCTTCATGATTTTTTGAATAAATGTGATTCATATTATTCTCCTTTTTTTTGTTTGATTTCAAAATTCAAATAACAATTAACTAAGCAGGGGTTAACCAAATAACAATAAGACCAAAGTAGTGAGTATGGTCACTCCCGGTGAGGTTACCCCGCATGCAAGTCCCATTTGTAGCAAAATATATGTTTTTCTAGGACTTGGCATAAAAAAATGTTGAGGTAACAAATATGGGGAGGTGACCGTACTCTGTTACTTGGAGCCCATTATTATTAGAGATTAAAACAGGTGCAGCTCAGCTCGGCCCGGCTTAAAGAAACGGATCGGACTGGGCCTACAGATTTAATATAGAATCCGATCAGGTTGCATCCGGCCCGGTATATTCCGCACAAACAGGCCGGGTTGGGCCTACAAAATTAGAGCCCAAGAGAGTCCATATTTATAATTTTTTTAAACTTTTATTCAAATACTTTTTAAAATTTATTTATTTTTGTTAAAAATTTTAAAAAAATTAAATTTTAAAATTATTATTTTTTAACCATAAAAGCTTTTTTAATAGCTAATCTTTTGGATTTTTAAATATATATTTTTTTTAAAACCTAAAAAAAAACACTAGGACCGGCCCGGACTGGTACGGCCCGTTCTAGGATAATGGTCCATATTCTTGGCTCGGCCCGGATCGATCGGGTCGGACCAGATTCGGCCCGGTTTGGCCCGGCCCGGCCCTCATTGACAAGTAGTTTTTTGAGTATGGTCACCAACCAGTAATGTCACCTCCATTTACAAAGTCGAACAATTTGGTAAAAAATAATTTTTTTGTGGGTCGTGCCTAAAATATTCGCGGTGACAATTACCGGGAGGTGAGCGTACCTCGCGCGCATATATATATATATATATATATATATATATATATGAAAATTTGTAGGCCTATAAATTTCTAAATAGAATAATTTTTTTTTTAAAAAATATTTAAAAATAAATTAGTTTTGAAAAACATACCCATTTAACAATAGACCCATCAAATTAGCAATTGTTTAAATTCATATTAAATTTAAATTTTATGTTTGATTTATAAATTTAAATAAAAATTTTAGATGAAATAAAAATTTATAATCAAATAAAAATAAAATTATATTGAAATGAAATGAATATTTAAAATTGAATTCAAATTTGATTATTTGTTGCGATCAATAAAGAGTTAATACAACTACTAAATACTAATAAGATAGAATTGAGATAATATTTAAATATTCACTTAAAAAAAGATATTGAATGATATAAAAATTTATAAATTTAATCTTATATAATTTAAATTTGAATTTAATTAATAAATTTATAAATATTCGGCTCGGCCGGTCTGAAGGACCATTAAAAAGCCTAAGGCCAGCAGCACGGGCCTTGCCGGATCAAAAATAGGTGGCCATTTTTTATGAGCGACTAGGCCCAGCCTGGCTAGGCCTGCAGTACTGACTGGCAAGGCCCGGCTCGTTTGTCTAAAATAGAAAGTTTTTATTTTTTGTGGGGGTTTAATCCAATCCAGAGAATCTTGCGCCTCTCCCCGTCAGTGTCTTTTTCTTTTGCTTTATTATTATTATTATTATTTTTTTTTGATACTTTACTTTTTAACTTTGAGCCCCAAATTTAAATTTTTTAATCAAATTAAAATTTATTTTTTCCCCCCTTGCCAAGTCCCTTCTTTCAAAAGCTTGTAAGTTGAACAATTAAGTACGGAATTTTGCCATGTAGCCTTTTTTTTTTTATTTTCATCACGATGATTTTTTTTTTTTTTTTTTTTTTTTTTTATACAGAATAAACTTGATGGAATAAACTCCAAAATCTTTTTACGCCGAGCTAACAATATCATGCATGGATAGTCCCTGTAGCACCTGATATTGCAAGTTGTTCCCGGCTGACTCAGACCTATGGCCTACTGGAGTTTGGGCCTACATTGAGGCCTACATTTTCGTACAAGGCCGGGCCAGCCCTATAAGAAATAAACCGGCCCAAACTTGCATTAGTCCACCCCTACTTATGTACTTCGCACGGTCTCTGCGCTGGGAAAGAGCATGATATCATTCTCACAAGTCACAACATGAATATAAGATGCGAAAATTATGTTACGAAGCAGCCCCCCCCAAAAAAAAAAAAAAAAAAAAAAAAAAGAAAGAAAAAGAAAAAGAAAAAAGCGACTTCTCACCTCTAATAATTCCGGTCAAAATAGTCTACATGTCTCGAGTAGCCACGGCCAGTACACCGCCACTCGTACCCACCACACGCACACGCACAAACGCTGAAACGCACAATCTCTCTCTCCCTCCTCCACCTCCTCCTCCCCCTCCTTTCCCTTCCTCGCTAATCATACGTGATAGTCGGAGCAGCGCGTCCATCGCCGCTTCTTGGCCGGATCTGAACAGTGAGTACCGTACGTACGTACGGTTTCACTCTCCGCGATTCGGTTGGTGGCGGGGGAATATTTGCGGAGGAGAATGGAAAAGCGCGGCTACAAGCTCCGTATCCTTCGGGCGTTTGATTCTTCGGCCTTTTCTGGCTCTCTCTGTCCCCTCCCTAATCGATCCGTCTCTTCGACCTCTTTTTTTTTTTTTTTTTTTTTTTTTTTTTTTTTTTTTTTCTAAATTTTCCCATCTCGTCTCCAATGCCTTTGCTACGGCTACAAAACCCTTTGCCTGGCGCAAATAAACTCAGTTGGTTTGGATGAACTGCAGTATCGTCCGATTATGCTTTGTACACATTTCCTTTGTTACCGGTTATTTTATCTTCAACCTGCATGAGAAAATGGTTCTGCAGGATAGGTGGTAAAATTGATGGTTTCTTCACCCCGATGTGTTGGATTTCATTTTTATTTTATTTTATTTTATTTTGTTAGCATAACCTTTCTTAACCGGAGGTTAATTTAGACGAGTTCGTGGCGCATTCGTCTAATGTCAATTGTGTTAGCATCGGGAAGAAATCAAACAGAGTGTTCATCACTGGTGGTGAGGACCGCAAGGTGAACCTGTGGGCAATCGGCAAACAAACGCCGTTGCTGGTGAGTCCGTACTTGCTCTTTCTATTTGCTTGTTTCCATTCTCTAATGTATCTTGTCACACTGGGTGCTTCAATCTATATGTCTTTTCTGGGACTAGTGGGCTACCTATCCACCAGTTTAGGCTATCCGGGATACTTAAATATCATACTTCAGCTTCTCAAAGGGATTATCTTCATACCCTACTATTATTACTCTGCTCGCCTTGTCAATTTTTCTTCTGTTTTTCTTTTCTCTTCTTGTTGGTTTCTTTATCCTCTCTTGTCGCCTATTAATCTCCTGTCTTCTGACTTCTGAGATAATTTTATTATGTTGCTTATATGGTGGCTTGTTTTTTTTTTTTTTTTTTTAATACATTTTTTTTACGGTTGTTTCCATTGATGGTTTCTTCATGCGCGTTCAAAATATGTGCAGAGCTTAGCAGGCCACACAAGTTCGGTTGATTCTGTAGCTTTTGATACAGCAGAAGTATTGGTGCTCGCAGGATCTTCCAGCGGTACAATTAAGCTTTGGGATTTGGAAGAGGCAAAGAGTAAGAAGTGGACCTGCTTTTTGAGGAAAATTGGTTATTGATAATTATTGATGTATAACTTATTACTCAACATGAGTCGTGAATTATAAATTCATGAATTGTTTGTGGTCTTCAAGCGTGGGATGTTCAAAAGCCACAACTTATAAATGCCTGCATTATATAGATTTTGTTATGCCTGTGTATTTATTGGTCTATTAATTTATATTTGCTCTACTGGTCTCATCTCTTATGAATGCATACCCTCAATGGCTCAATCAGACACCAAAAAAAAAAAGAAAAAAGAAAAATATTCACTGTGAAAAAACCTAATTTTTTCATACCAACAAGATTACCACAAGCAGCAAGCAATAAGTTCGACCTCTATAACTAATTGGTGCTTTTAGTGTTGTAGAATGCTCCTCTTTTAGGCAAATTAGCTTTTCCTGATGTGCTCCGACTTCTAGGTAAATAGCATTAGCGACAAAACTTACAAATTTTGTTCTGTATTTCTC
This sequence comes from Tillandsia fasciculata, assembly GCA_029168755.2. Classification (NCBI taxonomy): domain Eukaryota; kingdom Viridiplantae; phylum Streptophyta; class Magnoliopsida; order Poales; family Bromeliaceae; genus Tillandsia; species Tillandsia fasciculata. Next base: position 27,917,895 of record CM054933.1, on the reverse strand, counting down.
GATATTTAGATTTGATTTAAGGCTCTATGCTGAACAGTAACAAGGGGGAAAGATTTGGATTGTTTGGTAAGAGTCGGAGCTTTTTCCATGGATATGCTCTTTGTACTTCTTAAGACTTGCACTTTGTTTTTTGTTCAGTGATGAATGCCAGTCTTAAGCTTGTAAACTGCATATATTATCAGTAAATTTTACTTACTAATCGCCAGATAGATGAATTTTATGCTCCAGGGCATAAATATTCTGATTTAATTGTTTTTTATGGCGAAGTGTAGTCGTGCGAACTCTCCCTGGGCACAGATTAAATTGTACATCTGTTGAATTCCATCCGTTTGGTGAATTCTTTGCATCTGGTTCTTTGGATACTGATCTTAAGATCTGGGATATTAGAAAAAAGGGATGCATTCACACCTATAAGGGTCATTCACGAGGAATTCAGACAATAAGATTTACCCCAGATGGGCGCTGGGTTGTTACTGGCGGAGACGATAATGTTATTAAGGTAATACTAGTTTTATATTATCACATCAACTCGCGCTCCTTGTTATCATGAAAAGAACAACTAATGACCCATTGATTACTGGTATAGTTATGGGATCTGACGGCAGGGAAACTTCTACATGATTTTAAGTTCCATAATGGGCATATCCGGTGCATAAATTTTCATCCTCATGAGTTTCTTCTTGCAACTGGTATCTCATTTTTCCTGTATTTTTAGTTCCGATTTTGTTGCTTGATAATACATTTTCTTTTGTTTATTATGTTCTCTTTGGTTTAGTGCTTCTAATCCTATAACTTGGCTGTTTTGCATTTTAGACACTCTGACCGACTTGTGTAGTATATCTTAGTATATTTTGGAGCTTTACAATTACAAATATTATCTTGTCATAAAAAAAAAACTATATTTGGTTGGAACTTCAGCCTATTGTTTTTGTTGGCAGTCGAAAATCCAATTAGAAGTCGACATTTCCCTAAAGGAATCTTGAAACTGGAAGTTTCTAGTCAATGAATGAAACGTTTAAAATATACTCATTTAGATGAAGAGGACAAGTGAATAAGTATAAGTTTATTGTCCGTAGGTTTACTAGGTAGACTAACATTATAGTACCATCAAAAGTGGTTCTAATACCAAAAGCTCAACTAGGTCACTAATTTTAGTAATTTGATAGACGTCCCTTTAACAAAATGGCAGAAAATGCTTGTGCCCAAGATTTTGATATTAGTGCCATGCTTTGCTTATATACCCTAGTGTTTTCCCGATATCTTCGTATGTGGGATTGCATGAGAAGTTGAGATGTGACATTTACCGCTAGAGTTATATATGTTTTCAGGTTTTGAAGCGGTAAGCAACTTTCCAGAGATTGTATTGAAACAACTGAGCTTTGTTAAGGGTTAAAGGGGCAACATTTGATTAACAAACCCAACATTATCTCTGAATCACAATGATGAATTAGATGGCCTTGATTACAGGAGCATTTGTTTTACTATTACCTGACATTTATAGTAGATGACTAGATTTTTATTTTTCTATTTTGATTTTGGCATAATTCCTCCAACTATATTTGCTTTATCTATATGCTTGCCACTTGCTGTTTCTCATTTTAATATTAGAAAACTGGGAGAGTATTTTTTGTGCTGTTCAGTGAATGCCTGATGAAATGATTATTCCCTTGCTTTATGATGTTTCATATTTTGGAGCATAATCAATGCATAGTGCCTGACTAGTATATATCCTCTTATAATGTACTAAAGCTGTGCTAGCATGAAAGATTATATTTTTGACTTGGTCGATGGTTACAAATCTGGTTTGTGAAGTTAGTGGACTTTTCTCCAATGCGCAGTTAGTGCAGCATGTCAACAGGCCATATCTTTTAATCATGAGATTATTTTATGAATGGTTTCCAGGGTCAGCTGATCGGACAGTAAAATTTTGGGACCTAGAAACTTTTGAGCTAATAGGTTCTTCAGGACCTGAGGTATGTCTGGCCATTGTATTGTTGAGGAATGATAAACTTTCCTGCAGTTCTCTAGATACTCACTTCTTTTCTTGCTGTTACTCAATCTATGATAAAATTTCATTCTAGTTTGACCTATTTGCTTTACATTTTTAGTTTGATTAGGCCATTTTCTTACCTGTCAGTTTATTGTTTTTAATTTTCTTTGCTTCATTGAACTCTAAATATTGCAGTTTGTTGCATGCATTTTAATTCTAATTCATTTTACATGAGCTACTCTTTATATCTTCTTTTTCCATTTCTTTTCGTGGTTTCTCTCCATAAACTTGGAAGCTTGCAATATTTTTTAAGATCTTTTCTCAGCTTGCTCCAAATAGAAAATGCAAGCAAATGTAAGAAACAAGAAAAACAGATATTGTTTTATACATCTCTCCTCCAGAATAAATGACAACAGATTTTCCTTTTCTCCAGACTACTGGTGTACGCTCTATGATTTTTCACCCAGATGGAAGAACATTATTTTGTGGGTTGGACATGACCTTAAAGGTGGATTGGTTTTTGACTTGTGGTATTTCTATTGTTGCCTTGGGTTGCTCTTATATATGAGTGTTTTTTAGGTGCTTTCTTGGGAGCCTGTAAGATACCATGATGTCGTCGATATGGGGTGGTCTACTTTGGCTGATCTTAGTATTTATGAAGGAAAACTTTTGGGTTGCTCCTATTGTGAAAGTTGTGTTGGAGTTTGGGTTGCTGATATATCAGTAAGTGTGCACTTTTACTTTTGTTCAGACGATTCATTTTCTTTACATATATTAAAGATGTTTTTGGTTGTCTCAGCTCATTGGACCATATGCTCTTGGAGTGTTGCCCAAAAAAAATGGTTTAGCAGAGCCTCTATATAGCCATGTGGAAGATCAATATATTAAGCCACCCGATAGTACTGCAAAGTCTAGTTCTGTATTGATGTCTCCACATCAGTCTATGGAGTCAACAATAAGTATGTCTTGAAGCATTAAATTGACTAATTTCTTTTACTCATTAATAAAAAAAATCGCTTTTAAACCTTCATTTGACAATTTAATTAGTAGTACTCACTTCCATTGATCTATTCCTGTTTGTGACATGGTAATAGCTGATGAATGCTGTCAAAGTGGTCTACAAGGAATTGGTTCCATTTATAAATCAACTTTAACTCCGACAAGTTCAGACGGTATCAAGAGGAATAAAAGTAGTTTATCCTGCAATAGTACTCCTGAAAGAGTTCATTCTAAGTTATCTGGCAAATCGTTCACCATACGTACTACCACAATCAAAGTTGTTAAGGCTACAGAGAGTTCTCCTTCTAGTAGAAATGAATTAAGTTCTCCATCCAGGGTTCTATCAGTAAATTCGTCAACAGCTGGTGTAAATACTTCACCGAGCCTGAAGAAGGGTCCTACATCCGACTCACGTCCTCTTAGAAATATAGAGGCAACTGCTGGTCCAGTTTCCATGCCTGTTATCATACCCAGAGATAGTGTAGACCTGGAAACATCAGGCAATAATAGAAAAGGAAGTTCAAGTACCAAGTGTGCAGTGCGTGATAGTAAACTTTGCAGCGCAATTCACTTGCGCAGGCAATCTTTCGGTGGTGGCGCTAGTGATAGTGATAGCCAATTGACAGCATCTACTTCTGAACCTTTCTGTAATATGAATGATGATTCAGGTGTAACTGATTCAAACTTGCACTCTAGACTAACTGTCAGCCATAAGATTCTAGAAGCTGATGAGAAAAACCGGAGAAACACCAGAGATGTTTCAAAAAAAATTGAAAGCACCATGTCATTGGCGCAACCTTTACATAATGACAAATGTAAAGCTCTTTTGAAATTCAACAATTTCTCAAAGCAGCTTCCCAGTTAGAACATAACATCTAATGGTAAAAGTATTCCCTTCTTCCAGGCACTGAATCACCATGCTCAATCACTGAAACAGCAGGAGTTAAATATGTCAGAGGAGGTGGGTGTAGAATAAGTTGAGGCCCCTGCTATACATGTAATCTTGTTTAATAATGTTTACACACTTTCTGGCAGTTGCTGTTCAACTAGGAAGGACACGGTCTCTAGTTGAAAGTTGGGAAAGGAGGGACAGATGTAACAGTAGTTATGCAGCAACTGTTAGTTCATCTTCTGAGCGAGTCACAGTAGCTGAGGGCGATATTCCCTTGTCGGTAAGCTGGTTAACATCAATTTGTTTAGCACTTCAATTGCTTGGATATGGGTGTGATGTCTTTTTTTCATTCACTCTTCGATGAAATTCTATTTACAATCCTCAAGAAAGATTTATGTTTCTTTTGGCAGATTATTATCATGTACAACAAATATCCACTATTTATGACAGATTTGATGAGCCATTTGGTTCATTAGTTAAACTACTTGATGCTAACATGTTGCCTGCAGCCTTATTCTTGTTAAAAGCTCTTGTCTGTAGTTTTTTGGTTCATCTTTCTAGTGAGAATGTTTTGGCATTTCTTTTTTAACTTGTTATTGGAGTCACTATTGTATACTGCTTGGAAACGAGTTTATACTCGAGTGTCAAACTGAAGATGTAAACTTATGCAGGCCATTTAGTTGTGGTTTATAAACCAAAATTTGATCTTTGTTCCTTGAGATTCTTGTAAACCGAATATTGGTTTTGTTCTTTTCCTTTCTTTTGATTAGCAATTTTGAGCATCAAGAACTTTCTTTCCTCCAGCATAAAGTGGTGAGATATCTACCACATATTGGATCTTTTTTCTCAATTTAACTATACATATTGGATCTTTCTTTCCTCTCACGACTAATCAATCTGTCGAGGAGCCCGCTGACGCCCCGCCCCGCATGCCTTCGCCGCTGGGAATCCCCGCATCCACCAACCGACGCAACAGGAGAAGCTCGAGGCTCGCGAACAAAAGTGGAACGCCGATGTTGGAACTTGCCGTCGCGCGCAAGTCCGCCCGCTTGATTGATATTCCGCAGACCCCCCGCCACAACATGAGTGCACTATCCAGTGCAATCGACACTGCTCTGACCCTGAAGCAGATCAAGGTCCGATCTAAGTGTGCCAAACTCGGCGTGGTGCTACGGGAGGGGGATGCTACAGCAATCCTGGAGCAGCTGAATCCGGGGATCTGAAGGACTTGCTTTGTTCGCTGACTGTTAGGGTGTTGTTGATCAGTTATTAAATGTTGCACTTATGTTCGTGGAATATTAGGGGCTTAAACGATTTAACAAAGCGACGTCTTGTTAAATCGGTTATAGGTAGCGCTATGTTATCTATCCTTTGTCTGCAAGAAACTAAAGCGAGCACGTTATCTCGCTCCTTTATCCGATCTTTTGCGGGTCCCAGGCTTGATAAATGCTTATACATCCCATCTCTCGGTGCTTCCGGAGGTATCGCTACTTGTTGGAACTCTAAGCTCTTCAGCTGCTCCGAAGTTCTGACGCGTGAACGCTCACTTACCTTACGATTGCGGTGCAATTCCAGTGGAGTATCCTTCTACCTCACAAACGTTTACGGCCCTCCGTCCTGGGAAGGAAAACAGGAATTTTGCCAAGAACTGATCCAGCTAAAAGGTTTTTGTGGTGGACCCTGGGTAATGTGCGGGGACTTCAACATGACGAGAGGGGAGAACGAGAGAAGTGGACGCAATTGGAGTAATCGCCTCACGACCCTTTTCAACAACATGATTAATGAACTCGAGATGATTGATACACCGATAAACAATCAAAGCTTCACGTGGTCTAATATGCAGAGTTCACCCGCACTTGCGAAACTTGACCGCTTCCTCATCTCGACTGACTGGGACCATGCCTTTCCCCTCACAACTGTCTCAGCGCTGCCTAGAATCACGTCGGACCACTCTCCGATACTGCTTAAATCGGAGGTTCGACTGGCTCCTCGCCCCTTCAGATTTGAAAAAGTATGGCTCACCCGGGAGGATTTCATCTCGATGATTCCTATCTGGTGGAGCGAAATCGAAGCGAAGCAGGGCCCACAAGGAAGCATCCTGACCTTCAATGCCAAACTCAGGCATTGCCGCAAGAGAATTAAGGAATGGCGACAATCCAACTTTCACAGTATCCGACTCTCTAAACAACATATGGCAGCTGAAATCCAAAAATTGGACTTGACAGAAGAATTGCGCTGCCTGACCAGAGGAGAACATGACAACAGAGAAAAACTTAAAGCTCAGCTTCGCGATATTATTGTAGAGGAAGAGATCCTTTGGAAAACCAGAGCTAAACAACACTGGCTTCGGGAAGGCGATGGCAACTCCAAATTCTTTCACGCATTAGCCAATGGAAGACATAGGACCAACCGAATTGAGACCATCGAGGAAGGGGGGCTAAGATTGAGTAGGGAAACTGACAAAGGAGATTACTTCCTCCACAAATTCAAGGAAAGATTCGCACCTTCCAACCCCCCCCCTCCTCTGTTGGAGACTGGAGCGACCTCTTCCCCGATAAGGATGTGCTGAACTCACATGACCTCACCTCGCAATTCTCTGTGGACGAAATCAAGAAGGCTACTTTCCAAATGAGTGGAGACAAGGCCCCTGGACCTGACGGCTTCAATATGGTATTCTACCAAAAATTTTGGGACGTAATCAAAGGGGACCTAGTTAAAATCTTTGATGATCTCTTTACCGGATCCCTGAGCACGGGACCGATTGACTACACTCACATCTGTCTGATCCCCAAATCGAAAACCGCAAAAACTGCAAATGATTTTCGACCAATTTGCCTCATCAACTGCATCCAGAAAATCATCTCCAAAGTCCTGGCGAATAGGTTAGCAAAGGTCATGCCTTTCATCATCTCGTCCTCACAGTCCGCCTTCCTGAAGGGGCGCTTCATTCTTGATTCATACGCCACCGCTTCAGAACTTATTAGCTGGGGGGTCACCAACCGCATCAACGGTGTTGGCATCAAGGTAGATTTTGAAAAAGCTTTCGATAACGTAAATTGGTCTTATCTTCGACACATCCTACAATGCCTCGGAGCAAGCCAGAGATGGTGCAGATGGATTGACCAATGCACCACCAACAGCAAAGCTGCCATTCTGGTCAATGGAGTACCGACCAAATGGTTCAAACTAAAGAGAGGTCTGCGCCAAGGGGACCCGTTGTCACCCTTTCTCTACCTGCTGGTGGCCGAAGGGCTGACAAGAATGACTAACAGAGCCGTCTACAATAACCTCATCCGTGGCATTGGCCCGACCAACGAAACCAAAACTACGCTTATCCAGTATGCAGACGACACCCTTTTCTTCTGTGAAGCGAAAACACGGCAGATCAGAAACTTACGCTTCATGTGGCAACTCTTCGAATGGGCTTCCGGCCTCAAGGTCAATCGGAACAAATCCGAACTTTTCGATTTGGGTGACCTAAGCAACAGAGGGGACAGACTAGCCGCCATTTTGGAATGCAAACGTGGCACCCTACCAATCAAATACCTCGGACTCCCACTAAAGAAAGGTAACGTTCCGAAAGAAGCCTGGTCTAAACTCATCAACAGAATCGAACTTAGAATCGACGGCTGGCAGGCTAAACTCCTCTCCCAGGGAGGTAGACTCACCCTCGTCAACGCGGTCCTTACTAACCTACCCATCTATTACTTCTCCGTCTTCAAAGTCCCTGCCTGGGTTCTCCGAAGAATTGACTCTCTGAGAAGAGCATTCTTTTGGAAAGGACAATCGGAAGTACGCGGGGGCAGCTGTCTTGTCGATTGGAAAACTACTTGCAGGGGAAAACGGGACGGGGGACTAGGGATCCGAAATTTGGAAAACATGAACCTAGCCCTGCTTGCAAAATGGTGGTGGCGTTACCTAACAGCGGGTGAAACCCCGTGGGGCAATCTCCTTACTGCTCTATACTACAGAAGAAGAAGACCTCTCCATGAAGGACCCTCCTTCAAACCTCACTCACACTGGTGGAAGAGCGTTGTGCGGACGAAAGACCTATTCAGATACTGCATCTCCCTCTCAATTGAAGACGGGGAGAGGACGGACTTCTGGTCAAACATCTGGATAGGTGAGGCACCACTCTCGGCCCACTTCCCGAAAATTTTTGATAGGATCCTTAACAAGAACATACGCATTAAGGACTGCCTGAGTCTTGCTGGCTGGGACTGGGATCGAATCCTGGACGGACTAGCGACCAGCTCCTCGGGACTTGAAAGCTCCATATCTAACTTGAAGGATTTTCTCCCAACAATGCAGCTATCATCAAACAGAGATCTCTACCTATGGCGCTGGACGAAATCGAGACAGTTCACAGTTAAGTCGCTGTACAACTTCCTACAAGATAGTGGGGTAGTGGAGAACCGATTTGAGACGCTTTGGAAAACGAGGGCGCCCCTCAAAGTCAAGATCTTCATCTGGCTATCCCTGAGAAGACGTATCTTAACCAGGGACGTCCTTCGGAAAAGGAACTGGACCGGACCAGTCTGCTGCGCTATCTGCCTAGACGAGGATGAATCTGCAGACCATCTACTCGTCGCCTGCCCTTTCTCGAAATCTATAATGTCGGCACTGATCCCAAACAAACTTGAGATCCATCGCGCCTCATCAATCGATCTGCTATGGGATAGAATGGGGCAACAAAAAGGGGCCCTGGGGAAACGAATGCTATCTACAATCGCTGCAGCATGGTGGAACATCTGGCTCGAACGAAACAGGAGGTGCTTCAACAACCAGAAGCAACCCCCCGGAGCTATTCTTGCGCTTGCCCGTTCTTGTCGCTCCAACTGGCTCAAGTTCTGCACCTAATGTTTTTTTTTTTTTTTTTTTTTTTTTTTTTTTTTTTTTTTTTTCTCTTGGGCCCGCCTGCTCTTCGTAAGCCTCTTGCCCATTTGCTAAATTCACTTCGACATGAATGAAGCGGCAGCATGCTGCCTTTTCCTCAAAAAAAAAAAAAAAAACTATTCATTTTGGTTTGTTAGTTCTTTAGATATGAACTTGGTTCCCAATAAACATTTGTTATTTTCACTGTTGGGACACTTTAGGATGGGTTTCGTCTCTTGAACTGTAGACAACTTGGCTGGATTTTCTACCAGCCTACACAGGCCTTCTTCTCTAGACCAAGTTTGTGTGTCTACCTTCAACTTTCGGTGGATTGATCACAACTTGTTGGCATCCTGCTAAATCCTCTAGTATTTTGCTTCGCTTTTAACACAATCCCTGTTGAGGGGAAAAGGGTTGAATGACGATAATGAAACAGATGTACTCAGAATTATGAGGTTGTAATCCTTAATTGTTGCATTTTCCAATTTTTGCATTATTTTATCAAATATTTGCTTAATGTATTGTGCTATAAAATTTATTCCAATTTTTGTATTTTTTGTTCAACAGAGAGGGCACGTCTATCAAAAGAATTTGTCATCACTAGATGAGGATTCCATTCTTGAGATATTGAATCAAAGCCATGATGTGTTCATAAATGCTGTAAAATCCCGGCTAACAAAGTTACAGGTGACTCTTGTTAGCTTGAATTTGTTTCTTGCTGGTTTATTGAGTAACATGCACCATACAATGCTCCTTTTTCTTTTTGTACCATAATCTGCTATCAATGGTCATGATTTTGGCCTGCAGATTCGCTTTCAGCGCGGATGTAAGCTTGTCTATCTTTTTATTTTTTATTTTTTATTTTCTATTATTTCCTCTGTATTGACAAGTATTATGAGTTGTGCATCTTGTTGGTGGAGCTTCAACAGCATTTCATGCAGAAGCATGTAATCTATTGCTTAAAAGTGTTTGCATATGCGATTACAATTAGGTGGTACTAACACAAAGTTGCAGGTGGTGAGGCACTTTTTTGAACAGGATGGTAGTAAAGGTGCAATCAATGCAGTTGCCAAGTTGCCTGACTATTCTGTGGGTTGTCTTCTTTGTCTCATGGTTGAATACATGCAAGCTTTTAGATCAAATAAATGAGTATATGAGTTTTTTGCAGGTTCAAGGTGATCTGATCAGTATTCTCAAGGAGAAACTTAATCTTCTCAATCTTGAAACTTTCTCATGCTTGCTTCCAATACTTGCTGGTTTGTTAAACAGCAAGACCGAAAGGTAGAATGAGAAAATCAAAGCTCTGTATATTTTGACAAAATACACAGTGACTTTAGCTTTATATTTTGACAGAATTGTAATTCTCAATAGTTTTGCAACAGAAGATTTTGGGAAATTGGGACATAATGTATACATAGAGCTGGCTTGCTATTGTTCATAAACGAAGTTCAGCTATTTTGGGATATAGTATTAGACACCATTTATTTAAGTAACTAGTAGACATTGGCTAGTTGGGTATGGCAAATTGGCAATATAAACCTACTACTGACTCTTGGGACTAATATTATGTGGGGCCACTTGATTGCACATGCTAAACATGGAATAAGTTTTACTCTTCCTAAAGGTTGGGTCATAAGACAGCTGGTACTGTGGCAATAATTTGGTCGGCATCATGCCTTCGTTATCCCCTATCGAGCGAATAATATGAGAGGATTATGTATGCGTGAGCGCACCTTACGTAGATTTCTTGGCTTAAACTTACGTAGTTTGCCTCACTTGATTACTCCCCCTGTGTGAAGACTTTGAATGAGTGGTTGTGTCTAAATTGTGACTGAGCCGTACTTTAACATACTGGTAAGTTTATTTGAGTCAAGAATCGTGACCAAAGTTACTTGTGTTAAGTTTCTAGGATTTTTCAAGCTGTCCTATTTTATAATGTAGACCTTGTTGGTGAGATGTAGTTGCAAATCAATCTGCGTTGTTATAAGCTTAGTTATAGTCCAGCTATATTTCCAGGATTCTTTCTACTTCAATAAGCCATACATCCTGGTCCTTTATTATCCTTTAGTATATTAATGGACCATTTGGAAACTGCTATGGTTCATAATCTCATGTAATAAGATTTGTAGGTGGTTCGTTTTTTCTCCTTCCTGTAAGTTCTGGCACCATTGTACAGGCACATTACAATCTCTCTGGAAATGCTATTGGAGCTTTTAAAGATTTTTGGACCTGTTATTCATTTGACAGTTTCAGCAACTTTACCAGTAGGAGCTGATCTTCACGCAGAGGAAAGGTACCTATGCCAAGATTGTTTCTATCAACTTTGTTTGTAACTAATAAATGTCTAGAATTTTTTAACTGTCAATCATCTCTATTTGACTAAACAGATTGGAACGATGCAATTACTGCTTCAGTCATTTGCAAAAGATAAAGCAGATGCTTCATCTACTAACCAGGTAAGTAGTTTTTTTTTTTTTTTTTCATTTATAATGATGAAATATTAATTTACATGTACTTGCATAGCAGCTTGGCAAGCATCACAACATGGGCCTGTTGGCCCTGCTGCTTTTGCTTTCAGCAGCAGCAATCTTGGTAGAGTGATTAACATACATGAAAGTTTGGAGTTTTTGTTGCAGCGGAAAGCATAAAATAAGCTCACGAGCCTCAAACTGAAGCTCTAATTTGGTGCTTCTGATTCTGCCAAGTAGCCTTGTCTAGATTATATTAATAAAGTGCTTCTGCTTCTTCTAATAGCATTTTATAGAGCACTTTTGTCATACAGGGTAAAATAGGCCCTTATACCATAATAAGTACCGAGTTATTCATAATTCTAGAATCATGCATTACTACCATCTAAAATCTCCATTTCAACTGTTGACATTTCAGATCGGATGAGAGCATAATGGATGGATAATCTCTCTACTGTCTGATGTTCTGACCTAGTCCCTGTGCTTTTTTTACTAGACACTTCAGTTCCTAAACTTTATCTACACTACACTTTAATCCTTGGTCATTAAAAAAAAATTCTAATTATTTTATAAATTACATCTTACCATTATGCCTGCAAATAATTCACGTGTTTAATTAGTAGTTTGTAAAAAGTGTTAAAAAGCCATTGAACTCCCCCCCCCCCCCCCCCCCCCCCCCCCCTAACAGTAAGGGACTGAAGTGCAGTATGTGTAAAAGTTTAGGAGATTAAATTGTTTAAGTGAAAAGCCCACGGGATCAAGTCGCATTTGGTTTCGTATAGGGACTAATGATACATTTTACCACTGGATTGGTGCTATAATTAGTGAAAGTAAATCTTAGTTTAAAGCCAGAAAAAGTTGTCTTGGCTATCAAGTGAAAATCTTAATCTCTTTCATGTTTTTGCACATTGAAACAAAGTGAGTCCTAACGTCAATCTCCTGGTAAAACCTGGTAAGTAAACGAGTTTCTCATGCTGCTGTATTTCGGAGCAATAGTGGTATATTTAGATTTCTTGCCATGCAATTGGATATGCTTGGCTGCCATGCTTATCCACCACCTGTTCTGATTTCACCATTTTCACTGTTTCTTACTGTAACATTGAAGTTTCTTATACTACTGCCTGGGAATTTCATGCACAACCAAGTTATTGTTTGAGCCGTGTCAAAATGGAGCAAGTGAATTCTGAAATTGGTACTAAATTTCATTTTGATCTGTGTTTATCTTGCCTCTGATGCAGGAGAGGTGGTGAGCTAGCAAAATTGGCTGAGGAGTTGAATTTTGCTCTACAAGACTGGTGAATGCATTTGTTTATAGTCTTTTTCAGACTGATTCTTGAGTCTCTTTATCTTTTCAACACAAAGAGCATACTCGTTGTGCGGGGAGATCTTCTGGATGATGCAGATGGAGCTCATCTTGTGCCTAGGAACTTTGAGATAGTGGTGGAGTGGCCGTTATTTCTCTTTTTCCTTGGGTGATGGGCATGTTGAATGCTTGGACGCAGAGAGATTGAGGCTCAAACCATGCACTGCTTGCTTGCCGGCTGTTTTAGATGGCAAATTCAGTTGGCTAAATCATCTCGCCTTGACTTCTAACAAAGATTTAAGTGCTGGAGCACGAGGTTGTACCGAGAACTTTTTGGTACGATAGGACATGGTGTGTGTCCTACCGTGTCGTGCTGATATGTGCAGGTCATAAAAATATCATATTTGTGTGGCAGCATATTATGACATGATTTATTTCTTTAGAACTAATATGTTTTAATTGTTTATTAAATATTTTTAGAAAAAGATAATTATTTACTAATTTTAAAGGAAAGAAAATGTTGAGTGGTGCTTGTATCATGTTAATAGGTATAATTTCTTTATGATAACATGTCGGTGGGCATGGTTTGGTTTTTATTGATAGGCGTAATTTCTTTATGATTGTACTATATTACCTTATCGTGCTGTATCATGGTTTCGGCACTTTAACTACTTTTATGTCTGATATGGTTGGTTTCAACTTTCAACTAAGATTTTGGATGCGTATGTGAAAGAATAATATTGTATCCATTTACAACTCTGATATAGTGTATGAGGAGTTAAAGAGCTTCAAAAGCATTTGAATAAACAGTAAGGCATCCCGAGGCACGGACGAGAGGAGCATTAAATATTATTATTTAATTTTTTTGGGGATCTCAAGAACTGCGAGTTAGGCTGTTAACTAACCCGTCGTCGTATCTTACAAATCACAATTTTAAAATATGTTTGCAATTTAAAAACTGATAAAACAGGTTGTAAATCTAGAATTTTTTTTTTAAAAAAAAAAAAAAAAAGATTTGGATGCCTACACATGTCAGGATGGAAAGTTTCCTTGTAAATTGGGGCAAACGTGTTCGGCAATCCGGCACTTTTTGGCGTTTCATCTCTTAATCGTTCTTACGTCAATTATGCAGGCTGAAAAAAAAAAAAAAAAACGTACATACACGTGTTGATGTGCGCTGCATGTGCCCCGCCGAATGCCAAATAATAAAAGGGAACTGAAAAAAGTGTCCTTACTGAGATCGGTTTTAGTACTGTTATTTCATAAAATAAAATAAAATAAAATTTGGAGGACAATTAAAAAGGGAGTGCCAGAGTGCATGAGGGCAGAAGTGGTTCAGCTGAATGGACGACCGAGATTAACGGGCGATGGTGCGGGGACTCCAGGCTCCACCACGGGTATGCATCAAATCAATCGAACAACGAAACCGGCGTCCACATCGGGGAGGGCAGCGTGTGTCTGTGTATGAGTGCCCCACACACATAATAATAATAATAATAATAATAATAATAATAATACAAAATACAGAGCGGGGAGAAAGAGGGCCGAGGGCGCCACCCGTCCCGCCACGAGCTCGTGCTGCTGCTGCTCTCTCACTCTTTATTCTCTTACGCTTCGCCTCTCTCTCTCTCTCTCTCTCTCTCTCTCTCTCTCTTCTCGACGATCGAATCGATCGAAGAATCGAAACCAATTGGTCTAAAAAACTAAGAGGGTCGACGTACGCCGCAGGAGGAGTTATACTATACATAAAAATTAAGGAGGAAGGTAACATATCTATTCTCAATCTCCTCCGATCTCTTTTATATATATTACCTGAGATCCTACGTTGTAAATTCGTCGTCGTGCTGTAATTAATACCAAGTTGGTGTTCGGGGCGAGGCGGTGAGTATGGGCTACAATTCTGCGATTCGCTCTGGCCACCTTTTTGTTGGTGGAGATCAAACGAATCGGATTGTTTTGTTTTAGCCCGAGAAATCGAATCAATTATTCAATTACTGCAACCGACAATAAATTGTAAAATGCTATTATATTGTTTGTTTCGTGGGAGGTGATAGTTTCCTAGTCGAAATTAGGTAAATCGGGTTCCTAGCTAGCTAACTGTTCCTCTTCTTCCTACCTCTCATACTGTCTTAAAAACTTGTATCTCGCAAGACTTGCATTGCCACTGAACATGCCTGTGGCAGAATGATAATTGCAGGGAATGCCAGTTGAAGATGAAACCACAGCTATATCTGGTAGTTCTGTGCGTCATCATGCTATTCATTATCTATAGGATGCCAAACTCTCAGTATCAACAAGCAGAGGTATGCCTTACTTTGTGGATTTTTCATGGGCTACCTTTCTACTTTCCACAGATTACTGATTGTAGTTGCCTACAATTTGTAGTTGGAGGCAAGACTTCATCCATTTGATACAATCAAGGTAAACGACATCTAAGTGGATTATTGTTAAACCAGACTCTCTTCTGTCATGGTCTGGAGATTTCAAATCCGTAATTGAATCTATTTATTCTTCCTGCCTTTTCTCTTTCACTCCTGCCACAACAACTTCCATAAACATTTCAGTATATGTTGTCTAAATTGTCTGATTTCGTATAAATTTGTGTATCACCAACCTGCATACATGTGGAATTTACACCATAGTTGCAGAGTAATCCCTTGTACCCTTCTTGCTGCTTTATCAGGACACTGATCCAGTTAATAAGATTGGTTACTTACCTCACGGTATCATGCAGTCAAATTCTGACATGGAACTAAAACCCTTGTGGGTCACAAAAGGTCCAAAATCGGAGGTTAGTACCGTCCACTATACTTTGTTAAGGACTTGAAGTTTTCTTCTTGCAGTACTAGCCTTTTGTCGAGCCTTGGTTTTGTTTTCTTTTTCCCTCGTAGGATGCCAAAAATCTAATCATGGTGACGCTATTTCTTCTAGGAGACTGTTCAGTGTCATCAGAACTTACTTGCAATATCCGTTGGAATAAAGCAAAAGAAAACTGTTGATTCAATAATTAGAAAGGTGTCATTTACGAATTTTCTTTTTCTTTTGCACATTTGCATGTTGTAAATTCATGTTCTGATTTTTGAGTATCCAGTTTCTTCCAGAGAATTTTACAGCTATTCTATTCCACTATGATGGAGATGTCAATGGGTGGCACAATCTCCCATGGAGTAAAAGGGTCGTCCATATTGCTGCTCTTAACCAAACAAAATGGCAAGTTTTTGGCATTTTCAGCATTTTTTAAGTACTTGAGTATTACTTCTTCTTTTTTTCGGAAAATCAAGTAGTTGAGTGTTATACAGTGGTTTCATAAATTTACATGTATACAGTGGTTCTATATATTTATATGCATAAGCTGGCTTTCTATCTCTATTGTACAGTAAAAAGATCTCTAAACACCTTAAACGATATTCCTTTGTTGTTTAACACGATTTTACAGCTATTTTTTAGGTGGTTTGCAAAACGTTTTCTGCATCCTGATGTTGTTTCCATATATAATTATATATTCCTTTGGGATGAAGATTTGGGAGTAGATAATTTCCACCCAGCAAGGTACTGCATCTCACTTGTCTCAAGAGTGATTCTATCTTTTCTGGTATGTAGTGGTAATATAACAACTAAAACCCAATAACAACTATTAACTTAGTAGTTATGCCAATATCCATCTCACTCAAGTGATCAATCAAAGAGGAACTAGTAACTTTGTGATGTATGATAAATTAGGAAAATCCTAATCTATCTTGCTAGCGATGAGCCCAAAAGCTATATTAAACTGAATTGCAGAAATTTTTAGAAAATTAGAGAAAGGAATTTAGAAGAAGAATCAGAAGGATGCCAACTGATGCACCTGTCAAGAGAAAGAAGACGATAACTATGTCCTTAGTCAAAACACAAAATCCAAATTTTATTTCACTCGTCTCCTAAATTACAATTATAGGCTATATTTATAGCCTTCAAAACGTAATCCTAATTTAAAACAAATCCCATGATTTTAGGAATCTTTTCTAATCCTAATATATTTAAAAAAATTCTAAACCATATCCTTAATTTTTAGGATTTTTTTTTTTTTGAAATGATTAAATCCTATTTTTTTTTTTAAAAAAAATTTACTGAAAAAAGGAACAAACAGAATAATTCCGAAATTTAGAAAAAAAAAAAAAAATCTAAACAACTCAATCAAACCTAATACGAAAATTGACTCAAATAAATAAAAGATGACTTAACCAAATCTTATATAAATTCGGTTCTGCATCACTTTGTATACAACCCTTGTGCTGATGACTCAACTCAAAATTATCTTTTCTCTTAATTAGTAAGTAAGTTTCTCAATAAAGTTTGAAATATTTGATAAAGATACATAATAAACAATTAGAATATTTTGTTGCTAAAGAAAGAAAATATTTCATATCATTATGTGTCGACATGTATGTATTTTTTGTGACCAACACGCATCAGCACGACCCAGCACACACCGTGCCATACCGTGCTAGCAAGTTTTCGGCACGACTCCATGCCACGGCACTTAAATCCTTGATTATGCATAATATACATGAGCATGTCAAGGCAGTATTATTGCCTTACCGCAGTTTAATTTGGATTGTTAATATGATTTTTTGTAGGTACGTAGAAATTGTTAAATCAGAGGGATTGGAGATTTCTCAGCCAGCACTTGATCCATATCTATCTGAAATACATCACAAAATAACTGTTCGTAGGAAAAAAGGGAAGGTGCACAGGTTAGCACTATTATGTTTTGATATCTTTGGCTTGAAATTGGCAGCACAACCTTTGCATAATTGACGGAAAGTTATTGCTAACATTTTTCAGAAGAGTTTATGATAATCGAGCCGGTGGAGACTGTTCAAGCACCAGCGATAAACCACCATGTGCTGGGTAATTTTTTTTTACTACAATTATTTGATTTACTAGTAGCTCTGAGTTGTCTTTCTCGTCTTTCTTTCTTTCTTCTTCTTCGTCTTTTCTCTTTTTTTTTTTTTTTCTAATTAGGCCATCATGTGCCGTTCATTAATGGCCTGCAATTAGTATTAGCTTTTATTGATACTTTCTGTAACTGCAATCACTTTTGAAATAATCTTGTTTGTAGAATAATTACTTGACCAGAGAGATCATACGTCATACTTATGGAATAAGCTGTGTTTGATGCTTTGGTTCTTTGGAGAATTTTATTGGCATCTAAAATATCTTTTGGAGAATTTTATTGGCATCTAAAATATAAATCATATTGGCTGGGCAAGCTGTTTAAGCCTTCGATCTGTTTTTAAAAGTTCACTGGTATCCCTATACAAACCAAAACGTATTGGATTTTCTGCAGACCTTAACAATGGCAAGTTGGTGTGCTTATAGATAAGAGTAACGCATTCTTGGGTTTCAATCTTTTGCTAAACTGAACAATCTGTCTTGTGTGCCAATGTTCTCATAAAAAAGATGCACATCCTTTCTTAGTTCTTACTATTTTTTTGGTGTATAGATGGGTGGAGGGCATGGCACCAGTATTTTCAAGATCTGCTTGGCGTTGTGCTTGGAATCTTATTCAGGTAAATCTTATCTTTTGACCTGCCTGATGGTAAAAGCATGCTCTTTTCTTTCTTTCATTTTTATAATCAGCCCCTGAACCTTACGATGAAATTGGAACTGCCTAAATGAACTGTCGTTGTTTAACTTCCTCGAAAACATTTTCTTTGTGGGGAATTGCCATAAAATGCTGGGATAAAAGAGATAGGGGCTCTTGCTCGATACACTACATTGGCTGCTTTTGAGATAGCCCTGAAATATGTATCATAGATTATAGACAACTTCGACAAAGAACATAACTCTTTGGCTGTGCCTCTGTAGAAGTTCAATACTGTTAGGGAAAAAAGAAAAAAAACATATATTAGGCTAGTTAAAACAAATAAGACTAGACGTATAGTGGGTTGCCCGATCGAAATGCTGAAGAGGGGGCCCACAAAGATGTGCATGAATAAGTCATAACTCATATGAACATTAACCTGGATTATTGTAAACCTGCCATGCAAGAATTGGATATTAATTAGAGATTTTGAACTTAGACGCAAACATGCAACATAATATTTACTTTAACTGTACTTGTAAATTTTCAAAACACTAAGAATTCAAGTATTGTCTTACAGTTTCATGCACCGGAATGAACGTCAACATCAGCAAATAACTGCTTGACTTGTTTTTCTGAAGTTAGCTGTATAAATGAATATTAAATTGCTTTGATCGAACAGTAGATGACTTTGATAATTTTGCTACAGAATGATCTGATCCATGGATGGGGCATAGATATGAAACTTGGCTATTGTGCTCAGGTTTATTCTTGAACTCTTTCCTTCATATTGGCCACCCTTTACTGATGCTTTTCAACGAGAAATTCATAATTTTTTAATAAGGCTGAATAGATGCTGACCTTCTTAGGACCATCAGATTCATCAACACGAGCCACATACCTTTTATAAGTTTATCCTCTTTTAACATATCACAAAGCAGGTATTGCAATTATCAAAGAGAAAAAAAAACATTAAACAGGTTTTTACAATTTCGCATTGCACTCTTTGTAATTTAGCTCATTTTTTTCAATTGTCATTATGCTAAGTATCATTCTCTGAGATTTTGACTAACTAGTGCACGTGCTGCAGTAATATTTGACAGCATGAGATAATGCATCAATTTGAATCTTCTCTGCATTCCTTACATTTTTATATATCTGAAATCTATATGTTTACCTTTTCAACAAATCATTTGCAGACAAGACAACTCTTTTGCAGACAATTTATTTTCATACAATATGCTCAAGGAATTAAAGCAGCATAGTACTTTAGTAGCATAAGTATTAATTCGTGTTTCATTTCAGAAGTTAAATTCATGTTTCTAGTTCTTGTAGGGATGTAATAGATTTCTTGTTCACGTTCTGGAGCTCATCGTGATTCCATGGAAAAGCACTACCTGGTTCATATGATTAATGTATTTTGCCATGGTTTCATAGGGTGATAGAACAAAGAAGGTTGGAGTAGTAGATGGTGAATATATAGTGCATCAAGGCATCCAAACACTGGGAGGGCCTTCAACAGAAATGGTTAGTCATTTGCACTTGCTACATTTCTTCATCATTTTCATGCTTTTTATGTGTCAAATTTTGTGGATATATTTGCATCTGTTTGTTGATCTCTTTGATCACATCATATGAGATAGGGTTCTGTTGCATATTGTTTTTGCTGCTTTTACTGTCTCTTCCTCCCATCAAACTTAAGGCCCGTGCCCTCTTAAGGCATTCTGCGAAATATTGGGTTTGGCGTTCAATATTTCACTTTCAACAATTAGTGTGGTCCTATTAGCTGGTTCATTCCTCGTGTCTTGAGCATGTATTGCAAATTCAGCAATAATAGTATGAAAACTTTACTTATAGTGTTGATCATCGTAGAAGATCCAGTCATGAAGAAACCTACTTGTCATGCCACGTACGGTACCCGTGATTAACTATATGACTTAATTACGCTGCATTACGATTTAGATGTTTGTTTGTTTATGTTATCATATATGGCCATTCAAAAAGGAAAAATAAATTTGACATTGAAAATGTCATCATCTATTGTTGTCAACTATCTTTTTTTACTTTTCATTTCGGATAAATACCTTCCATCTATATATGCAAATCTAATTATACTTCAAAGAACAAAAAAAGAAAAAAAGACTTTTTGCAAATCTATTTGCACCTCTCCTCGTCTGAATATGCATTTTTCTTAGCCACTTCTCACTTTGAAGTTCTTCTCTTGCCATTCTAGTCTTTTCTAGTTTCTGTGTTGTTTGACCCCCTTGAATCAGAATGAGAAAGGCATCCGGCAGCCTGTTCTGAGATCTAAGCGGATGCTGCGTAAGGGTGTCTTCCAGGTAAGAAATAATAGATGGACATCAATTCTAGTATATATATGTACTTCATGATTTTTGCATACCATTATTCTCATAATCTGTTTGAAATTCAGAGTCGAGGAAGGCCAAGAACATCTGATGCGCGAATTGAGGTGAGATTAGTAACCTATCTGTCAAACAACACAAATTCCAGTATATTCATAAGTTTGTGCATGCGCCCCTTTGTCCTTGGCACTGATTAAGCCATGGACGTGGATGCTGCCCTTGGCTGCCCCATGTGCAGCAGGCTGCTACTCTAATCCTGGTTCACTTAGTATTAGTCCTTTTGTACTCGAGCTCCAACTTTTGTTGCACTGTTTCCTCATACTCTGGTGGTCCCAACAGGTGAGGAGACAAGCGAGGATAGAACTTCAAAATTTTCAGGAACGCTGGAACAGGGCTACCAGGGAAGACGAGTCTTGGATCGATCCATTCCATCCAATTCCAACTACTAGGGCCCAGAATGATGCCAATGAGTTTGATCCGGTGCTTTCCCTGAACTAGATGGTTTTAGCATTGTTGTGACCCTTGGCCATTGAGTACTTTTCATGTTGTTTAGGGAATAGTAGCAAGGCATATTTCTTCATTGCTAGTGACATTGTTTTTGCTCTCCTCAAGAGGAGTTTGTTTCTATGCCACAAATTTTTTTTTTCTTTTACTGTTAAATCTTGGCCGATTGATTTCCAAATGTGCAATTTCGTTGCGTAGGACTAGACTGTCATAGACTTGACTGCTGGATAAGTAAGGTTTTTGTCATTTTTGAACAGATTGGCTAATCAGTTTACAGAAATAGGATTGTACCTATTTTGAGAATGCTAATTAATGAGACTGAAGGATAGCTACATATTTCTTCCTTGGAAGTTCACCGTGTTTTTAATCCTCCTAGTTGCCATACCCACCTATTGTTAGCAATGCGTGGTGTTCGATTGGGTCCATTGAGCTGAGCGATGTTTATTTGTGCTTACATAACTTAAAAATCGATATGAATGGGAATTTTCTCTTCATTTTCCAAAATAAAAAAAGCGAGCTCTTGAAGTTCAAGCCAAGTAAGTGCAAGCAATTTTTTCTTTTTCTCTTTTTTTTTTGTTGTTGGTTTCTCCTCACTTTGCTAGCAATCGGAGTCACCATAGCCCATATGAGTGTGTTGCCAATCAATTGACCAAATCAGATTGAAGGACTGCTACATCTTGTAATTCATCTCTAGTTCTCCACTTAAAGTGACTGGTATGTTTTCATGTAGTACATGCATACTTGTTGGATTACTTTGCCTATTCATACTAAGGGCGATCGATCAAACCAAAGATTTAAGTGTCCGCCGGCACAGGCTGTGTCTACTGTGCCGTATTGTGCCAACAAGATATCGGCATGATACAACCCTTTGCTAATGGCACAGCTTAAGACTCTCTTTTCTTTAAACTAGTAAGTAATTTTCTCAATAATGTTTAAAAAGTTTGATAAAGATACATAATAAGAAAATAGAATATTTTATTGTTAAAAAAAAATAAATATTTTATGTCATTATGTGTCGGCACACATATATTTTTTGTGACCGGCATACATCGTCACTGCCCGGCACGCATCATGCCATACCGTGCCGGAAAGTTTTCGGCACGATTTGGTACGATAAAATGGTTGCCTAAAAATAAAGAACCATATAACTCGTTTAATTTGGATGTCATACAAGATTGGTTCTGAGCCTTTTCTGGAATTTTATAGTAGTTACAGCTGCTTGGATTAAGGGGGAAGGTATGTTTGAAGAGCTTGATGCGTCCATTTAAGTCAATGCTTAAGCTGTTATAAGCAGTGAATATCTTTATCAAATAAAGTTGATGCGCTGAACTGTCATCTTCAGGTGTGAAAATCTGGTTCCTCGCTATAATCTACTTTATATCCGGAGTTCCAGGTGCTTATGTTTTATGGTATTGGCCTCTTTATCGTGCAATGAGGTGCTACACTCGTCTGATCTCAGTATTTGTACCTTTTAAACTGTCTCTATCTTTTCATAGCTCTTTTGACTGAAGAACATTTGGACAGGTATTTTTTACAAAATATCTTATAGGACAGAGAGTGCTTTGAAGTTGGGATGGTTCTTTCTGTTTTACTTGGTAAGTTCTGTAATGTGTTATTATGGCAAAAGGCTCTTCAGATTAAGTCGAACAAACACAATAGATATCTCATCTTCTTTTCATGCCTTATTACAGCTGCACATTTGTTTCTGTGTATATTCAGCTGTGGCTCCTCCAGTTATTTTCAAGGGAAAATCTTTGACGTAAGTTCTATTTCATTCAAAATAGATCTAGAAACTAGCATACAAATTTTTTTAAGTGGTGTAAACATTGTGAGGGTTTTTCTCATCATGGACCTAGTGACTATTTTACCAGCATTATCTTGGTGTCAAATAATTGTTTTCTTATGATACAGTGGACTATTTGAAACTTTGAAGCATTTATAAATAACTTAGAAAACTGCAGTTACAGTTTGTTATTCAAAGTTCAATTTGGAAGCAGTTGTGATCTGTGCTTATTGCTAACTATTATATTTGATAGAATTGCTTATAAAGATATCTGTCTTTATTGCCAACTCTTGTACTTTATAGAAGTGCATATTAACACCTCTGTGGAAGGTATGCTTACTCGTGCTTTGAACCTCGAACTTCTACATATTTATAAAGTGAAAGATTGTTTGTGCCCCTGCAATGAAGAGGGGCTAAAATATAGTTGCATTTTGAAGGAAACTAAAACTATTATAGTTCTTTTGTACGGTGACATAGGGGCCATTCACTAATTTATTATTTTGAAGAAAACAATCACCCTTCCAGTATCAAAGAAAATTTTCATTTACTAATTCACGTTTTTTTTTTTTTTTCCTGTGTATGATCTTTTTGCAGAGGAATCTTGCCAGCGATTGACGTCATAGGGAATAGTGTCATAGTCGGGGTAAGTTTACGTTACATGTTGAGTGGCAGTAGTATTAAATGTGCCTGATATGTCTATCTTTTTGATATAGTAGATATGGTGCATTTCTACTGAAATAATGCTACGCTTCTTAGCCACTGTTTGGTTGGGAACCTAGAGAAAAACATACAGGGCAATAACTCATTATCCTTCTGTATTGATAATTCTGATAGCCAAAGTTTTTCTCTAGTTTATCCCGGTAAAGGTTACAGGTTTTTGTTGCTGCTGATTTTATTCTGATTGCAGTTATTCTGACCTTTGGAGTTATTTCTATCATTTAAAACTACACAGAAAATTAGCTTTGTTTTCATAGTAATGCTAATATGGTGGGATAACCTTGATATAAGATGTAACCCCGCTCGACTTTGTTCCCAAATTAACCATACCCTTAATCTACATGAGTGACCAATACTCTATAATTGCTACTACAAATTATAGGTCCTGATTTTAGCTACACTTACTGGAAACCATATATGCAATCATATATCATATATGGCATGACCAAGCTTTTTAGCTACAGTTCTGTTATCACACCATTCTGTCCTGTCTGACTTGACCAACAAAGAAGTATCACATAAACACATTTCGCAAACTTGGTTTGGACTCAATTGAATATTTGACATGGCTTTATTTCTAATTTGATAGTTGATTCAACATACTTTATAAGAGACCAGCTGAGGGAGTGCTGCAATTTTCTTATGGTTCTGTACGTAATAGGACTTTTAGCCTAGTTTCCTTTTGTTCACAATTCCTGCCTCACCCTATTCTATTTACTTGCAGATATTTTACTTTGTTTAATTTGGATTATTCTGCTTTGAGTCTCTGCTTAGCATTTGGGTCATTCAGGTGGATATTTCTTTTTCTTGTTTATTTGAAGATAATCTTATAGTCAATCTCAATCTTGATTAGAATTTGGGAAAAACTAAATGAATCACGTCTTGAATAATAGTCTGTTCCTTCTCTATGTTAAATAAGAGCAGCCAATGCTCTTGTTGCTAAGCATGACCTTTAGTCATGTATTTGTAAGAGGAGACTGTTGAGTGTAAAAATAAAAATAAAAATACCGTTTTCTAACAGCTTAGACTTTTGGAGATTAACATGATATTAGAGCATGAAATTCTGAATTCGAGTCCCGCCAGGCTCCTAGTGTAGAGTACCGGGATTTTGGATGGCGCACCGACCTCGCAAGATGGCATGGTGCGGAGAAATCGCCTTGGGCGTGTTCCAT
Source organism: Tillandsia fasciculata (assembly GCA_029168755.2). Taxonomy (NCBI): domain Eukaryota; kingdom Viridiplantae; phylum Streptophyta; class Magnoliopsida; order Poales; family Bromeliaceae; genus Tillandsia; species Tillandsia fasciculata. Next base: position 27,893,263 of record CM054933.1, on the reverse strand, counting down.
ATTTGTTTACAGTTGAGTTCGGGTTGATTCGGATCAACGCGGAAGCCCCAGCTTGAATCGGAGTTTTCCGGACTTGTCCGCCGTTAGAGGACTGGTTTCGGGGAAGCCTCGACTTCGTAGTGGAGTACAGGAAATTGGAAAATGCTTGGAACAGGTATACTTTATCTTTACAGCGGAGTTCGGGAGGTTCCGGACTGACGCGGAGGACCCGAGGGCGAAAAGTGAGTTGGAACTGGCGATTTTGGAGCCGGTTTTTGGATTGAGCACACCGTCTCCACCGTTGAGCTTTTTGAGGGGGGAAAAGCTGTGGACGTGTGTATTTTCAGATTACAGCGGAGTTCGGGAGGTCTCAGGCCGGTGCGGATACCCCGAAGGCAAAAAGTGACTTGGAGTTGGCTTATTTGGATTAATTAAATTATTTATTTAATTAGTGGCTTTGGTGGATTTGGTCTGTGTTGCATTTGATTGAAAGAAAAGAAAAAAAAATTAAAGAGAGGAAAGTATTTGAAGAGAGTGTGTTGGTGTATGGATGGAATTAGGTGTTGGTGTTGGTGTTGGAGTGTGTCTTGGCTTTCTTTTTGCTCCATGCACCATGCACCATGCACCAAGCACCTCAAATTAGCCACTTTAATTAGTGAATGCCATGTCATCGTCTTCTCCAAATGTGAAACAGAGGAAAAATTATGTAACAGAGGAATTGGAAATTAGGGAAGGAGGAGAAGAAGAAGATGAATTAAAGGGAAGTAAAAGAGGGTTTTGATCGTCTCGACGGTGCGGATCTATTGCTAGTAGCCGCGTGGAGCCGAGCGGAGCACGCGCGCGCCGAGCCTCATGAAGGCATTTTGCAAATTTTTAGAGAGAGAGAGAGAGAGCTTGAATTGAGTTTGGAAATGGTGTTGAAGGTGTGTGTGAGTGTGTGTGTGGCTTGGTTGATGGTTTTGAGTGGGTTTTGGTGTTGGCGATGGTGGTGGTGGTCTTGGTCATGCTATCCGGGGTGGTGAGTGGCGCGCTTGGGCGCCGCGCAGCTCGGCGTGGGCGCCGCGCAGCATGCGGGCGCGCGCAGGCGGGTGCGCACGCGCGTCGCGCGGCAGGCGCATGGGCGCCGCGCGGCAGCGGCTTGGGCGCCGCGCGTGCGGGGAGCTGGAGCGCGCACTGGCATTTTTTGGCTTGGCGTTCCGGAGTGGGCCTTTGTGTACCGGTACCACATGGGGTGTACCGGTACCATATGTAGTGTACCGGTACCCCCATTGTGCAGGATGTTTTTTTGAGGATTTTAAGCTTGGGCACTTTGGTAATTTCACATTCCTTCACATGTTGACCGGATTGACCCCCTCCCTTCTATATATATGGGCACCATCTCCTCCTCTACTCAGCAGAAATCAAAGAAAAGAGAAGAGAGAAATGAAATGAGAGGAAATTAAGGAAAAAGAAAGAGAAGGAGAGTTAGAGGGTGGGAGAGGTTGAAGAGTGTGCTGTGGTCTGTTGCTTGGAACCGAACGGAGCGCGCGCGCGCGTCGACTGTACATGAGGTAAGTTGGCAGATTATTTTTATAGTTTGATTTTTTGGACTCCGTTAGATGGATTTGATGATGGATTTATGATGCTTTAAGATTAATTGGATTTTTTCCTTCCATCGTTTGCTTGATTGCTGCGAGTTTGGAGTTTCGTCGCGCGGAACCATGTCGTGCGTGCGTGCGTGCGTATGGGTGTGCGCGTGCTGTGAGTTGACAGCGAGGAGCCGGAGCGCGCCGGATTTTTTTTGCGGATTCGAGAGGAATGATCGAGCTTCCGGGGGCTTTTCCCGAGGACCGCGGCAGCGCGAGCGCGTACGGCGCGATTTTTGGGCGTTCCGGCAGTTTCTGACAGTGAGCGGTGCGGCGCTTCACCGACTTCAGCGTTTGCCTGCGGAAAGCGTTCCAGGTGGGTTGGAAGTCTTCCAAACTTTATTAAATGTCCCCTAATGCTTCTGCATGAATATCCTGTATGTCTAGCATGTATTTTTATTATAATGAAAATCTGATAGGTGCCTGGAATATTGTATAATGCTAACCTGTACCCCTAATTATTTTTAGTAGGTTCCTATTATCATTGGACACTAGCCTGTATATTTAGTTGGCATTCGGACTGCATCTGAACCGTCTTAAAAATCACCGAACTTGTTTTAATGGAAATTTGACCTTAAAAATACCCTTTTAAATTATTAGATTGCCCAGAAGGGTCGGACGGGTTCAGAGTGCATGTGCCCTCGTGCCTGGTGGCCGAGTGGAATTTTACTTGACTCCGTGGAGAGTTTCTAGTGTCTTGGGGGTTTCATGGGCTTTATCAGATTGAGTCGTGGAGGGTTCTATTGGTTCCGTGAGATGCCGCCCAGTGAGTGGCGATGCCGCCCAGTGAGTGGCGATGGTTTGGCCCATTGAGGCGGTTCCGTGAGATGCCGCCCAGTGAGGGGCGATGCCGCCCAGTGAGTGGCGATGCCGTCCAGTGAGTGGCGATGGTTTGGCCTGTTGAGGCGGTTCCGTGAGATGCCGCCCAGTGAGGGGCGATGCCGCCCAGTGAGGGGCGATGCCGCCCAGTGAGTGGCGATGGTTTGGCCTGTTGAGGCGGTTCCGTGAGATGCCGCCCAGTGAGGGGCGATGCCGCCCAGTGAGTGGCGATGGTTTGGCCTGTTGAGGCGGTTCCGTGAGATGCCGCCCAGTGAGAGGCGATGCCGCCCAGTGAGTGGCGATGGTTTGGCCTGTTGAGGCGGTTCCGTGAGATGCCGCCCAGTGAGAGGCGATGCCGCCTAGTGAGGGGCGATGCCGCCCAGTGAGAGGCGATGCCGCCCAGTGAGTGGCGATGCCGCCCAGTGAGTGGCGAAGGTTTGGCCTGTGAGGCGGTTTTCACACGAGGGTTCTATTAGTTCCGTGATATACCGCCAGTGAGTGGCGATGCCGCCCAGTGAGTGGCGAAGGTTTGATGGTTCTATTGGTTCGATTAGCATTCTGTTTGAGTATGATATTTGTGGCATATTAACTGTAGTTTCTTTTCAGCTTTCGTATTATCTATCTGCATACCTATTGTTTTGCGCAACGGTAGACTTAGTGGACATACCGTGGATATTGGTGACGGTACCCACTGGGAACTACCTTCTGCAGTAGTTCTCACACCCGCTGTGGTGACAGGTTTCCTGAGGTTGCTGTTCCGGCTTGGTTCGCGCGGAGACAGCTGATCGAGGTGAGGACGTGGCCGTGTAGCTCCTTACCCATTTTATTTGAGAGTCAGAGGTAGAGGTACCTTGTATCTTTTATGATTCCACTTTTGTACTGGACAGTCAGAGTGATCTGTGAGGATAGTTTTATTTTTCATAGCTGAGATACTATGCATTTGAGGATTTATTTATATTCAGATGTTCAGTGTTTGATTCTGTAGCTATTAGTTCTATTTCAGCTCTGATACATGTTTAGCTATAGATCTTTTGCAGGGTAGACGCTTCGTCTGTGCGGCAGTTTCCGTACAGATGGCGGATCTGTTGGCGAGCCCGGGTCGCAGTTTCGACCCCGGGGCGTGACACCTAGCGTTATTTAATTTTCTCCTATTTAATTTATATCTTTGTCTTGAGCTTATCAAAAAATTTCAAGCCTAGACGTGAGTAAGAGTGCTGAATATAAAAAATATGAAAATATTATTCTTTGATAGCTTAAGCTTTTGGAGAACAATAGTTGTTTCCATATAATTTAGTGGATACTTCTCTTTCTTTGAATATTTAGGGTGCTTTTTCCTTAAGGCTTAATCCAAGTTTAGTTGAAAAGGAGGGTTTTTTTTTTTTTTTTTTTGCCATCAATTTTTGCTTTATCATCTGCCGTAATTCATGCAGCAAGTATATATGTACTTCCGAGGAAGTGGTAAAGCTGCAGAGATGAAGCGTGGGGCAGCAGGTGGTACTATTAGGGCAGCATTTTGACGCATTATGTACCCGACAGATTCCAGGATACTTTGTTGAAGGAAATGATTGCATGCACCGGTGCCATTTCATTGATCATGGTTGATGGTCAGCTACTATCATACTTGATTTCATGTGTTTGAGAATTTTACGGCTGTCTAGTCTAATTTTTAGACGTGGGAGCTAAAACATATTTGGTTTCTCTTTCTGTAATTTACTGGAGAGTGCTGTACAGATTCAGTGAGGTATACTTCGTGCTCGTCTTTTACCTGAACTCTATTTCTCTGCCAGTTGTGCTTAGGAGGAAAACAGTGGGTCCTGAAAGAGTAGGTATAATCCCTTAAACAAACTAAAACTCTTTATATTGTCATTCGTTGTGCATAAAGATTTCTGTAATCATGGTAATTAGCTACTGATGGCTTGTTCTGCAGATGGATATTCAGTGCCATCAGTGCTGCGTGGAAACCGTCGAATGAATGTACCCGGATGTGCAGATTCTGTGCTTGCCTGTAGAGTTCTGTTTTTATGCCTTTATCTTTGATCACATTAATTGGCAATTTCTGTTGGATCTACTCCAGGCGAGGGGGTTCGGTTCTCGGTGGATCAGTTGGGTTGCAGCACTGTTGCATTCGTCTTCTGCGGCGGTGTTACTTAATGGTGTTCCGGGCAAGCAATTCCCTTGTAAACGAGGTCTTCGTCAGGGGGATCCTCTCTCTCCCCTCCTCTTTATTCTTTGCATTGACGTGCTTTTTAGAATGCTACAGTGCGCAGCGGATAGCTGGTCGCTACCAGCCGTGGGTGTTGGGGATGTCAAGATCCAAACACTCCAATTTGCTGACGACTTACTTATTTTTTTCGATGGTTCCCCTAGGTCGGCCAGGGTTATTAAGTTGATTTTGGACGCCTTTTCTTCGAGTTCGGGACTTAAGATCAACTACGACAAGAGTTCTCTTATTCCAATCAATATGGCGACATCTGATGCTACTGCTCTTGCCAACTTCTTTGGCTGTTCTGTGCAGGGCTTTCCTTTCACCTATTTGGGACTACCTCTCTCTCCTAAGGCGCTGCGGAAAACCGACTATTTTTCTCTAATCGAGAAAATGGACAACCGGCTAGCAGGGTGGAGGGCATCCACGCTTTCTAGGGGTGGTCGCCTAGTACTCCTTAACTTTTGGCTATTTGTAGCATCCCCTCTTATTTTTGCTCTGTCTTTAGGCTTCCGGTCTGGGTTGCTAACTCCATTGATAGGATTCGTCGAGTTTTTTTTTGGAAGGGGAAAAAACTGCTCAATGGCTTTCATTGTCTTGCCAAGTGGAATCAAGTGTGCCGTCCCAAAAGGATTGGCGGAGTAGGCATTCGTAACTTAAGTTCAATGAACTCCGCGCTTTTGATGAAAGGACTGTGGAGCCTTTATAATTCGCGGTCTCTACCGTGGGTGCGCCTCTTGCTTCAGAAGCATTACAAAACCCGATCTCCTGCCTCGGCTAACACTGCTCCCGTAGGGTGCTGCCCTTTGTGGAAAGGTATCCTCACCACTTCTACGGCCTTTCATTCTTCTGTTTGCTTTTCTTTAGGGAATGGGTCGTTGGCGGCTTTTTGGAGCACAAGGTGGAGCGGCGAAATTCTATTGCGAAATCTCTTTCCTAACCTGCATGTAATCTCCAATCTTAAGCACTTGTCAGTTAAAAATTGGTTTGCTCGCTTTGCTTTTACCAGTAATCTGGGTTTCGGGCCCACCCTTAATTGGGAGGAGCAGCGAGATGTGGGGCTGTTACGAAATTTGATCGACGGTGTGTCGCTCAACGAAGATTCGGACTCGATTATCTGGAGATGGGGCAGCAATGGAAAGTTCACTGTCAGCAGCGCCTACTCCTTCCTTTCGTTTGATGGAATTGGTGATCGCAAAATCCGACACCTTTGGTCGCTCAAGATACCTTTAAGGGTTAAATTATTTCTGTGGTTGGCTGCTAGAAATAGGCTTCTTACTGCTGAGATGTTAGTTAAGCGTGGATGGTACGGCCCTTCGATATGTGCGCTATGTGTCGCCGACGAAGAACAGCTGGATCACCTTTTTTTCAGCTGTTCATTTGCTAGATCTATGTGGGAGTGGTTACTTCATAGCTTCCCAAACACTTGTATCTGCCTGCTCAACGCTTCTGGGGATTTAGCAAGGCGATGGAGGAGAGCTAGGCTGTCTCTGCCGGGCCAATTGCAGGGTACCTTCGATATCTGGTTCGCAGCGGCGTGTTGGGAATTATGGAACGAACGGAACAGAAGAATTTTTGACAATGCAGTAATCTCAAGCGCAGGTTGTGGACGAAGAGTGGTCAACACTGCACAGCTTTGGATCAACGTGCTGCATGCTTAAGATGTGGTTTGGGTTTCCCAACTGATTCACCGGATCTTTACTGCATCGATTTTTTTTGGTCTTTTATTTCTTTTGGGATTTGATGTTCTGCGGGTAACGGAGTGTTGATGCTGTTGTTTTTTTTTGTTGTTCTTATCCCACTGCGGGGAGTGTTGATGCTGTTGTTTTTTTTGTTGTTCTTATCCCACTGCGGGGTTCACCCTCCACTCTTGTATCTCCCTCCCTTATGTACTTTTCACCTTTCAAATAGGGTATACCTCTTGTTTAATCAAAAAAAGAAAAGAAGAGATATTGGAATGGAGGTGGTTCTTAAAATCGATCCCTCTGCCTAAGTGGTCTCTCTGTGTGTGTGAACGGGCTGAGATCCTGCCTCGTTTTCAAAAACGATTGTTGAGGTGCTCATGATCGGCTCGTTTGTGGGGCTAGCTAAAGAAAGTGCTCCTGATAGTCTGCCTATTCTATCCTGGGTATCAGTCAAATCCTTATTGTGGTTTTCTGTAGGCAATGAGAATCATACTATTCTTTTCAATATCTATGTATACTTGAAGAGAACTAAAATGTATATTTCTCAGCTTTTTCCTCTATTTTGTTTTAACAAGTTCATAAGCCGGATCAAATTGTTCAAACCCTCTGCCTATTGGATGGCGATTGGATGGTATCTTGCAATTCTTTGTATTAATGGAAAACTAGTCTTCCCAAAAGCAATATATTGTTCCAAATTAGTAGTCCAAACAGTTTTCTTATTTCTTTCTTTTCCCTTCCTCTTCTTTTTTTTTTTTTTTTTTTTTCTTCTCTCTCTCTCTCCTTTTGCAAACGGAAACTGCTCTTTTAAATCTCTTTCATGTAAATTTTATAGTCTACTCCACTGCTCAGTGCTCACCAGTATCCGGCACTCTGCAAACTACGGAGCCCATCCGATCCAACACATTTTTTTAGCCCTAGCACGAGTGTTATATGTTAACCGAAGAAAAGGGCTAAGGATGAGGCCCTTGATCTACGACGCCCCCAGACCACGGAACCAATCCCATCTCGTCTGTCACTCCTCTTCTCATTTTTAACTTGGAGATTCTCCTTAAACGAGGCTTCGATTAGTGGGCAGGATAACTCATACCTACCTTTTTTTCCAATTTTCTCCTCTTGATTTTTACCCATTGTTTTTATTTATTTATTTGTTTTACACCGTAATTTTCCTTACAGGGTTAGCGTTTGTTTGTTCGTGGGGCCGTGCCCGCGCAGCTTACGAACTACCAGGCTGGGTATCCGAAGATGAAGATGTCGGACGCAAGCCCTCATCCGTCGGATCAACCCGTTGATACCGTGGCCAAGTCCGTCGACGTTGGATAATGAGATCACATGCAGCCTCCATGTTTCTCTTGAGTCGATAAGCTCGAAAGCTATATGAGCTCCTCTCCTTTCCTCTCCTCTCTCTCCAGTAGTTTCATTTAGCTGCTCACTGTTAGTTAGACTCAGAGCGCCGGGAGAGAGAACTAAGAAATTTTAAAGATCGGGAGAGATGGCGGGAAGGAGGAGATTCAACGGCAGCGGCAGCGGCAGCGGCAGCGGCGTCATCAGAAGGAGGCGGCTTTCAAGCCGTCCGATCCCGAGGCGCGGGCAGGTGAAGTTGGCAATTGCAGTGGGGCTGGCGCAATCCTTCGCGGCTCTCTTTGCCCGGGCCGGCCGGTCCCCTCTGCTTCTCTCCCGCCTCCCACGGACCGCCTCCAGACTCGAAGGTTAATTAATGAAATCCCGCAGCCACCTTTTGCCCGCTGCCCTTTACTCGCCAATAAATCAATGATAAGAGTATTATAATTAGTGTTGCTCACCGATTGGCCACTGCGTGGGCAAAGCATATTGCTCTTTACCGAACAGAGAGAGAGAGAGAGTGTAGTCAGAGGTATAGAGTGCGTTTAAACTATAGCTAAGTTTTTTTTTGCTCTTTGTTTTCTCTATCGTGTGGGAGAATTTGTAACTGTTCCTGCAAGCACTAGGGCTATAAAGAGATCAACAATTCTGCTTATGTTGATGAAAAAAAAAAGAAAAAAAAAAAGAAAAAAGTCATCATGCATGCCCATACTTTTATTTATTTATGTTGCAGATCTTTTGTGAGACAGTAGTATCATTTCTCTTACTATCGACTGTGTTGATCAAGTAAACACAAGTTAAGAAGAAATATACTAACTTCAGTTGCCAAAGTTTCCCAATATTGAACGCATGTTAAAGAAAGAAAAGAAAAAGTAAAGAACAGAAGAGTATACTGATTATCACTAAAGCACAGTCTTGAATATTTTAAACCTTACATAGGATGACAGATTTTAAGAGTTCAATATATAACAAATAATGCAAAGAAAATTAAGTATAAGCTTATCTTTGTGGAATCCTGAAGACAATAGCTGATATAAATGCATGATCATTCATAGGAACAACTGGTGTTACAGTGGAAAAGACACAACAAAATTGCACATAAATGGGACAAGATAAATATGTATATAGTTACATAAGAATTAATCAATTCCTACCAGTAATTAATGATATCCTCTCAATATCCTAAAATTTTAAGATTATGCTTTTGATCATGAGGTCGACCGTTCCTACAAATCAAGAGTAATCACTTGCCGCTTACTGCAGTTTGCGCCTTTACCCCGAAACCACACTTCCTAGTGAATATGTTCCACGAGCTCTTAGCCTTTCCGAGCTTATTAATTTCTTGCTTCATACTCGAACACTCCTTCTCAAGCTCCGAAACTCGCAGCCTCACGTCTTCAACCTCCGCAGGGGGGCAGGCGTGATCCTTGTGTTGTTGTTCGTGAGTGATCTCTGCTTGGATCGGTCTGTCGACTTTGTTCTTGTGGAGCATCAGGTTGGCGTGGGGCCCATGCGAGTTGTCCATGCTGTCAGAGACGAAGAGCCAGCTGGCGATTGAGGTCCGGAGGCGAAGCTGCTCGAAGAAGAGGACTTGGACGACCACTCTGAGGGGCAGCCTCTCGTTCTGAGCGGCGTGTGTGCAGGCCTCCAACGATAGCTTCTGGCAGTTCATCAGTCGGCAGAGTTGCTCACGCTCAGACTCAATGAGCCACGGGTGCGACTGCAATGTTGCAATAGCCAATAAAAACATGAATGGTCGGAAACCACACCATGTAAGCTAAAATCTTCTTATGAAACAGAATTAGACACAGCAGTTACTTAGAAGATATCATTGTCTGTATTACAAACTGCCCTTTCCTTCTTCAGAAGCTGCATGCGTAGAAAATTGTTTTTGAAAATGGCATAGCCGAAGAAGAACCTTTTAGGCACAGAATACTGACAGAGTAGTGTCGGTTCGTTTTTTAAGTATTGCCATGAATATGGATAATCTGTGGAACCAAAGATTCCGAGCTTGAAAAGTAGCAGAGTATATCGTTTTATTGTTTTATGACTCAAAATTCAAAAGTCGGTGAAACAATCAACAAGCGTCTGAGGCGGAACTAGATATGATAATTCAGAAATCTTCTTTCTGGTCAAATTGTTGAAGTTTCTTTTTTGGATGAAAATATCCTGGGGTGATTGATTCCCTTTGTATACATTTAACAAAAGGAGAAATCCAACAATTAATTTGACCAAAAAGAAGAACTAGACCTGCTCTTCTCCAATTCCATCCCAGTTGTTAATGGTATATGCACGGCCATATCAAAGTATCATTGAGATTCTGAGCAGAGAAAGGTCAAATTTTCCACTAAATATACTAACTAGATAGAAATTCATGGTACCTTAAGGTAAATGTCGGTGGCACGATAGATGCCATCATCAAGAGGCCTTGCATAATCTGGTATAACCGCCGCGAGGGACTGAAACTTGGGGAGCTTCAAATTAACATCAGACGCAACCTCTGCAAGATAACCATCCATCAGTTTGGCAACCATTGTCATAGGAGTCAGTGAGGGAGCGGGGTCCATTAAAGGCAAAGGCCCACCCTCCTCTTCCACTATGCCTGGAGAAGCAACCCCACCTGCTGTTTGCAATTGCTCCTCCAACATAAAATGGTCCACAATCCTCTGCATGCAATCAATATCATACAGAGTCTCCACCGAGTAGCCCAAGTTGGGTATCAACAGATCTTCCAACGAAGCGTCATCCAACTGCGCACCTATTCTTTTCTCCAAGTTCTCTCTGCACGAAGGATTTGCTTGCAAAATCATCGCAGTCCGAAGCATACTGAGTAAAAACTTGGTTGACGCCACACCCTTCTTCGCAGGCAGTAATCCGACTATCTCTTCAAGAAAGACTCTCTGATCGCTGTCAGACGGTGCTGAGACAGATGCTGTTGGATTTATGCGGGCGGCGGTGCCATCGCGGAAGCTCGAGTTCCTTGCCAGGCCAGGAAGGAACCTTCTTGCATAGAACATGAGAGCTCCTGCTATATTCTCGGGCCTCATGCCTTTGGCTTCCATGGCCTGGATAAGCCTTTTGAATAAAGGTAGGCTTAGGAAAGAGATATCTTCGTACCACCAGTCCACTCCACCTGCCGATTTATGAGCGTCTTCAGAATTATTACCTATTCCATTCCACAGAACTGAAGTTGATTTTCCGCCTACGGGCCAGCCGAAGAGTCCGGGATCTGCGCACGCTTTAGACGCAAGAGAATTTATGCATCGCGAGATGATATGTAGCTCTTCTGCGTAGGGGAGAACATCTTCGCAAGTTTCGAGAGCTTTAATCGAGTCCTTCCAACTTCCGAATGCTTCGTTAAGGAAGTTTTCTGTTTGTGCTATGAGGTTGCCTTCTGCGTAATCTTCGGTCATGTGAAGATACTCCGCAGCACAACGCAAGCAAACCACGTTAAGGGCGTTTAGTTCGATCTTCACGTCATAGCAGAATTTCGTCACGAGCTCGAAGGACTTGGCGCCGCCAGGAACTTCATGGAGCTGCAGAACGCAGCTCTTTTCATTCTCGCTGTGGAATTCGCTGATCATTTTTTGAAGAAGCCCACTTCTGTTGAGTAATGGGAACTGCAATATACGTATATACGTATACGAGGGAGATATTAGTGTGATGTAAGTGAGATTGACCAGAATTTGTACTCGATCATGTATGATGGAAATCCCAACGAACAAAGAATACAATTTTAATGATTTATTTTATTATTATATAGAAAGATTGTTTTGGCATCCATCTATTCTCGAAAAAAAAAAGGGTTAGACTAAGCAAGCAGCATGCATTGATACTGCATGATTTTTCAAACTTATTAGACATACCTAGCAAAGATATTTTAAAATACTGTTCCATCTGATAAATAGAGTAACTTCTTTCTCTTTTTTTTTTTTTCTTTTTTTTTTTTTTTCTGTAGGAAGATGCAGGGGGCGCAAGTCCTATATATTCAACAGTTTAGTTTCTAGCCACACAAAATATGTAGAATATGAAACGGAGAAAGAAAAGTGCACAATCGAAAGAACTGCATTTGTGATCAAAACCGAGTCAGGGCAGAACCTTATGGAGATGAAAGGACATTTCTCCAACTTCAACAACAACATCGCTTACGAGCTCAGTCATGCATTTCCTGTGAAGAAGGCAAGAGAAGGTGATTGAAGAAGGTGAGAACTCTTAGACAGAAATTTCAATAATAGATAATTAATTAACAGAGCTCATAGCTTGGAAGCCTCATTGGTTTTCTGTAAATACAGAGGTGATTACTGATTCATTGATCTCTGTTTCCAAACAGACCAGTCACATTTATTTATTCAGGAAAGAAGCTAATTAGGAGAAAGAGACCGAGTAGGAATGGGGATGAGAAATTTTAAAAAGTACCACGTCTGGCCTTCCAGATAGAAGGTTTCTGCCTTGGAGCCCAGCTTCATGGTGGCCATTTTCTTTCTCTATTCCTCTCAGATTAATTTTGCTCAGCTTGAACCAAAGCAGTACTTTGGGAATTTTATCAGCTGCTTGCTATTTCTTTATTCGACAGAAAGATACTCAGAAGGAAGGCAACGGGAAGAAGCACAGACAAGCAAATTAACCGGGAGGAGAAACCAACTTTGGCCTCTCATCATCCTCACAATTAAGGTCCTACCTTTTTATTTTTTTATTATTATTATTATTTTTTTGGGTATTTTTGACTTGATACTTATTTAATTTAGTTTATATTTTATACGTTGTAAAGGGAATTAAGGACTGAGTTCAAAGTGACGTCCGAGTCAGCAGGGAAAAGAGCGACGGAGTAGGCAACAACCATCTCCTTAAAATCCTCCTGCCTCCTGCATCTGCGTAATTAATTGGGATGGATTTTCTTTAGATTAAGCGTGCTCTCTTGCAGCATGCCCCATGGGCCAGGCTGCGCCAGATGCATGGGCCAAAAGGCCGAGCTCAATTGCGGCCCAAGAGCTTAATCAGGCACCAATGCGGGAAACTGAAAACCGTCCACGTTAGATAAAGTTCCTAGACTAAGCCCAGCCCAAGATCTTAATCACGAACCAATACGGAAAAAAAGACTTACCAATTTAGAAGGCCGGGCTCGGACGAAGCCCAGCCCAGGAGAACACGGCCTATAAAAATTATCGGAATTGGGTCGCCCCAAGAACACATCGGGCGTAGTCCACACTGATGCCCAATATGCAACAAAAGGGCGGATGATTGACCCAGGCCGGGTTCAAATTTTGACTCAAAGGCCCTCGTCCGATCTATACCCAGGTAGAAAGCATAATAGATGAGGATACGGCCCAGATTCGAGATGGTCTGGCCCAATAAAGAATTAAAATCAGCTGGGCCCAGATATAAAAGCCTGCGGCTGCGAGAAAATCTAATACGGGCCTGGCCAGGAACCAAATCAATGCACGGGCCGGGCGCGTTGCCACTGCAGGCACCGTCCTGGACTCTGGGCCTGAACACCGAACTACGGATTCCGAATGGGTCTATCCATTACCGGGCCTCACACTTTATGTGCCTGAAAAGAAATATGTGTTGCCGCCTGTAACCTAACAAACCACCGCTCAAATCTTCGCCGCTCTTCCGCAGCCGCTGTTGTTCTGCTGTCCCGCCGAAACCCTCCTCCCTCTCATCTCCCCTACAAGTTCCCAAATATATATGGGCTTCGTACTCGTTGCTTCCACACAACTCCACCGAGCTCGCACCAAAATTCCTAGCCGCTATATCATCGTCCATGGTGGGGCTACGGACATGGAAAACTCCTGTTATTAGAAGCGGAGGCAGAGGCCACCCTTCTCCTCCTCCTCCTCCTCCTCCATATCCTCCTCCTCGACTCGACGACGAAGTTGACGCCTTTCTCCTCCCCGACCCGCACCCTGACTTCGACCCCGTCGAGGAGTGGCTTCTCGATTTCGACTACGCCCCGATGCTCGGCGATGACGATGGTGCTATAAGGAGCGATTTCGGGACTAAGGAAGATGCACCGAAGGGCTTGCTCATACATGAGGAGATGAACAAGATTAGTTTGGTCGAAGATTCAGACTGCGGCAATGTTCATTCATGCCCGGACGCGGCGGAGAGTAAGGATAGCGCTATCGATGTTACTGGTAGCAGTGTTAATGATGCTGTAGTGGGTTCTAGCGGTGGTAGCCTTGCAGGCCAAGAAGAAACAATTGGATTGGATCAGGGTGCCAAAGAATTTATAGGAGATGTGGTTTCTGAGGTTCATGTGGTCGGTGATCAGGTTGGTGAGGAGCAAGAGAGCAGCAAAACAGAGTCTGAAGAAGAAGAAGAAGAAGAAGACGACGACGACGACGATGATGATGATTCATCAAGTCAGCACTCTTCTTCCTCTACAAGTAGCCAAGAGGAAGAATCTGAAGAAGACGCCGGCAACGATGGAGAAGAAACTAGAATGGTGGATGGGGCAGTAGATGTTGAAGACGGTGAAATAATTGGCAGCGATGCGGATGAGGGTGTTATGAAAGGTCCTGTCAGGTCCAAGCACGAAATCCAGGTATGATACGGTTCTTTTGCCGATTTTGCTAGTCTGAGCTTTTCTTTTCTAAGTGTAATGGTCTTTCCCTTTTCGCCAGATGGTTTCGAACTTTAGGATGAATATTTGTTTAATGATAGATAAAACATGCTACGCAGGTTCTCCCACCAGTTCCTAAAATTGAAGTGCACTTGGAACCACATCATCAGACATTCCCTGTTGGAGTAATTTCCTCGGTAAGATTTTGCTGAACTCAACATGCCTAATCTTTTTTCTTTGTTTATTTTTATTAGTTTTTTCCATAGCAAGCAGAGGGTTAATTTGATGTCACAATGTTTAGTATTTCACAAAAAAAAAAAAAAAAAAAAAAAAAAAAAAAAAAAAAAAAAAAAAACACTTTAAAAAAACAACAAAAGGCACACTTCTTCAATGCATTTTAGGTGTCAGAAAGTTGATTAACATGAGGGGGAATAGATTCATTCTTACATTGTGAAAATAGTAACAACATGTACCAACATAAGTATATAATTTAAATTTTTTGACATATATGAAGTGTAAGTTTTGCTGTCCTGGATACTTGCGCACAGGCTTGTGTCATTGTTCTTCATCAAGCAGAATATGTTGAAGCTGTTGAGAAGCAACTTTTAGCCTTTGTTGACAAGTCATAACTATACATGTGATTACACTTAACTACTGAGTGAAAGCATATATTAGATAGGTATATCTATGTTACACTTAAGCACTGGTTGAGATCATATATTAGATAGGTATATCTATGTTACTCTGAAAGTTGATTTTGGTTCAGATGGTAAGCATAATGTTCAGCATGCCCTTATTCCCCCTAATTTTAGTATGACTATGTCATCCCTTCTCTCATTTTTTTAGATACTGGGCGACAGAGTCATTGTTGAGGGCTTGGAGAAACACAATCCTCTCAACGAGGGTTCTTGTCTCTGGATATCAGTGAGCAGGAAACCATTGGGTCTCGTTGATGAAATATTTGGACCTGTAAAGAATCCCTATTATGTTGTGAGATACAATTCTGACAAGGAGCTGCCTGCTGGGATCAGTGTTGGCACTCCCGTCTCTTTTGTTCCTGAGTTTGCTAATCACATCCTTAATGAAAAAGAACTCTATAAGAAAGGCTATGATGCATCGGGCGAGAATGATGAGGAGCAAACTGATGAGGCTGAGTTCTCTGATGATGAGAAGGAAGCCGAGTACAGAAAATCTCTAAGACAGGCAAAGAGGGGGGCGAATGATAGGCAGCAACATGGGAATAGAAAAATTGAAAATAAGAAGCCAAATTTTAAGGTTCGTGGCATTCAAAGGGAGAAGCTGTCTACGCTTCCTCATGCATCGGCACCTTTTGGCCAACCCGGATCTTCTTTTGGAATGGGAAACTCTTTTATAAGCTCTTCTTCTATGATTCCAGTGGTTCCAACAGGTCCTATGGTACCTACAGTTCCAATTGCAGCTCAGATGGGCAACTGCTTGATCAACCCATCTCAACAGTTATTACAACAACAACCAAATGTTTTTTTGCCTAATGTGTTTCCTCCTCAACAGCAGCAGAATCTGGGCATCCAAGCAATGGTGACAAATATGTTGCAGAACCAGCATCTGGGTATTAATAATCAGCGGCAACAACATCAGAATCAGAATTTAAATCTCCTCCTTAATGGAATGCCATGTCAACAACAGTTCTTTCCCAATATTGGATTTCCTACTAATCCATTAATGCTCGGTGGGTCAACGAATCCATCTCCCACTGTAATGACTGTCATGCCTATGGGACAGGGTAACTTTGGCCAAGGGCCAATTGGCTGCAGCAATATGCAAGGCCAAGGCATTTCTTGTTTTCCTACTGATCAGAATTATATGCAACCACCGCCCACTCTAGCTGGAGCACATACCCCTGTTCAATTTAATCTTGGGACCTCATCTTCTCGTGGTAAACAGCCTCATCAAAGAGGAGGTCGTCATGTCTTTGGTAGAGGTAGAGGCGGTCGGTCTCAAAATAGGTAAAGGTTTTCCATCTTTGATGAATATTTATTTCAGCTAGTTTGTTATATTTGCTTGCAGCTCATGTAGAGAATCTTATGTTGCTTACTGTTTGTGCTGATGTCATGTATTTCAGAAAGTTTTGGCAGCTGATCTTTTTCCTTTTTTGTGTTGTTTTAATTACACTAATGATGAGAGTTGAGAATTTTCATATTGTAATTCTGATTTGCTGCACCTCATCTTTCTTTTTTTTGTTGGCATTGGGTGCTTTTGGAAAGCCACGTTATTCTTATTCAGTAGCAAAAAGTAATGCCTAAACTTGCTTGTATCCACCTCTTCTGGTATATGTTATGAGGTGAAGTTCTTTTGGTCTGATTATGTTTGAAATTTCAAAACTGAATTTCCATGTTTGGAAATTATTTATGGTACATGTCTTTTGCTCTCCGTTTTCACCTTTGCATAGTTTTCTCCAAACAACCACCTTTTTGTAAATATGCTCAGATTTGCATGTTGTTTCCATTGCACTACAAATGACTGCTTGCAAACTTAATTACTATGTAAGCTAAGGGCTTGTCCTCCTCATTGAGTTCTGAGAATTTTCAAATATCAGTGTTAATCACTTCTTTTCGGGTTCTGGACCTAACAAAGTTCATCTGCTTGAATGCTATTATACTTGTGTGCTTTCTTTCCAATTAGATTAGTTAAAGAAAGTTAATGAAATACCAGTTGCTCTCATCGGTAATTTCCTTTTTTTTATCTCTGATACCAGTATCCATCCGGTAGCTTATGGGTTCAGATCTCATCCTAGTTTGGCCCGGGACTAACCAAGATTGGACAATACTACTAGTACACTGGACATAGTTTGTTTACAAGAGATGACACTCCCAGATCTGCTCATGATGTTTACACATATGTTTTAGAGAAAATTAAGTTGCACTGTCGTCGGATGCTCGTACATTGCTACACAGGTGGGGTGGGTTGATGAGTTTGATGACTTGCATAATGCACAACTTGCTAGTAAATCAGCTCCACTTGGACAATAATGTTTATGGCTTTATGCAAGCTCTCTCTTGTGGCGAAGCCACTTCCTGCTCCTGTTGCTTTTGCTGAAAATCCAATCCGGGTATATAATTATATCTGTCTCCCTCCTGCGTAGGTAGAGGAATAGGATTGGGACATTGGATTGGATTATTTAATAATATGGGGGATTGGATTATTTAATAATGGGTCCGTCCATGAGCACATGGACCGTACCATATTTTTTTCTTCGTCCCATATTTCCCGTAATTAGGATGGACCGAAAATGTTTCCAGCTTTCCTTCTGGTCAAGCGGAAATGGATCCATTAATGTAAGGTCGGTCCCCACCCACTGTCGACTGTGATTGTGTGTTCTTCTGAACAAGCGTCATAATTATATGGTTTATTAATATTGAATGATTCAACCACCGGTTCCACCGTAAGCTACAATTAACTGTTTTCTCGTGTTAAAGGGTAATTCCTGATAGTATTTTCCCCTATGATTTGTTTTCTTTTTTCCCCTGTTTTTCTTTTCGTGCACAATTTGGTTAATTTTTTGATATATATATATATATATATATATATATATATATATATATATATATATATATTTGTCTAGTAGATCAATACTTTATCATGGGGACAATATTCTTCAGAATTCAAAACATTTCTCAGATTACTATAATATATCATTGGCATTTTACTTTACTTTTTTTCCCATGCTATTAGTTCGTTGTCAAAGCATAAAATGATTTTCATTCGGGAATTTCTTGAATCCATGCAACTATTGGTGTCGAGAAAAATATTCATGACAGTGACTAGTCATTGGATCGAGAAAAATATCCATCCAACTGCTATTGGTGGTAAGAAAAGCATGCGGCAGCTGGTAGCTGCACACGCAGTACTTACTTTAGGGGTTCAAACAGTAATCATATCATGGCATGTGCATTTATATTGGACGTCAACAGTCGTTGTGAACGATATGTTGGTATACTAACATTTGATTCAAAATTGTGTCATGTGTCTCGACAATTGAAGGAAGAGTTTTTTTTGTTCTTTTTTAATTCTCAAATTTTGAGTGCGGACCACTTGAAACAAGATGCTGTCACAATGAAATAAATGAGATTGCCATGGGTTTCACCGATCAAGCCTCGGATGAGCCCATTCTATTGCTGATCCTAAGAAAGTAATTAAGGACACCTACGTATTGGAAGTTTCTCTTTATCTAAAGCAAGGATGGGAAAAAATCTTACCCTATATATATATATATATATATATATATATATATATATATATATATATATATATATTTTGTATAAATGGAATATTAATTGGTTGAAGCCAGAAGCCATCAAAAGCCTTTTTTTTTTTTTTTTTTTTTTGAGAGAGAGAGAGAGAGAGAAAGGCAGCATGCTGCCGCCGCTTCATTCATAACGAAATGAATTTAGCTATAAAAGTAGAACAACCGGACCTGAAAAAAAAAAAAAAAAAAAACCAACCCTTAGACGCAGAACTTTGTCCAAAACAAGAGTTTTTTTTCTTCTTTTTTACTTCATATATAGTCTTGTTTGTTTTATTTGTTACAGCTGGTTCGACTCCTAACGCAACTGCCAAAGGAACCAACAAAGAGGAGAAGAGCACCTCTGGTATATAATATTCTAAAATCCTTTACCTATAAAAATAGCACTAGACGGCGCTGTGTCGACCATATATGAAGTAACGGTGCCGTCTCTTTATATCTCACTGTCAATGTCGAACGTCGACGGTGACGACCGGCCGTTGATTAGAAGTCAAGTATAGTTGGCGTGGCACCTCCGCTGCGGGATTCATGTTAGTAGACATTCAGGTTGCTGTACATGGAAAAGATAACTCATGTGGAATGTTGTGGAGTGGAGAGGAATCCTATTATTATAAGATTAATTCTGGAGAACGTACACCTACCTATGTATATAGAGATACGTATCGAAGAGTTTATGTCAATATGTATATATATTGAGAGTAATGTAAATGTCGCACGGTGGCTACATGATCATATTTATGTGAATTGTAACAGAAGGTTTAATGGAACGACTCATCTAATACAGAACAATAGAAAATTAATTAAGCTGACCGACTGGATATATATGAAACAGCTTTTCTTTTCTTTCTAAATTGTAGAAATTCAAAACAGCTTAATTAGAATTGGATCGACTGTATTACAGCGTGGATGCCGGATGCCTTCTTAGATGATCAGTATATGTAGTATTAATAGCTTAGTTAGTAATTAAACTAACACAGATTAGTTTAATTATTCTCTACTGAGTTTCACGAGGACTAGCAGCTGGTGAATTGACAATGGATGTGCTTGTGGGAGCACGTATACATAGAAAGATCAACAGCTATTTCCATGGATGTAAAGGATAGAGAATAAAGAATAAGAAATAAAATGATAAGATATGATAAGATGTGAGAACAGGACTAGTGATACATAAGTGGAAGTGGCAAGCTGACACCAGTGACTTACGATAGGTGCTGCATGGATTTGGATGGCACTGTTCACTGCTGCGGCCATTTTATTTTTTTTAAGTCCGGTTTGGTTAGATTCAATCGACTTGTGTTGAAAAAGCAACTGCGTATAATGCACCCCCACAAAAAAACATAGATATTTAAGCTTTTTCTGAGAAATGAAATACTATTTTCACAGATGTTTCCAACGGTTACAGAGCAGATAAATAATACGCCGTTAGGTGGTGCGTAAGGGAGTAGCTGGATACTCACGTGTGGGGATAGCGCCGTTAAAACAATTTGGCCTCCCAGAAGCGGCGTGAGGGCACATGCGCTCTCCGCCTCTCTCCCCATCCGCGTGGCCCACTCCATCTCCAATCCATCCCCCCTCCCCCCTCCCTAGTGTCACTCACCGGCCCCCTCGGCTCCTCTTCACTTAAATCTCTCTTCCCTTCATGCAGTTTAAGTAATCTGTATTAACAATTTTTTTTTATATATATTTATTTATTTATTTATTACAGCTAGAAGAAAAGGAGAGCTAAAACCCGTAAAAAAAAAAAGAAAAAAAGGAATAGGAACAGTAAGGGGAACTAATAAAGAAGCATAAATAACCCCAGGCCTTTCTCCTCTAATAAATACTTAAAAGCTCTCAGTTTGTACAGACGCGAGAGAGAGAGAGAGAGAGAGAGAGAGAGCTCCACATCATGGCGGTTACTCCCATTTAAGGCTGCATTTGCGAGAATCAAGAGAGAGCCAGCCGGGCAGCCCACTTGGGTTCCGAATCCTCTTGGATGGGCAGGGCATCCAACCAAAAGTTGGTCATTATCTTCTCCACTCCTCTATTATTTATCAATTTGTTTACTTTTTTTTTTTTTGGTTCCCGATCTCTTCTGCTGAGTAGAGTTAAATGATGGGTGAAAAAGGAGGAAATATGAGGTGGGCCCTGTTGCTTCCTTTCCTTTGCTTTTGCTTTGCTTGCATCTCTGTAGTAGATTGACAGCCAAAGCAAACAACAGGCTGGAAAGAGCTTGCTCTTCTGGTTTTTTAGATTCTCGAACAAAAGGCCTCAGAGGATACAGTCTCGGCAATTTCTCTACCACTAACCCCTGAGGATCACTGGTGCTGGGCCTCTTTCCCTGTGGGAGGTACGACATGCAGGGTGCCAAAGTTCCCATCTTCATAGTTTGAGATTTTTATTCTACTCCCAAATACATACATTTCGGTTTTGAAGCCTGTTTCTTTGCAGATCTGAGCATTTTTTAGGATCTATCCCTCTTGGGCTTTCCAGTGCTGCCCTTTTCCTCTTCTGCTGTTAGGACTTTTCTTCCTTTTTTTTTTTTCTTTTTCTGTTTTGTCGACCCTTACTGGCATCTGGATTTTGCTTCCCCTGAGGTTTACTCACTAAAGCTACACTTCAGAATATTATAATTTAATTTGGTCTCCAAGGTTGTGAGGTATCAGGAGTTGGTATTGAAAAAAACGTTTCACATTTCTTTCTCCTTGAAGTCTTCTTTGTTTTGTTTGGGCATTGACTACTACGTTCCCAGAAAGAAGATTTGGGTGTTAGTTTCCAATTTTGCGTTTCCTGTTGATATAATTTGTCTGATCTTGGTGAGCTAGAGATTTGGGATATATATATATATATATATATATATATATATATATATGTATGGGGGGTATTCGAATTAACGAGCGCTTGGGAAATTAAGATTGTTCCATTTTGTTACTCAATTCAGCAATAACTGTTGGTGATGGGAAGTACGAGGCCGTTGACTTGGGTTTCCTTGGTCTCCTCTATCGCACTTGTTGCTGTTTTTTCCGATGTCTCTTCTGCTGCATTCACCCCAGCTGACAACTACCTTATCGCCTGTGGGTCTTCACAAAACGTCACATTTCAAGGCCAAATCTTTGTTCCTGATTCGCAACAGTCCTCCTTAGTCCTTAGAACTTCTGGAGATGGAACCTTCTCCGTGCCAAATTCAAATTCTCTTCCATCTCCTATATACCAATCCCTTCGCGTTTTTTCTCAACCCGCACATTACGAGTTCGACATCCATCAGCCTGGCCGCCACTGGATCCGCCTCTATTACTTCCCTCTTCCAAAGTCAGGTCGCGACCTTCTCTCTGCTCCGATAACAGTTGTGACCGATGAGTTTGTCCTGATGAGTAACTTCACTTTCAAGAACTCCAAGCAGTCTTATCTCTTCAAGGAATACTTGGTGAATGTGACCTCTGATGAATTGACCCTTACGTTTATCCCATCAAACGGCTCCGTATCATTCGTGAACGGGATCCAAGTTGTGTCGGTGCCTGATGAATTGATCTATGATCAAGCTCTTTCCATACCAGATGGTCCTTTCAGTGGTCTGTCAGAGCTTGGTCTTGAAACCATGTATCGCCTGAATATGGGAGGCCCCCTGCTGACTCCTCAGAATGATTCACTGGGGAGAATATGGGAAACTGATGTCAAGTATCTTCATGTTAATAGCTCTGCTGTCAAGGTTTCTGTGGATCCTATTACCATAAAGTATCATGATGGAGTCACTGCGGAGACTGCACCGAAATGGGTTTATGCCACTGCAGAAGTTATGGGCGATCCTAATGTTACAAACTTAAACTTTAATATCACGTGGGTTTTCTCCGTGGATCCGAGCTTCTCTTACTTGATTCGCCTTCACTTCTGTGATATTGTGAGTAAGGTCCTGAATACTCTTGTCTTCAACGTCTATGTGAATACAGACATCGCCATTGCAAGTTTAGACTTGTCGTCTCTAAAGGGCGATTTGTCTGTGCCATACTATAAGGACTTTGTCGTGAATTCCTCGAATGGTTCTAATAACTTGACGGTTAGCATTGGTCCGGACGCAATGGCTGACTCCGGCAATGCAATATTGAATGGTTTGGAGATTATGAAGATTAGTAATGGGATGAAAAGCTTGGATGGGCTATATGCTGTTGGAGATCTAATGCCCGATTCATCATCTAAGAGAAGCAAGTTGGCTATAATAATCGGTGTTGTCGTTGGATCATTAGCTGCTGTGGCATTATTGGCTCTGTGTTACTGCTGTTTTGTAGTTCGTAGATCAGAAACCAGCTCACATGGTGGCCACCCATGGCTACCTTTGCCCCTTTATGGAAACTCACATACCATCAGCAAAGTGTCAACAACTTCTCATAAGAGTGGAACAGCAAGCTGCATCTCTTTGGCATCTACAAACCTTGGCAGAGTCTTCATGTTTCAGGAGATCATGGACGCCACTAACAAGTTTGATGAGACTTTGCTTCTTGGTGTTGGTGGTTTCGGAAAGGTCTATAAGGGAACTTTAGAAGATGGTACAAAGGTTGCTGTGAAGAGAGGAAATTCAAAGTCTGAGCAGGGACTAGCTGAGTTCCATACTGAGATTGAGATGCTATCCAAGCTCCGGCATCGGCACCTGGTCTCGCTTATCGGCTATTGTGATGAACGGTCTGAGATGATCCTCGTCTACGAATATATGGCAAATGGTCCGCTGAGGAGCCATCTTTACGGCTCCAACCTTCCACCGCTCTTTTGGAGGCAACGCCTCGAGATTTGCATTGGGGCTGCAAGGGGTTTGCATTATCTCCACACAGGTGCCGCTCAGAGCATAATCCACCGTGACGTAAAGACCACCAACATTCTCTTGGATGAAAATTTTGTCGCCAAGGTGGCAGACTTTGGTCTCTCAAAGACGGGCCCCAGTTTGGATCAGACCCACGTGAGCACTGCAGTGAAGGGCAGCTTCGGATACCTCGATCCCGAGTACTTCCGGAGGCAGCAGTTAACAGAGAAGTCTGATGTGTATTCATTCGGTGTTGTGCTGATGGAGGTCCTGTGCGCAAGGCCAGCTCTTAACCCTGTGCTCCCAAGGGAGCAGGTCAACATTGCTGAGTGGGCGATGAGCTGGCAGAAGAAGGGCATGCTGGACCAAATTGTGGACCCTACGTTGGCTGGGAAGATCAACCCCGCTTCCCTTAAGAAGTACGGCGATACGGTTGAGAAATGTTTGGCTGAGCAGGGAGTTGATAGGCCGACGATGGGGGATGTGTTGTGGAATCTCGAGTATGCCCTTCAGCTCGAGGAAACTACTTCTCTTGCTGACCCGGACGAAAACAGCATAAAGAGTATTCCAGGTATTCTATTGCCAAGAATGGAGCCTTTTGAGAACAGTGTGAGCATGGTTGAGGGTGTAAACTCGGCTGCTGAGGATGATGTTGAAGATGCTGCCACCAGTGCTGTGTTCTCTCAGCTTGTGAATCCTCGGGGCAGATGAGAAATTTTTTTCAATCTGTTATGGATTTCAGATTTTTTTTTTTCAAAATTTCTATCGGGATGTTGAGTTGAAGTCGCCTTCTTGTTAAGTTTGAGCAGGTCTTATCTTCTGTTTCTTTTATGCTAATCTTTCAGTGCATCTCTGTTTCTGATTGTAATACACGAAAAGTTGGAAGTTATGCCACAAGGCATTAAGTTCATGTCTTGCTTGTGATCGTGAATGATGAATTTTCTTTTGCTGCTGCACTGAGATTTAAAATCAAAGGATTTATGGTAGTTGCATTAACTATTCAAAGAGGACTGAAATATGTGATACCTGTCATTTTACTTTATTGCTTATTTCATGATAGAAATGCTCGATGGTACACTACTTTCGATATAAGGAAGATATGGTTCGATTTCAGTTTGCTGCTTCGCGAGAGTTCGAAATATAACCGTCAGTTTGATTTTTATAATAATGAATTGGTCCCTGGTGTATTGCTTATATTCCCATGTTCAATTCTTAGTTTTGATTTGGTTTCTCATGATTAGATTAATTCATTAAGGACTTAATCATATATCTGAGAAGATTGAGTAGACCTCCTTCA
The DNA here is from genome assembly GCA_029168755.2 of Tillandsia fasciculata. Classification (NCBI taxonomy): domain Eukaryota; kingdom Viridiplantae; phylum Streptophyta; class Magnoliopsida; order Poales; family Bromeliaceae; genus Tillandsia; species Tillandsia fasciculata. The sequence goes on along the minus strand of CM054933.1, from coordinate 27,868,705 downwards.
CCTATTTTGGCATAACTAATCTTCCGTCTCATCTGGTGCAAAACAGAGGAATCCATACTAGTTTCGCACTTCTCTGTTCTTTCATTTCCTAGAATTCATCAACACACGTCAAGTATTTAATCATTATTGAATTAGAGGATTCTACTATGACATTTCCACCTGAAAAGCCTGCATAAATCTAATTTTGCTTGTACTTTGTCGAGAATCCAAATCTATTCACACCATTTCTTTTCTTGAATTTTATCACAACAGTTCATACCATTAGTAAGAAAATAGAAAACAAACAACACTCGAAGCATCTATATATTAGCTTTTGGAGAAAATAAACACATCTTGCAGTCTGTAGAAAGGAGAGCAGTAGTCCTGTACTTGTCTTCTCCACCAACCACAGGCATTTCTACTCCCGGCTTCACCGTACTTTCAAAATCAGGACGATGTGTCCGACCCAGAACTCCTTCAACAACATATTGCGACAACCCAGAGAATCTGAACTGCAGTTCCAGGTGAGCAAAGCAATCATGGGCTGGTAAGTTGTAGCTATGGATCCTATCATCTTCCTTAGAGACAGGAACCACATTCAGTGAAACCTCCACAATACCCTCTACTGTGATTGTTACGCTGTTTCTCCTTTCAGTTCTCTCAATTACCATCCTGTTATCAGACGAATTCCAGTTGGAAAGATGGCCTTCTGGGACTTGAATGTTCTCGCCATCAAAAGAGAACTGAAACCTGTAAGGGGAGCCCCTACCTACCCTGTAGTTAAAAATTGTAGAGATCACCCAAGGTATAATACTTGCCTCTATTCTTTCATTGTTATATATAAGATGATGGCCTGGATTTTGGTTCGGGAGCTAACTTTGACTAAGTTGCTTGTTTGACAGTGCAAGTACCTGCCAACTTTAGGCAATTGGCCAGTTTTGCTGCCATCTTCAATGAAGTAGCACATGGGCCCTGAAGGTATTAATGGACCAGTGGAGCTTTACCAGTATTTTATAGACGTAGTATGAGATCTAACGGTCTGACATGATTGAAATTTTTCTAGGAAGTTCTTTTCATAGTTTTAAAATGCTTGCCAACCTTGATTGCATGTGGAGACTCAGCAATAAGAGAACTGCTGTTCAACTTGTTTGAGGTCAACTGCTATTGCCCTTTACTGAAACCAGGCTTTCTGTTATATTATACAAGCTTTGAGACCTTTTTGAGTATGAACCCAGCATTCAAGTGTCTCATAGTTAGGTACGCCTGGTATATCCCAATATATTAAATATGTGACTCCTCTTTCCTAGTCTGGAGTCTGGACTTGGTTGGATAAAGAAGATCTTTGAGTTATTACAGCTTGAAAAAACTGGAAAAGAAAGAAAAGAATGGGCACGCATCTTTAAGCTCTCAGCTCCTCTCCATTCCCTAGACTCTTAAAGCTGATCTGATTGCCTAATTACTTAAGAAAACATGGATTCTTTCAACCAAAGGAGGCTCGGGCTCACAAAGAGTGGATTTGAGTGTTGGTCTGGTCTGAAAATAAACTATGTTGTCAGAACAAACAAGACACCACACACTTCTCTCTTTGCAAGTTTGGAAGGTATGCTTCTTTTTTTTTCAATACATCGGAAATATGCTGTAGCTAGCTTCAGAAGATGGTTTTTTCTCTGAGGTGATATTATCATGTTACCTGATCTAACCATGACTAGTTAAAAGAATGCAGCAACTAGTAATCCAATTATAGCAATGCAAATAAACATATTATCATGGTTAACATGCAACAGATCAAAAGAAATTATGATGGTCACTGAAATGCAGAAAATAGTCCATATATACCATCATGTCATTCAAAATCAATTACATGCACAAGTTCTGCAAGCATTATGTGATATCTCAACAGTAGACAACATTCCAGGAATGATAGCTGATAGTTCTATGACCATTTAGATGGCCATAGAACAGCGACATCTATTAAATGATAGACAGAATCTGCCAATAGCCAAAACAAACTTTTTTTTCTCCTGAAACTTAACTACAACACAGTCACTTAAAAGTATGATAGCTAAAAAAAACATATGAGCCTGGAAAAAACAAGAAAACCTGCCACCTAGTGAAGATCTAGGTCAATATCCTTCACAATATAATATTGGTTTGCTCAATTCAAGAAATCGAGGAGGAAAGATGTATTGAGATTGACATCCACTAGTTTTTGGAAGCAATAGTCACTCCAATAAGGCATCTCTTGTCCAAATAATAAAAATAATAAATAGTTTTCCTTTAACAAAATTCTGCTGCCTTTCGAGGAAGCAAGAATAGTTATCGAGACAATAATTGTGAACCCAGATTGATTGAAGAAGCCACAGCTAGCAAGTAAGAATAACTAGTCAAAGAAAATAATGTCGACGATGTCTAACGTCTTGAGAACGAGCATAAGTCCATTAAGGGGAAAAAAGAATGGCATTTAAATAGCCTAACTTTTCGAGTTCTGGGTGAAGTCGACGCATGTCTGGCAACTGCAATCTGAAAAGCGACAAATATCACATCCAAAGCAGACACATGTGGTGCAACCTTTGCACGATGGGGAGCGCAAGCATCCTCTTAAGACCTTGCGACTTGCACGCTCTTCTTCATCATCACAGGTAACACTGCAATAGGTGCAGCAGTATAACATGTAGTTTTGCTTAGAAAAGCAAAGGAAGAAGATGAAAATAGTTGTGCATCAAATATATATGCAATATAAGAAAATGGTTAAATGCACGAGATTCTCACCAATAGGGATGTGTGAGTTATGTTAAGTGATGTGCATTACTTGGATGCAATATTTTAATCGATGACAAAGCAGTATACAAGCACACAAGCAGAGAATATTCCAAGTAACAAAACAATCATTATCATTAGATTTTATTAGGTAGAATAAGACATGTTAGTACAGTAAATGCATTCAGATATGGGCGCATGACATTTATACAACAATTCACTACATTCCTAGTGAAACCTAGCCAATGAATTGTGTAACAAGAGTGCAGCAAGCAGAGATTCATGCAATCGAATATAAGAACCATACCTATCAAAAGTCAAGTCTGAGCATTTCCAGTTGGCATTCCGGACAGCATCATGGTATATACGGCACTCCTCTTTGGTCCGAAGGCGGAACCTACGTTCTTTGTTACAACTTGAACAGCGTATAAACTCATCGCGATGACATGGACGGCCATTGGGACCTTTGTGAGAGCCATTTGCAGATTTCAGTGATTGATTATAGTACCTAAGCAATACCGTCTTTGACAGTGGGACTTTTTCCCCTTGAACTATAACCCATACATTGTTTTTCCATTTCCTCGCAGTCTCCCGTCCAGAATGTTTCTCAAAAGCAGCTGGGGTCAACTTATCTGAAGATCACAGTAACGAGAAATTACAAACAGGCTATCGACACAGTTTGCATAATAAGAGAAGCCGAGATATCAACATGCATTAGATGTTCATTAGATTATGCTCGGTGCATATGGATGCAGGATGGAAGTATGATCTGACTACTTATATTTCTATAATGAGTCAATAACGAATCACAGAAAAGCTTGTATCAAACCGGAGATGCCAAAAGTATATCTTACGTGCTTCTAAAGGTTAACCTTATGTCAATGAATCATTTGTAGCATGAAACATAAAGAACTAAGCACGAAGAATGTTGAAGACTGTCAATTAATCATTCTAAGCATCAAAATTTAAAGAACAAAGCACAAAGAACATATTGTCGGATGATTGGACCATTCCACGCACAAAAATGAATCCTTCCTTCCATCTTGATTAGTCATTCAACATGATGCTTTTGTGCAAGGTGAGGAAGCAGAAGCTGTATTGGAAGATGCATACTTGCATGCTTCAGCAGCTATTTTCTTGTATATAATTATAAATTTTGACGAATAAAAGCATAACCCTTCAGAGATTCTCCAGAAATGCAAATTTCATCTATCATTTTACTTGTCCAAAAGAGCTCTTCAATCGAGCATGGCATCCCGTCAACATTTGGCCTCTAACCCAAATTAAGAAAAGGAAAGAGAAAATTAAAGCATCTTGTAGAGTAATTTTCTCAAACATTGGATAATAATTAAGTTGGAAGTCACAATACCAGGTTCAAAAGCTGAATTATATGAGTAATAAGCCAATTCGTAGTGCCTTTAAGGCACAAAGCCTTTAAATTAAAAAAAATATCCATCAGAATGCAAAATCGACCCACTGAGCTCTTCCAGAATAAAACCTGATTAGAAGAGACTCCTAAGATAAACGTCAGTATAGGAAAGAGGGTTGCTAACTGGCTATATCTATGAAATGGCCAGTTATATGACATAGCAAGTATAGCAGCCTAATAAACTACAGTTTAATCCTTCAATCCAGTTTAGACACTAGTGAACAAGAATAAACTCTGAAAAGCATGCGAAGCAACCGAGTCATTACCGCATGTAGTGTAGCCCTGAAAAAAGAAAAGAAAAAGAAGCTTGATTACCTGTAATTCCTAGGATTGTTATGAATTCCGGATTTTTCCAATCTCTGGAAATAAAACTTATGTAACATACGGAAAATGCAGCAAGTTTTGATAACATTTTTCCATGAAATTTCTTCTCACTTTGCTAAAATGAAAAAACCAACTTATGATAGTCGAATTCTTCCGTCACTAAAGATCCAAAGAACCTGCTGTTGAACCATGATTTCCAAGTAGGTATTCTATGCCCTAAGTTACAAGAATAACTAAAAACAGAGAAAAGGGAACCTTATAACAGTAAATAGCTGAAAAGGAAAGGCAAAACAGTAAGCATGAGTAAAAGAATGTGTTTATCTATTGTCACCAGAGTATATTTCACCTATACCAACAAGCTAGCTAATAATACATGTCGGCCGAAAAGTCTAAAGCTGCAAATTGAATAGAAGAAACAAAATGAGAACACAAAAAGTAACATGCAGAGGCCCGCTGCAAGAAGAACACAAGTAGAAGATGCATGCCGAGTGGCCAGTATAAAATACAGATCATGATAAAGAAGAGTCCACTGCACCCTCAATCTCCATCAGGAGATAATCTCACAATACAGACCGTGATTGACGCAACGAGTTCTTGTATAGAAACAAAACTGCTAGCATGGCCATCACCAAAAGCAAAATTTTTTTTGGAAGCAAAACCATGTGAAACGTGGTAAGTACAGGACATAAGGACCATGAAGGTCCTAACAGTACCACCACATTCTGCGAGAACAAAGAAAGTAGGCACAAACTCAAAAAAATAAAATAAAAAAGAAGAAGAAGAAGAAGAAGAAGAAAAAGAAGAAGAAGAAGAAGAAGAAAGCAGCAAGTTTCAAGTGAAAGAATCAGCATTGCATGTGAGTTAGGACGAACAGGAAAAAAAAAAAAAAAAAAACTTCCTGCATATAATCAATGAGATTACAAAAAGGAGGCAGGTATATATATATATATATATATATATATATATATATATATATATATATATATATATATATATAGCAAGCACGACTAAAGATCAAACATCACGCGTGCAAATCCGGGATACGAAGGAAGGAAGGATGAAAATATAGATGGAAGAGTGAAAAGGAGAGACCTTCCTGGCAGCCGGGCGTGCAGTCGCAGCAGACCTCGAGATCGCCGGAGGCGTAAACACTAAGCCTGCCGACGGCGTCCCCGTAGCGGTGGCTCGTGCACCCGCATGTGACCTCCACAAAGTCCGCGCCTTTCTTCATCCCGCTCATCTCCCGCAGCTCCTCGTCGCTGAACAGAAACTCCACGTCCTTTTCCGGACCCTTACTAGCCATGGATAAGAGCTCGTCCAATCAACGAAACCGCCTCCTCAAAGCTCAAGAACCAGTATCCGAAAACAACAAAACCTAGATCGATCTGAGACAAAAGCGCCCTAAACCTTCATAATAAAAGATCTAAAACGAGAGAGAGAAATATATATATATATAGATAGAGAGAGAGAGAAAGAGAGAGAGAGTTTAAGAGAGTATAAGAGCATCGATCTGCAGCTGTAGGGAAAACCCAGGCTACGTAGAATGAAAAGGCAAGGAAAAGACGCGGTACCGAGGGGGCGCCGCCGAGGCGTGCTGCGGAGAAAAGGCAACGCCCCGCGAAAGACGCCACCTTTGGGGCGGGGGCTAGCGAGATCTGAAGCGGGACAAGGCACGGCGAGAGAGAGCGAGTCCACTCATAAGCGGCTCCAGCGAAAGAGAATCCCTAGCGCACACGCCTCTCCAACTCTCTCTCTCGCCTCACCTAATAAAACCCAACCCTCGAGGAAAAGGATATAGAGTTGATCTTTTCAAAGAGTAGAGGGTCTCCCCATTCCCATTCGTATAACAACAAGCGCTAAAGCTGCTGCTCTCCTTCCTCCCCTCCTACCTCGCGGGTGTCTCATATAACCCACCATCCCAACCCGATCCCCCCCACCCCACCTCACCTCACGCTCTTTTAAGTTCTAAGTTTTAATCGGGACTACACCTGCGCGCGCACACACACCCACAGAGAGAGAGAGAGAGAGAGAGAGAGAGAGAATACGAGAGAGAGAGAGAATATGAGGGAGGTGGGGGGAGGGAGAGAGTGATGGGAGCAATTAGAGATGGGGGGAGAGAGAGAGAGAGAGAAGAGCGCATTGGGCCTAGTATGGGGCTATTTTGGGAATCCCAAAAAGGACCTATTAGCTGGCCTCGAGATGCTGTGGACACAAGCGCCTGCCTTCGTGCATGACATGACACGGGAAATAGTTTTCATTTCACCTCCCATAATTTTTGGGGAGAAAATTAACGAGGTAATAAAACCCACAAAAGGAGGGCGGGGGATCTATCTATATCATCTTACCAGACTCGCCAATGAAGAGAAGGAGGAGAGGGGAGAAGGAGGGGAGGGGACGAAGGGATGAAGTTTTTGTACTTTTTCTTTTTTACCTTGAACCTGTGATGAACATGGACCCTAATGGTTTTGATGTTCATGGCCAAAAATATCACTATTGGATTTTGGGCCACTAAAGGGGTTGCTTCCTTTTCATAAATGTTCATCAGCCCCCTTACCCCTCTCATGCTCGTCTTCTGCGTTTCACTCAAGTGCGTCCTTTGAATGAGTCGTCCTCTACTGCACTGGCCCACTGCCACTGTTACAGGTAACATTAGCATTACAAGTTGCAAAATCCAGTGACCGTATGCAAATCAAGGATGAACATGAGTAAGTGGCTGTATAAGCTAGAGTACTCCAAAAAAATTAAATGGAAGTTGAACAGTTTAATAACCAGTTTATGTGATTTATTGAATAATTTCTCTGTTTAAGAATATGTGTGAAATGAAAAGCACAATATGATTATAAAGTCCAAATAATAGTGAAATCTACAAAAATATCACTGTTGAGTTCTAATATTTTAGAAATCTACAAAAGTATCACTGTTGAATTCTAATATTTTATTTTAACTTTATAAAAAAGTTAAAAGTATCACTGTTAAATAGAGATCTTTCACCCGAGAATAAAAAAAAAAAAGGTAAATGCCGAGCACAGAGAAGTGAGAGATACGAACATTTGGTTTTTACTGGATAACCAACGTTTCTTGTTGGGTACCATGCACGACCTGTTTCACGCTGTTACGAATTCAAATACTGCACAAACTTGTAACATCTCTCTCTCTCTCTGCAAGATGTGGTGTTCTCTTATTATTCGCCAAGAAGTGAATTAAAAGAGCCTCAGTTCGAGATCACTGAACACCCCTCAGTCACCTGCGTAAAAAGAATCAACATATCCTCTTTATGTAGCTACAATGGTGCCCCCCGAATTGTGGTAATCACTTATCAATCTTATGTCCCCATCATATCTCTTGATGTGCCTTTTTATGATTCTCCGTTATGATTATTGAGCTTTCCTTCACTATCTTCTGCTACTTCAAAAGTATACCTTTTACTGGCGATAGTATTGTCTCATAACAAACGTGGTAAAATCAACCAATCACAATGCAACAAGTGTGGAGCCGATCTACTAACAAGCATTATATAAAAAAATATTTATAAACATATCTTACTTGGAGTGACCACCCTACAACATAATTAATACAAATTAATAACACACCAATAATTAAGTTCTCCTTTATATGTTCAATTGCTACCTGTCAATCAATGGTACAAGCATTGTTTGGATGAACATCTTGGAGTCCAGATTCTTAGTGGACTAACTACTTAATTAACCTAAAGTATAAATGTAGTGTTTTGAATTTAAAAACCGTCTTAATGATCACCACAACTTCAAAATATTAATGTTAGGTGCATCGAATTTTGAATACTGTTTGATTTAAGATTTACTGGTGGTGGTTCGAATTTGGAGCACAAATATACTACTCACTTGTAATTATGGCTCGAATCTCTCTCTATATATCTCTCTCTTGATATTAGAGCAGAGTCCTATTAAATTTTATATATATTTGTATAATTAGTGGCTACCAATAAATCGTAGCTAAAATTTGACGCTAGCTACCAAAAAAGCTTACATCCTCCATTTCCTCCAACTTGTGTATTCCTTTATGTTTGTGTTTGCAAGCTGGACGCACTAGTATGAGTATCTGGGAGGCCCAACGAGACCACAACTACACGAAGGTCTTATATATATATATATATATATATATTTATTTATTTATTTATTTATTTATTTATTTATTTATTTATTTATTTATTTATGAGTAGTAGAGTGACTCCAAACATTGCCGACCACTGCAGCTCACTTCTTGTGCCTTATCTGCAAAGCGCCTAGAGAATTAACAGATGAAATGGACAAATTAAGTATCATACTCACTCTAAAACGGAGGGGTTCTGTCATTTTTTTTTTTTTTTTTTCTCAAGTCGTTATATTTAATTTCTACAAATTCTGAGCGCCCTTGAATCATACAGAATCAATTAAGGCCTGGGTGGGATCTTATGATTCAACAGTGTAAACTTTGTCTTTACTCTTTCTTCTAAAATTTCACACTGCTTATATATCTATCATATGCACGCTTATTGCATGCTTTATTGGGGACAACAGAAAGATTACATTACGCCGATATTTTTGGCTCATAGGTGGCTAGTTCTAAACTAAAGACGGCATCCGTGGGAAAGAAAGGACTTCAACTTATCATCAGCACCTAACTACCGCAGCCAATGTTGAACATCACTCATTTGTGGCTTCAGCTGAATATTGAGAATAACTCACCGGCACGTGATGATTAATTAATGATAATGACGAACTAATATATTATATTCTGACACCAAATGGCAAGCTAACACATAGTGCCCGGTCGGGACCATGTACGAACACAATAATAATGCTATTCGCGCCTCACGAGTAGATGGGCCGAAGCCCGAGGAATTTTGGATATACGTGGTCATTACCTGCGCCATCTCGGGCTCAGAGGTTGGGCTCGGCTTTGACTGGAAACAAATGTTGTTGGGCCGGGTTATAAAAATTAAGAAAAGCCCATTTAATAGCGGGCCTCCTCACTCATCAAGTTGGCGAGATTTGGGCTTCTTCATAATGGGCTCCTTTTCTGATATATTGTAGCGAGCAGGGATTCATCTCCGTGGTTGTCGTCGTCGTCTCCGTAGTCGATCGAGGACGTGGCGCACGAGGAAACCCACGAGGAAGAGAAATCAAACATAGCGACCCGTGGAAGAGACACTTCATTGGTCGCCATTAATTACTCCGCGCTAATAAGTAGGTGTACAGTTCCTCGTCCCCCATCTCTACCCAAACTCTCGCTCTCTAGCTCTATCGGATTCACTGAGGAGGAGATCTGATTCTTTTGTAAGTGTTCGTTGAGCCCCTCGATCCCTCTCTCCTGATTTCTCCAATCTCATGCTACTTACTTTAGTTCCCTTCTTCAGCTAAGGAATCATTCGCACGGTTTGTTTTGCGGTGATGTTTTCAGATGATGCTCGATGGTTTAGTTGTTCTGAGCTGTTTCAGTCCAGTTTTTGTTTTCCCCTAATGTCCTTTACTTTTAGCAGATGATCTGGCAAATTGCTGATAGAATCTGAAATTGTACTGGATTCACCAGCAGTTATTATCAACACTAAGGCTGATATTGGGAAGGAAACCATCCCCACAAACAATTTGAAAAACAAAAGAAATCCGGAGGAAACTCGTTTGTGGATTGATCGATTGTGATTTTACGGCTCGTTTCCTGTCCATGCTAACCAATACTTCTGTGTTTCCCCCTATTTTGTTGTGAAGTAGAAAATAGAATACAAAAGCATTTGGTAGATGATTCTTCACATTTCTCAGTTATTATGATTACTTTGGTCTATGAGAGATCATTCACTGGAATTGATCTTTTAGAGTTTTTCGTTGCTGCTGCGATTTCTAAAATGGTCTTGCTAAAAAAGTCCAAGCCCTGAATACTTTGATGGTTGATGAGCTCATCAAAGTGTGAGGCTGATCCTCCATTCTTCCTAAAATGCATACTTCTGCCAGTTCTTTGTCATGATATTTGGCATCATTGCTGCGTTCTATTTGAAAATTTTGAATTAATCTGAACAGCGGTTGATGCCATGATTGGGAGTCCTATATCCTCTCTACTCTCCTATACTCCTGCATAGTATTTTGCCCCCTTTCGTGTATCATGTGATGCGGTGCAAGAACTATGGGTTTAATTTTGATTGTTTTTGTTTTTAATTTCATTTAAGAACTATGGGTTCAATTTTGATTGTTTAGTCATTTATTAGTTGGTTTCTGGTTTGCCTTGACGCTCAAGTAGTTTGTAGGGATTTCTATCTACTCATTAGTTTCATTTTAATCATTGATTTTTGATGGATTTTAAGATGCTATTTTACTTTTAACTGGCATCTCTAGAGTCAAGATCGTGATTCATTTATAGCTTGTTACTAGAATAGTATTATAGCTAATAGCAGAGCGTATTGTTGACATGAATAATCATGAATTTCCAGATTCCACTCTGCCGCCATGATCCCGCAGATGGATTTAACAACGATGGACCGAGGAACGCTCACTCTATTGGGGGCAGCATGCTGTGTGATGCTGTCGATGCATTTTACAGTACAGTTGCTATCACAGCATCTTTTCTACTGGAAAAATCCCAAGGAACAGAAGGCTATAATAATAATCATACTGATGGCTCCATTATATGCAATTGATTCCTTTGCTGGTTTACTAGATATTCAAGGCAGCGAAACTTTTTTCTTGTTCTTGGACTCAGTTAAAGAATGCTACGAGGCACTGGTGAGCCCTTACTTTGACATTGAAGTGTTTGTCTCATGCATACCTTCTAAAGGCTTCTAGAGAATTTCATTATGTGTTTTGGTTGTGACGTGTAGGTGATTGCTAAGTTCATGTCATTGATGTATAGCTACTTGAATATCTCTATCAGCAAGAACATAGTTCCTGATGAAATAAAAGGAAGGGAGATTCACCACTCTTTCCCGGTGTCTCTTTTCTTGGTATGCTCTCTATCACAACTTGGTTTTGTTAAACTAGTTATTGCTATATGTATGCTTCTGTATTTTCTCTGCATGTGGCTTGTCTTGCAATTCGCCAAATGACTATTTCATTTTGGTACAAACTTACTAACCTAAATATGGACCATTTTTAATTGGCTACCCAACCTTTAAAAATTTTGATTTTACTATCCAACCTTTCAATTTGTTTGATTTGAATCAATCAATGACTTTTTGACTTTAAAGTTTGGATGTATTGTTTATCTTTACAGATTTAGTTAGTATATTTCATGCAATTCTCGCAATCATAAATTTATTAAAGTAATTAATTAACTTAAATTTTGAAGTTAAAATATTGTTGACTGACTCAAATCAAACAAATTGAAATGTTGGATAGTAAAATCAAATTTTGAAAGTTTGGATATCTGATTCAAAGCAGTCCATAGTTCAGGTAAGTTCAAATGTTTTTACCTTTCATTTATGCAATGTTGCCACAAGAAAAAAAGGGTTAAAGAGGAAAAGGAAAACCATGTGGAGGCATAGCCTAATATTCAAAGATGGTGTAAGAAATAGCTTACGTGGCAAGTGGATTGCTTGTGAATCGTGGTATTTTGCGAGTGTGAGTTACATATAAAATTAGACTCGTACGCACGGGCTAGGGAGAATGATTTGCATTTGAACAGACAATCCCTTAGGTGACTAATATGACAACCTAGCGGTATAAGTTAGATAAGTATTTCGGTTATTTTCCTAGAGGTATGTAGCCAGCTACTTGAATTATCTGCTAACTATAGATTTTTAGCAATTAGTCGGACTGCCCTGTTTTAGAAATCTGCATGCTTATACACAGTTACAACTCACATCTATCCACATATTGTGGAAGGTTTATTAGTCCACAGTTCCTGAGTTTCCAAGCTTTTAATAACTGTAGCTGTTGTGAGGGTGTTGATGTTGATATTAATATCCTGCACATTGCATATTTCTCTATGTTCCAAGCATTATTACGCATTATCTAAAATCATTGATGTACTAAATAAATCAGTGCTGACATTTATGCTATTCAATAATGATTTGATATATCTATGAAAAACAGCCTCGCACTGTCCGTTTGGAGCACCACACATTGAAGCTTCTCAAATACTGGACATGGCAATTTGTTGTGATTCGCCCTGTCTGCTCTGTTTTTATGATAGTACTGCAACTTCTAGGACTTTATCCAACCTGGCTCAGCTGGATGTTCACAATCATATTGAACATCTCAGTTTCCATGGCGTTGTATGCTCTGGTTATTTTCTACCATGTTTTTGCAAAGGAGCTGGCCCCCCACAAGCCTCTGGCAAAGTTCTTGTGCATCAAAGGGATTGTCTTCTTTTGCTTTTGGCAGGTAGTTTTCTTTTCTTGGCTTTGGTTAACTGTTGTTTATATCAAATGGGTCTACCATGTTCTGAAATTATTCTAAGATCCAACCAATCCTAATCAGCTATGTCGACCATGAAGGCAAAAATCAGTTACAATCTATGGTGCAAGTTCATCTTATATTAGCTTGATGGAAATGGAGTACAAATTTCAAAAGTTGTATGACGCTATCTAGAGCTAATCGTAGCTACAGATTTTGCAATGAAGGCCGACTTTGAGTTCCAGTGGCTGTCACACACAGATTTAGTCAGAAACACTACTATACGGCTAGTGGAAAGAGAAATCTAAGCTGTCTACAAGCATAAATAACTGGTGCAGACCAGGCATCTACTTTTAGGTCATTTGAATTGACTTAATTGCTGTTCGGTCTTAAATCAAGTTTACTAGGAGAAGAAATATTAGTCTGCCATTGATCACTATAAAACCAAGGAGATTTGCCGCCTAACCATGAGCTCTATTTTTGAGGCAATTTCTGTTTGGAGTAGCTCAAAGTCTTCTTTTGTGGAAATCTGAATAGTAGCCCACAGCCAAGCAGCAGATGTCTTCGATGTCATCATGGTTGATGGCGAGAATAATGTTTATACTCTAACTGAACTTTTGTTTGGGCTGAATTGTAATTGCATCTATCCAAACACCCATTTAGCTGAGCTGGGTGGGTAGGCAAATAGTTAATCCTCTCAAGAGTGGTTGTCCTATTCAAAAGAACTCCGGAGTAGTATCTCAATAAGTCCTAATCCTTTAGGTAGAAAAGGAAAAATTTTATGGCACAAAGGGAAGAAATTTGGAAAATTTGGAATGTTCTGTCATATCTCTGCGGTTTTTATTTGTAATGTTAAATGGGATCTTAGATTGTCTTTCTTATTGTTCTTTCGAAATGGAACAAATTGAAGGTTGAATTACCTTTTTCTTTTGCAGGGAATTGCTCTTGACGTGTTGGCTGCTGTAGGAGTAATCCGATCCCATCATTTCTGGTTGGATGTTGAGCATATCCAAGAGGCGATTCAAAATTTGTTGGTGATAGTTGAAATGGTCGTCTTCTCCGTTATCCAGCAGTATGCATATCATGTTGCGCCATATAGTGGAGCTGACAGGGCAAAATTTGAGAAAAAGAATAAGTGAATCCAAACTTAGGATATTGCTGCATGTTATAAGCTCCATATGTACTGTGGCTTATGTATTCCTGTATGTCTCTAGATTTGAAAATTTTCGAAGTAGAATTCGTACTTGGATAACATTTATCTCCCTGTTGGTTTTGTGTTATTTATGCATACTTAAACTCGGCTATCAAGTTGCTTGTCATCACTCATGCTCATTATCATAATGGAAGCAAGAGAGACTTGGGGAATATTAATTTGTATTATAAAATTTGTTGATTTCTGTTTTATTTTTTAATTTTCCGAATTCAAAACATCATTATCATGACATTGTTAATGAAGAAGTACGCTAACTCGATATACTTTCAAGCTAACCAAAATTTCTTTCTTGCTTGGAGGCCAGCAAGCTAAACATCGTCAATGGCAGAGAAGCCAAAAGATGTAGGTATGTCTATTTACTCTTCAGATTGCTAGTTCCTGCTTACAGAGTTACTTTATTTCAATATCTTTTCAATCTTTAGCAATGATAATATATTTTATGCAATTACACTCTATTCTTCCACAAAGAAAAAGGCACTCCTCCTTTACAGTTGAGTAGGCGTTCTTTCTTGATTTCCTACTCTGAGGTATGCATCCCTAATGGTGTGCATCTCTTTGGCAGCATCCCTTATGGACATTCTTGCTCTTGGTGATTGCTTTGAGCATAAGAGGCCAAGTTTTATGACAGAAACTAAGCGCGTCTCCACTATTCTTCCGGATGTATTACCTCTCCGACTTTCGATAGCAGCAACATTGTCTTCAGCATGTAACAGAATTACGGGATCAACTATTTACATGACTCTTTCTGGGAAAGCCCCTGCAGCGTACTCATGTACATTCAGGCCATCTTTGAACATTTCATCGACAGGACTCTCTCCTGTAAACATCTCAAGGAGCTAAATTCTGAAGCGATACATCTCCACTGGTAGAAAGTTGACTGGCTTCACCATACTCTGCATTAATCCACGCAATAATGGACTATTATTATATTTTAGTTTGATAAATCTCTTTTCTTGCCGTGGAAATATGTGTGCATGTGCTAGTGCATGCACACATCTATAAATGTTAACACAGCGGAAGTTGAATTACCTGGAGCATCATAACCAATAGATCCTCTTATCCCTATAGAGCTTCTTGAATCATCCAAAGATGTGCTTACAACTTCAGGCAGGAGCCTCGCAAGCCCGAAATCTCCAACATATGCATTCTTTTCTTGATCAAGAAGAATGTTACTCCACTTCATATCACAATGTATAATTGCTGGCTGACAGCTGTGGTGAAGATAATCCAGCGCATTGGCAACATCGACCACAATGTTCAACCTCTCAGGTAGGCCGAGAGTTTTACATTGTTGTGAGCCATCAACCTTCGGATGCAACCAGCTTTCCAAACTGTTATTAGGAGATCAGGGCTTTAAAATCATTACCCTGGTAGTCAATGCTCGAACAACAACTAATGATGTTGATGAGACTACTGTGGCGAACTCTTCTTAGTGCCTCACATTCGGCAATAAAGCTTTTAGAAGACCCTGACTGCTGAAGGTTAAATACCTTGATGGCGACAATGGTGCTTTGATTGTAACTTAAGTGCCTTTGTGCACAGAGCCTATCTTCCTTTCCCTATCAAATTGGTTTGGGAGAACCCATTGGTTGCTTTAAATAATTCTCCATAAGAAACTTTCAGATATTGGTCGTCAGTTGCTTGCGGCAATGATACATCTTTCTTTCTTAATTTAAATTTTCGATAAAACAACAAAGCTGCTAGCGAAGACAGAATGAAGAATAGAGTTGCTCCTGTTGTCGGTATCACTATTCTAACATATCTTTGCATTCTTTTTTTTTTTTAGGTGACTTTATGGGGGTAGGACATGCAGGTAAATGAAGCTGTAACACACCGCCACAAAGCCCATTATTTCCCAGGATTGATAATGCACTCACATTTTTGAATACCCCCTCTTTTGGCACCTCACCCCTCAAGATGGTTGAAGGATAGATCTAACTCAAGTAAATAGGTCAAGTTCTGAAGGATTTTTGGGATGGGCCCTGAGAAATTATTGTGAGAAAGATATTACTCTTGCATGCCGTGTATATTGCCCAATGCATCAGGAATTAGGCCTGACAAGTTATTCTGTGTGAGATTTAGTGCTTGAAGGCCCCTCATGGTTCTCACAGTTTGGGGAATGTTCCCATGGAAGTTGTTGTCGTCCATTAACAGGTATTCCATGACCTAGCAGTTGCCCAGAGTGTCAGGGATCTCGCCCAACAATCTGTTTCTGAAGACTTCTTTTGATCGTAAGTTTGTCGAACCATCGACTTTTGAAGGAAGGGAACCAACTAGTGAATTGTAAGACAAGCTCAGGTATTGGGAGAGAGATGACAGAACAAAAATTTCTTTGGGTATGGAACTTCTAAGCTCGTTGTGAGAGAGGTCCAAAGCAGTTAGTTGTTGCAGATTTCGAACAGTGGTAGGAATCGATCCCTGTGAGTTATTGAAAGCTACAGTAAGAATGTTCAGTTGGGTGAGATTTCCAAGGGAAGAAGGAATGGGATCTGTCAAGTTGTTGATATCCAGGTACAGTTTCTTACCACAATCAAGATAGCAATAAATTAAATGTGGCTTCTGTGTGCACTTCTATACAAAGATCGTCGAACTTTGTGTTCATTGACGAACTCTTCTAATTATGGGGTTCATATTCGACACGAGGTAAGTAAGAGCAACAGAGTAAAATCCTATGGCCTCAATTGGTATTATAGTTGGTTAATTTATAATACATCAAGCTAAGTATTGAATGACAATTTATTTTTAAAAAAAAAAGAAAAAAAAGTTATTGTTAATTTTTTTTTATTGCTAAATAAATATTTTAAATAAAAAAATTACAAGTGATATACTGTTCACTTTTGTATCTTTTATATATAAAATTTTATTTTAAAAAATAAATAACAGACACAATATCAAACGATGTCTAAATTAGTATGTCTGTTTTATTCGCAATGTTTATAAAATAAAGTCCGTTATATTAGATGAAAGTTTTTCTTTCTTACTTTCTTTTTCTAATTTGACTTTCTTTGAGAGGTTACAAATTTGTATTTTTGAGACTTTAGTTATCCATCTCTATTTACTTACCTCTAAAGGCGTGTGAGAAGGGCCTCTTTTGAGCTCACAGATTAGTCACAAACCATGAGGACGCGTGTACAATGTAGATTAGCTGCTAAGCTCCTAGTTACTACATTGTTCCTCTTTGGAATCGTGATTCATGAAGTTTCAAATTTCAGTGGAGTACTAATAATTGCAGATGGCATGTGTGAATTGATTCACGGACCAGCTCAGGTACATCCTTAGAATATGATCTTG
Organism: Tillandsia fasciculata; assembly: GCA_029168755.2. NCBI lineage: Eukaryota > Viridiplantae > Streptophyta > Magnoliopsida > Poales > Bromeliaceae > Tillandsia > Tillandsia fasciculata. The sequence goes on along the minus strand of CM054933.1, from coordinate 27,851,373 downwards.
GCCGGGCAGCTCGTGGGCTGGCCCAGACCGGCACGCCTTGAACTGAATTCGCATCATGCTAGAGTGGTCCGTTGGTCAAAATAGAAAATCGGCAGTGCAGGCACCACCCACATTACATTGTTTAGTCAAATTTCATTGTCAAATATTATAAATTTTTTTTTTTTAAAAAAAAAACCACAGTTGTAAAAAAGCAAAAAAAAAAAAAAAACAAAAAAACAAAAAACAAAAAAACAAAACAAAATCAGATTAAAAGGATAAAAGGATATGTGTACGAAAGGAAGATGCAATTTTAGTGCAGCAAGTACTTTCTTCCAATAAGAATTAAGAAACAGCTGTTGCGCATGAAAGTTTCCAGTTTCCCGTACACTAAATATGTATAAAAAAAAAAAAAAAAAAAAAAAAAAAAAGAGGCTAAAATGTTTTCTTGGAGCCTCCTTGGATCCGCATGTCGAGGCAGAAATTCGAGCGGCAGAGTTTGCGACCGATGGGACCCACCACCACCCGTGACCCGCCTCATCATCTCTCTCTCTCTCTCTCTCTCTCTCTCTCTCCGCAGGTGAGGCAACGGTCCATTTTTCGACCGTTGGAGTCTATCCTCCTAAATGATGTAGCCTCCTGTGAAGGGCCGGTGAAATCCAAAAACCAGCAGTCCCTATCCCCACTACGCGCGCGAGCAACCTCATCCGTTCGATCAGCCCCATATCCGTGCCATAATTTCCCTCCGGATATGTACTTGTATCCCCAGCATTGTTCGGAAGAGTACAAATTCTTTTGGAATTAAGTTTGAGCGGACAGAGACGCAAATAGAGTAGAGAGCGGCGGGTCACTCTGTAGAGCTGGCGAGCAGAGCTCTCTGTGATAACCAACGGCTGAGACCTCATAGTTATAGATCCGACGGTTCCAAACCCCATCCGGCTTTTTTATATCTCCCAGCACCCCCCGCTCCCCTTCTTCTTCTCCCCCATTTTCCACTTCTTCTCCCCAATTTTCCAGAAGCGGCTCTCACTATTGAGAGAGAGAGAGAGCGATCAAGGGCGATGGTGATGATGATGATGATGGGGTATGGTAGGAGGAGTAGGTCGATCAAGGAGGCGGCTGCGGCTGCGGCTGCGGCTGCGGCGGTGGTGTGTGCAGCGGTGGTGCTCCGTCTCGTGGGACCGTCGATCGTGGGGTTCGTGGCCAGTGATCTCCCCCGATTGTACGGATCCGTCCTGGAGTGGCTCACCCCGCCCTACCTCTACCTCGTCATCAACGCAATCATCCTCTCCATCGCCGCCTCCTCTCGCTTCACCGATAAACCCCCGGAATCCGGGCCCCCAACAACCATCTACGTCGCCTCTCCGTCCCCGGAAATCGATGCGGCGGAGGAGTACGACGCCGGGGAAGTTACGGGAGTGACTGCGGCGGCGCAGGACAAAGAGGAGGAGGAGGAGGAGGAGTTTGTGATATCGAGGTCGAACTGGTCGCCTAAGCGGAGGGTGAAGACGACGACGGAGACGGAGACGGAGACGGAGATTCCGACGACGATGGGATGTTATTCGAATTCAAGGGAGGAGAAACCGCCGGTTTCCTCCAGGTTCGGCCGCAGGAAGAGCGCCAGGCCCAGCCCCGACGGTACGGCAAATCTCAATCCACGGCCCGTTAAAAGGACACACACACACACACACACACACACACACATAGATATATATATATATATATATATATATATATATATATATATATATATATATATATGTTAGAATAACATTTTTTTTTTTTTTTTTGGTTTAGTTTGATTTCGAATGGTATTACTGTGATATTACGCAGGGAAGGTGCTGGGGGTAGTCCGGCCGAAGCGGAACGAGACGCTGGAGAGCACGTGGCGGACGATCACGGAGGGGCGTGCGGTGCCGCTGGCTCGCCACCTCAAGAAGGCGGACACGTGGGAGGCGCGCGCCCGCTCATCCGCCGCCGACGATCCGGCAGGCCCCGCCCCCGCCCCCGCAGCGGCGATGCGGAAGTCGGAGACTTTCCAGGAGCGGAGGAGGAGGGCGTCCCCGTCCCCTTCACCGTCCCCGTCGCGGGGGTCGGGTGGGGGGAGGCTGAGGAGGGGGGAGGCCTCGCTGGGTCAGGACGAGCTCAACCGGCGCGTGGAGGCCTTCATTAACAAGTTCAATGAGGAGATGCGGCTGCAGCGCCAGGAGTCCTTCAAGCAATACATGGACATGATCAACAACAGCCGAACCAGCAATTAATTAACTGTTAATTAATTAATAATTAACGAAGCAGAATGGTGAAACTTGTTTGATATCAATCAAGATCAGATACTATATTTAAATAGCACTGCTGTCTGCTGCCCTGGGTGAAAGGATGAGAGAGTCGGAAGAAGAATGTCGATGCGCGTTGTATTATTATATAACTCCCTTTCTTTGGGACTCGGAGAATTTTTGTGTGTTTGGTTTCTTTGGTTGTAATCTGTTGTTATGCAGGATATTTTTGCATTCGTTGATTTGTTTAGCTTTCCATAATAACAAGCCCCGGGGGCCGTGTTCTGTTCTGTCATCTGTGTTTCATTCTTGGTTAATTCGGTCGCTAGAGAAGAGAGGCCATTGATGTGCATGCAGCAGGCCTATAGTTGAGCTTCAATTTGGGCTACAGTCCAATAAGATCTAAGTCTAGACTTGGGCTATGGGCCTTAAAAGTTTAGGAAAACTTAAAGCTTGATGACTAGTCTTGGGCTATGGCGAAAAAAGACTAAAAGCCCATAGTCGTAGGCTAAGCCCTCTCCTAGATTGGTCGGGGTTGCGTAGTTCTGGGTTTAAGCCCGCTCTAAACCAATCCGGCCAATTTAAGCGGCACTGGTTTCGCTGTAAAGCGTGATGCCATATCCTATTGTTTTCTACTTTCCCCCATCTCTTCCCGTCGTTTCCTTCGGAGAAGCCATACGCCATAGGCGCGCCCTCTCGTTCCTCTCTCCATCTCGGATACATCGCCTTCGTCCCTGAGCCTCTAAGAAACTCCAATAGCTTTCTCCTCCGACGATCGGATCGAAGCCAAGCCGCCCACAGGAGATCTCTATCGTCGTCGAAATCTAATAACCCTAAAATCCTGAACCCTAGCCCGATCTCGAAGGCGAAGGCGAAGGCGATGGCGATGGAGGTGAAGCTGTGGCACGACAAGCGGGAGCGGGAGCTCCTGGACAGCCTCGCCGATCTCTACGCCATCATAAAGACGACGGAGAAGCTGGAGAAGGCGTACGTGCGGGACCTGGTGTCGTCCGCGGAGTACGAGGCGGAGTGCCTGAAGCTGATCGCCCAGTTCAAGACCCTGTCCTCGTCCCTCCGCGACGCCGTCCCCTCCGTCGACCGCTTCGCAGACGCCTACAAGATGGACTGCCCCGCCGCCCTCAACCGCCTCCTCGTCTCCGGCGTCCCCGCCACCGTCGAGCACCGCGCCTCCTCCTCCTCCGGCGCCGCCGCCACCTCCTCCGCCGCCGCCATCGCCCAGTGCGTCCAGCACTTCATCACCGCCATGGACGCCGTCAAGCTCAACATGGTCGCCGTCGACCAGGTCCACCCCCTCCTCTCCGACCTCTCCGCCTCCTTCTCCAAGCTCGGCTCTATCCTGCCCCCCGACTTCGAGGGCAAGGTCAAGGTCAGGGAGTGGCTCGCCAGGCTTGCCAAGATGGGCGCCGCCGACGAGCTCACCGACCAGCAGTCCAGGCAGCTCCACTTCGATCTCGACTCCTCCTACAACTCCTTCATGGCCGCCCTGCCCAGCGCCGGATCCTGATCCCGCTCTTGCTCTTCGCCCGCCGCGGCACCTTCTTAGGTCGTTTCTTTGCCCCCCACCTCTCTTGTATCATCATTAGTTAATTCCATCCCGTGTTTTGTCAGTGCCTCTTTCTTGTTGTAGATAAAAGGCCTGCCGCTTTTTTCTGCTATTGATCGGATGTGACCTAATAATTTGCGACATGCAAACTGCTGCTTATGATTTATGATGATGCACTCTGTTTTTTAGATAATAGATTTGTGCTGTTTTAGAGGGTTAAGAAAGGTTGGAATGATAGATCCAGGAATAAAAAGAAAAGATATTGTGTGTCGTGTTTGTTTCGTGTTCGTTATCTGATGAACTAAGAGTTTGCTGCATTTGATTTTAACCCACCTCTAACTTTCATTATTTAGCAAAACGAAAGGACCTTTTTCTGCACTTGGTTCTGTAGTTTTGCACTCCAGCCAGTCTATTTGGGATTCACATATGGTGTCACAAGGAGGACTGCCCAGTAAACAGTAGTATGCCAATATAGGCTAAATTCTTCATTACATTATAATCAAGGGAAACTGATTTTAATCTCATGTCAAGTATTTGTTCTCTAATTTGTTGATTTCGAGCGTGCATGAGTTATTGCTTGGATTGTTTAGTATACCAAATTTTGTACAGAATCACAGGTACAAACATTGTTAATACAGAGAGTATATGCACAGAGAGAGTGAACTAACGAGCAAGGAAGCATATGGTAATCTTCTGCAGATAACAGAGATATTTTGAGATTTCTCCAAAATTTTATAGATTCCTCTTCCTGATTGGGTTATTAGTAGTTTTCCATTTGCTATTGAAATTGCAATCTTTGAAAGATACACAATGACAGTTGGATGGTGGTACTAAAAAGTTGAGTCTCATTTCTATCTTTGGAGTTTGGATTATGGAAAACTAAGTTGGGGTCCAAGGATAGTGATTGTGTCCAACAATTAGGATATTGTGTCTTAATATTTTTTAACTTGACTTAATTTGTTGAAATAGTTAAACTTATTTTATCTGATAATTGTGTCATGCTGTGTTAGTTAGATGGTTTTGGTCGTGTTGATTTGGAATTTCCATAATTTCAATAGCAGTTGTGGTGTGTTATCATGTCCATAATCAGTGCCATGCAATCCAAATGGTTACACCGCCTAATCAAGTAGCGTTATTGTTTTGAATTCTGTCTTACAGCCTTCTTTTTGGTAATATGTGGAGTTAGATGCCATTATGGGAATCATCATTTTGTCTCTATGTCTGCATCTAGGCCACAATGCTAAAATTAAGTAAGAAGCTTGTGTTTTTCTTTTTCAGAAGAAATACTCAGCAATAAGCAGAGTTAACATCAGAAAGTGTGCTTTCTGAGTTTGTTGTGTGATACTTGGAGTAACATGACTTACAGATTGCTCTTTGTCGCATTAAAAGATTGTTATTTTGATGATGATAGAAAATGTGCTAGTCACAAGGTTGTTATTTTTAATATTGAGCTCATTGTGTACTTTCTGATCTCTATAATCAGGATAACCTCTTCAAATCTGTGGTGATTGATCTTCCTGCCCCTTTGGTTTTTGGTAACCAATTGAATTGAACGGAGTGTTGTCCGTTGTTGCTGATTAGATTCTTTAATGGAATACTGCTATTTTAGTTGAGGAGTTAGATGCTGGAGTTAGTGCAAACATGGGTGAGTATTTGACTGGTTCTAGTAGTTTGCACTTTGCATAGGTGGTTTATTTTCTGACAAGTCTAAGGAGCTAGAAGTGCAATCTCAGAGCAATGTAACAATTAAATTAGGTGTAGAAAATGATTCTGTAGCTACATCTAAAAATTACAAAAATAAGTGCAGCAGATTTTAAATTTTGTGTGAATTAGCATGCCTGGCTTTGTTTCAGTGCCTATTTTAGATTGAAGATAAGCAGGATCTCCCCTTATTAAAGGCTGCATTTGTAGATTTATGCATATTTGTAGTTCTGACATACAGTTAATCATTAACTATTTTTAATAAAAGCTTTAGAGTAGATTCATTCTGTATACAATTGTTGATTTTCTGAAGAGGACACTTTCCCCTACTTCATGTCGAAATTCCTCTAGTAATCCATAGTACTAATGCTTTTTCTCGAAAGAAAGCATAAATTATCAGTAAATAAAATGAATTGCTTAACTCTGGTTAGTTTGAGTACTCATGTGATTAATATAAATAGTGCTATATTACATGCTTGTCTTCGCTATCTGATTTTCTTCGCTGGAGTTGATTTAATCCTCTTGAAAAGAGTTGAAAGTGTCTGATTTCTTTGGCTAATGATTTCTTTCTACCCACTTGGCATGCATGTTCTATTAGTACTGCAAAAGCTTGGTCTGATGCTTGGTTTGCTAGAGGAGAGCATTATCTTCCTCAAGCACAATGTTGTAGGATTGTTCTCCATCTTGAATCATAGCATTAGCCTTTTGCCAATCTCTTAGTGTATGGTTGGATTAGATGGCACCTCAAGCTTTGCTCTTTCATCTGCAAAAATTCATGAATTATAGTATACATATATTGCACAACGACCATTTTGCTGGTAGATAATTATTTATATTTTCTAGAAGAAATGATAAGATAGATGAGCTGTTACTTGTAGTGTTGAAGCGAAACCTAGAAGTTTGTAGCATTCCTCTAGAAGAGCTTGCTCGCTGCTAACCACCCGTGTGAGATCCAGTAACATTGGTGCTATTTTCTGAGCCTTTTAGTCACATTACATTAGCAGCTCAGTTTGTTAGTAGTAATACAAATGCCAAGCAGGTTTTAGTTTTTACAATCTAGATTCATTCAGGTTAGAATGTGCGTCAGAAAACTGTCGAGTGTGAGTTGATCTGACAGCACATGGATCTGTGTTTCTTGTCATCTTGTAGAGCAAAATAAACAGATCTTAGTTGTGCTAAAATGTTACGTACTGTTGGTATGAATCCATTCATTGTTGTCTGGATGGTGGCAGTATGATCTATCGCTTGTCAAAGTGTTGAGGAGAGAGGCTTTAGGTCCGCCTGCAGAGAATTTGTCAACAAGTTCAGTAATTAAGGTTTTGCTAGAAGACGATAATAGGGTTACGATTACTAGTATAGATCAGATAGTGAATAGTGACTAGGTCTAAATGTTCTAAATGTATTTCTCTGTCACTAGTAATATTAGTTCTGTTAGTATCAGCATACTTTCTCTACATTAGAGTTTGAAGGTGAGTCAACAATGTACCGTAGCTCCAGCAGTAAGAGGCACCTTGGAGACAGCAGCTTGTAGGCTGTCTTTGGTCGTCAAGAGGGCCGGTGTGTGCTGCCGCTCCATGGCCCCCCATCCTTCCAGCCCCTTCATCTGTCACCATTATGTATGTACACGTGTCACTGCCACTGTTGTCACCGCTATCAATTGATACTGCTTGTGTCGCTATTGTTGTCTACGTTGTTGCTGTTTTTCATTTCATTTCTTTGCTTTTCTTATTAAATTGATCTTGGATGAGCAGAGAGATGTTATTTGATATGTAGTTTTCTTTACACCGACATTAATTACATACAAGCATGAGGGAAGGTGTTATATTATTATTAGGGTGGTATGGTAGGGACCATTTAACTGACCTGGGAAGAGAGAATGGAGCGGAGCTTAAGATGGAGCTTCTCCTTGTGTAGCTGCACCCTTTTGTGCGCCTCCCTCCTCTGTAGCTCTGAGATTCTGGCCCATGCGCCCAGCAGCTTCGCCCACACAGTATGCTTGCTCAATTTTTGTTGCAAATGAAAAGGTGTTTATCACTGTAACATCCTGTACCGACTATGTTGGCAATTAAGTATCTGTAGATGATTTTTGAGGCTCAATTTTTCATGGATGGCGTGTTGAAATAGGAGAGGAAATGAGCTGATGGGAGGATTCAATGCACAGGGATGTAGGAATTAATTTGTTGCTGCCAATAATATTTCCTGATTTCCTGTTTAGGCAGAATGAAGGAAATTGTCACGCACCTGGGCGGTGGCGAACTTGACTCGATTGACGGCGTCTGATCTCGCGTTGATGAATCTCCACTGGATCAGACGGTTGTTCATCATCCTAAGCTGATGCCCTGCTTCTCCGCCACATGTGCCGAACTCGACTTCCTCTTGAAGAGATGGTCCAACCCCAAGCTTATCAAAGCTTCCAACCTTCCTTCCCTTTGCCACGCTTGGTGGTTGCAGGCTTGACAACAGCTTCCCAGCTGATGCCGTCCCATTGACTGCTAGAGGTGACAGGGGGCGCGGACCTCGTGACAGTGCCCACTGCATCGTCGTTGCTTGTCCAACCGATCTCGCCCTCATGAGCGCCGACGACTTGACAGACCTTGCGGTTAGGGTTACATCATGGCGAAGATTGGCTGTCTCGCTGCGCTCAGATTTGGAGCTTGCATAGTTTTCGATGATCCGTCCGGGAGTTAGGGTTACATCATGGCGAAGATTTGAGAGGATCCGCCCGGGAGTTAGGGTTACATCATGGCGAGGACTTGAGGATCTGTACGGTGGGATCTTATTGCTGATGTAACTTGTGGATCTGCCCTTGGACGCTGATCTTGCCGTCTTCTTCTCAGTCTTCTCACTCTTGTCATGGTTGGCCATTTCGGATTGGCTGAAGTAGTTTGAGCAGCTCTTCTGACGGAAGAGTGGTTCTGACGGCGGAGCAGAGTTATTGCAATCTGAGAAGAGGGAAGTTTGGTCTTTGCCGAGGTGATCAGCGAGGGTGGTGGGTTGCTTCTTAGAGGAGGGCCAGAGGCCGTGGGAGAGGGTGCTAGTGCTAGTGTTGGTGCTGGTGTTGGTGTTGGTGTTGGTGCTGGAGACGGAGAAAGAGGAGCGGCGGGCGATCGCTGGGTGAGGAGGTGGGAGAGGTGACGAGGAAGCGTGACGACACCTCGCGAGGTGGCGTTCTCCATGGTGCATGCCTTGCCTCCATCTCTCTCTCTCTCTCTCTCTCTCTCTCTCTCTCACACACACACACACACACACACACACACACACACACACACTCTCTGTTTATTGAGTGAGAGAGAAGATTAAGGGGTAACAGTAAAGGGCAATGGGGGCCTGCAGGAATAATTAAACCTTTGTTGTAGAAGAGATGGTTCAGTATAGTTTTGACTTGGCCTTAGAATTATTTTGAATTTTCGGCAAGGGTGGCTAACGGAAGAGAGCCACGTGGCGCGAGAGGAGACCTTGCCGGCTGTCGATGTGTCCGAGGTTTCGCCATGCACGTCGATTTTTGCGAGAAGGTCGTTGTGAATTTGTGATACTGAAACAACAGGTCAATTAGCGGAACCCAGAATCTGTTTAACAGGACACTACAACGAGTCATTTAGCTTTAAAAATTTTGGACAGCCACAGGCTCTTATGGAGTCGTAGTACATCTATTTTGAAAGTCCAAATCAATAACTTAAGCCTACTTTGGCGTTACGGTATTTAAAAGCAACGTCTTTATATTTTAGGGGGCAACTTTCCACATCCTATAATGCCGACTAAAATTGATATTTCAAGTTGGTTTTTCTATTTTTAAACTTCAACTTGTTTTGCACTTTTGGTCTACAATAATTTTGTCATAAATATTCTTTCTTTTTCAAAAATTATTTTAGGTCCCGAGAGATGTCAAAAGTGAGCTTAACGATTGGTCTTTTTTTGGTAAGTATCGAGTTCTTACCAGAAATGGAAAGTTTCCTGGATTTGACGCGAAATTGCCAGGCCTGACGTAAATGGGCCTTACGAAGGGTTGACTCAAAATCTTAACGGCTTGAGGCCTAATATAAACTGGGCCCTTGCCGAAGTTAAAATGAACATCGATTTAGAAGGCCGGGCTGGGAAAAAGCCCAGCCCAAGAGGATACGGCCCAGTTAAATATCGAAATTAGCTTGGGCTAATAGAAACAGAAGGCGTGGTCCACATTGAGGCCAAATATGGACCAAATGGGCCGAGGAACGGCTACGTAAGGCCCATTTAACGCGAGTGGACCAAAGCTACTGATAACTTTCTATTTCGGGAAAGAACCCGAGACTTACCAAAAATAGACCTATCGTAAAGTCTATTTTTGGTATGTCTCGTAACTTGCCCAAAATAGGAAGTTTTCAGTTTTGACGGAGTTTTAAGTCCAATCTATGCGAGAATTCTCTGCCTGTTTGTCTCTTTTTCTTTACTAAAATTTTCACTTTTAACACCTAAACTTTTATTTTTTTTAATTTAATTAAATTTTTAATATATATATATATATATATATATATATATATATATATATATATATATATATGTAGCGTAGGGTTACTATACTTTTATGAGTATAAATCCTTTTGTACTTATAACTTTTTCACCCTTAGATGAAGGAATGTGCAATTAGAATGATAGTTGTCCCCCTAAGATTTACTAGGTTGTTGGAGAAATAGTAAAAATCTTAGAAACTACTATAATCTTAACCGCACATTCCTTCATCAAAAGAATAAAAATTTATGAGTAAGAAAAATTTTTACTCTTAGCCGGACCATATATATATATATATATATATATATATATATATATATATTCTAAGCAAGTATTTTCTTTCAAAAGCTTGTAAATTGGAGCTTGTAAATTGGATAACTCAGAACTAAATTAACAGGTTTCTTTAACAGAATGAGCTTAATTAAATGAACACAACAATGTTGGAGGACCAACTGAGAAAATAAGAGAGCTGCTTACCCAAGTAAAACGTTTGCAGAGTTTGCCCTTCCCATTAGGGTGGAGCAGAAAATTCTCCTTACGTGCATGGATGAGAAAGGGATCCGAGCTTCAGCTATAGCTAAAGGCAGAGCCCAGCTGTGCCATCCACGGAAACCAAAGGTCAAATACTTATCCAAACAGATTTTGTTATATAAGCCTATGACAAAATAAGACATCAAGTTTCCACATATAAACATCTAGCCATTAATTACCATAATTATCATATCAAATTCAGAAAGCCTGAACTAGCTGTCTCTTCACAAGCTGGAGTCACAGAAGACTTGAGCAATCTTCCCCATTAAATGAACATAACAACAGGAGGTTAAATAACAAGAAGAGAACCCATGTAAGGCTGCCATCTCAACCATTCTCCGACTAAAAGCTCAAACATGGAGGATGGTAGCAGGAAACTATAGTGTGCCCGAAGCCCAAGTATCCTATTTCAAGGCCACGTGAAAACAGTCTTAAGTGGCAGGATCCCGTATGAGTTTCAAAATGCCTAAAGCATCCGATTTTGGTGATGGCTCCTCCTCCCTCTCCGGTTGTATGTTCAAATCAATCTGGGCCTTAAGAGGAGAGGATAACGGAACTATCACCTTCTTATGCTCCAAGACCTCATCAGCAAGACCTTCATTACTCAAAACAACTTTCTTAGGGGAGATGCCATTGCCGTTGCCGTTGCCGTCGCCGTGGCTGTGGCCGTTGCTGTCGCCGTCGCCGTCACCGTCACCGTCACCGTCGCCGTTGGTGTTGGTGTTGGTGTTGGTGTTGGTGTTAATAATGCTACCAGTTGATGAAGGATCATGCCCTAATGCCTGCGGCAGCAACACGCCAGTGGCTGGAGGGAGAAGCTGCTGCTGCAGCTCTTTCTGCATCTGCTGCTTGCGAGCGGTCTCTGCCTCCTGACGCTTCTCACGCCGGAGCATGAGGGTCCGGAAGCGGCGCTTCACTGTTAAGCAGACGTTGCAGGTGCAGGTCTGCTTGTGCTTAGGGCCCTTCCCGCTCGGGGGTTGGATGCACACGATGCACGTACACCCAGGTCGGTGCCGCGGATGCTTTGTAGTCGGCTGCTGCAAGGCAGATGAGCTGCTCGGAAAAGCAGCTTCTGCCTCCCCCATAATGGCCAGGTTGGCCAGCGTGTCGAGCCCGTCGGAAACTTCAATGTTCTCGGCTTCTACTTTCACTTTAGGCCTTCTCGAAGGTCCTGCAAGTTCACAAAGGAATTGACATTACTATAAGCTCCTTATTACTTCAATAACATGCTGCATAAGGCCTTCCTCACAGCCTTCCCCTACATGCAAAAAGAATGTTGACTTATTTCCTGAACTCAAATACCGAAATGGAGCATTCCACCAATCCCCAAAAGGAAGTGTGATTAAAAATCAGTATTCGAAATAGATTTGGTCAAAGATAATACCCAGAAGGAATTATAACTCAACATATTCTCCGGAAATCGACAGGCCATTTTCCACCTCATTTCACACCACTGTTAACTCTACATAACCAGGGTATTAACCAACTTGGACACTCCCAACCATATTTTAAACAAGCAATGAGTGGTCTAGCATTCTGGTCCATTTCCACAGTTACATATCACTCTTCGTATTTAGGCCAAATCTTCTTAAACAAGTCTAACATATAATGACTCATTTTCATATCTAAGAGTTTGGCTCAGAGTGCGGACTATCAGTTCTCGGACAAAACCTTTCACGACTACCATAACCAAGCAAGTAAATTCTGCTTACAATAGCTACCACATGAAGGTACCATATAATTAATAAACATGGCTTTTATGCAACTGTATAGACTTGCTAGTGTTGCAATTCTAATATGAATCACTTTTATTTTTTGCTTCTTACCGACATAATATACACACTTTAAAACTCTGTAAGGCTTCTGCATCACTAGAGCAGTTAATTAAAAAAGAAAAAAAAAAAACCCTACATCAATATTCCTTCCTCAAATAGATGGCAGTTTTAGTTATTCCCCTTCTTCCTATTAGCAACAAAACACTCGTCCCAGCATTATGTGAACTATCCACCAGTGAAGCAACAAGGAGAGTGTTGCACAAAAAACAATCAACTAGTTAGACAGAATAGAATAACGGGGCATGAAGTGTAACACACCACTTTTAGTAGGAATCAGTTCGGCTAGCTGCTCCAAGCTTAATTCCTGTGCAGATAAACATGAGGACCTATAAATACAAAGAAGGAACACGTGAGTTTTGAATGGAAAAGGGTAAGAAAATGAGCATCACATGGATTCATAAAAGCCAAAATGTCTAATTTGCCACTAGTCACAACATGCTGCAAGACAATTTCAGAAAAGCATGAAGTGTTCTACCATAAAATGTCACCTCTATTGACATGGAACATCTGTTTTGCATAAACGTAATCATTGAACAACAAGAATGGCTATTTTTTGAACACATATTGGAGTGTGAATAGAATTCATATTTGGCAATCAAAATTCCAGTTCACCTTTCAGGATCCCATTTGTTGTCAGAACATAGAAATCTATAAGGCAGAAGCGCATCTACAGGCAGCTTCCTCCACTTTGAACATTCCTCACACTGAGCCCATTGATGACTATCACTGGTGAACAACAGTTTCTTTTGTTAGCACGCATAAAAAATGAATTGTTTTTGTCAAAATTTCATTAAGGAAATGATACAAAAAAAAAAAAGCAAAAATGTTCCTCGTTTGTAATAAAATATTCCTCATTAGCATGCAACCTTGTAATAGAGTTTTCTACTTTAAAAGCTATGGATGGAGAGGTTACCCGACTAGGTTTGTAATAAAATATGTCCTCTTTCCAAGCACTGGTGCTTCCTGTTCATGATATCAATGTCAACATAACAAGTAGATTTGCTATTTACTCAAACAACTGCATGTACATAAAATATCCAAAGAAAAATATAAGTAGAATATTGCAATTACCGATAAAGATCAGTGACAGAAATTAGACATCGAATTACTGGGGAAAAGAAATGGGGCACCATCTAGTTAAACATAACGATATATGAATATATTTTCAAGGCAAGACGGCTCACATTTATTTCACTAGCTAAGTTTAGTATTGACAGTTCAGCTCCCTGTCCTCAGTAAAGTGCACTAACATGCAAAGAAAACACTACACACTATCTAGCAAAAGTAAAGAAATATAGAAAGATTATCAGCTCATTCAAGTTTCTTTGTACCTCAACAGGTTTACCTATAGATATCGAGTAGAGAAACTTCCACTGAGAATTAAATAAAAATAATCAATAAAGCAATCAAATATCAACATGTATAACAAAATATTGAACTAAAAAATAATCAAAAAGGTATTGATCTGATGTAAAAAAAAAAAGGGTACTTGGAGCTTTCCAAGTTGACCTATGGGCTTTGCTTATACTAGCTAGCAACAGAAGCTCTTATTCAACACCTATTACCACAAGCTCCACAGCATTTTCAAGTAAGAATGGATCATTATCTTTGTTCTTTTACTCATGAAGTGCTTCATACATCTGAACAACTGACTACATATTTAACTAGAAAATTATCCCCTATGTATTTTGTACCTTGAAAAAAATATACCCTTTTCTTATACTCATTGCGTAAAAAAAAAGATGTATATTTGTATAACTCGCAACAAATTACTTTCAATTTGCACACCAAATGGACAGAAGATTGAAAAAGAAGCTTGGATAACCAGCCTAGAACAAAAACTCACAAAAAACCTACCCTCATCTATTTAGATAATATGAGATTGATATGTCTTTATTACAAGAAATCATTCTAAAGCTTAAATGAAAATTGCGGAGTGACATACCTCATATTCCTCAAATTCATGGCCTTCAATGACAACAACAGAAGGAACAGAGTTAGGAGGCGGACGGAGCAGTTCTTGAGCCTCTTCCCATGACAATTTCAACTCCATCGAGTCCTCATTTTCAATCCTTAGACGTTTACTCTTCGAACCAAGTGAGCTTCCTTTCCTTTTACTAGGGACATGCGAAGACTTAGCAAGAGGTCCATCTTTTTGTATAAATCCTCCTTTGTCAAACTTAGGCAAGGTTGCCTGGTCTCCATGACTAGTAGGATTTCTTGATTCTAAAATGCTTTTAGGTGGTCGAAGAGGGATATTTGCATTTAAGTCCACAGCAGTGCTTTCATTCCCGCCCTCTGGACCAGACTTAACAGTTTGAGCATCCTGCCCACGTAAATTTTTATAAAAAGTCCTCAAATGAGAAAGGCATACTTCATCTTTTCACAGTGCATTCTTAGCAATAATTGAGTAAATCTGACTAGGAGGCCATAGTTTTACAAATTGATAAAGAGAAGGAAATTAGACCTAACAGCAAATATAAGCAAGATAACATTGGTACAAAGAAAGAAAAAAAAGAGGTGTTTAATACATTGCCATAGTACTATGACTAAAAGCATCAATTGTAGCTCTACTCAAGAACACCTTCCTAACCAATATATCTTATGTGACATTGTTAATAAGATTCGAGCGGCTTCCAGATAAGAGCATTGATTGATAAGAAGAAATAGCTTGAACTTCAACTCTGTAATTAACAACCATCATCTAAAATTTAGGAATACATCATCAACCTAGATATCAGAATTGATATTTCAATAATTATTTCGATTGCACTATTAGTTTTGTCTCCACATAAGCAGCTTTTGATCCACATAAAACAGATTCAATAGCAAACAAAAACAAAAAGGAAAAAAAAACAAGCACGTATACTCCACACACAAAAGCATTGATTGTGTCATCAACTGTTAAGTAGCTTAGAAACTAGCAAAAAAATGTAATATAATAGCATATTTATAAACTTGATACAGACCTGTTCTGCTGGGATACTAGAGGCCTTTCTAAATCCCATGACCAGCTTTCCTTCTGGATCAATTCGGCTGAACGTTACTGCAAAAGGAAGGAAAAAAGGAACATTCAAATCTCCTGAAGGAAAAGGGAACACTCAAATCCCAGTGTATAATCATATTTGACAGGAACATTTCAAAAGAAATAAAAAACAAACTAAAGCTATTAGTTTCTCTGCACTTGTTAACATTAAGCTTCAAGCAAATGCTAGTTGTCAAAAACAAGAGAAATTGGCATGAAAAAATAATAGTCTAATTATGGTAGCAAGATAATGTTAGAGACATAAATTGTAAATCAGCAAATGACAAGGTGAAGTGGGAAAAACTTAGAAACATGTAGGCACAATACATTGCAAGATAATTTTCTACCAACAACAGATAAGTTATACCGTAAAAGCATCATGGAACAAAGTAAGGATCCAGAGGTTGGGAGCTACATCATAAATTTGTACGTGAGCATGTTTGCATATATGAGAGAGAGAGAGAGAGAGAGAGAGAGAGAGAGAGAGAGAGTGAGAGAGAGAGAGAGAGAGAGACCTGTATCACCAGCTTGCAACTGCATTGACTGAATACAAGGTGTAACACCTTCCAAGACATACATTCTGCTATTATTATTAGGCCAATAACGAAACTGAAATATCCATTCCTTGCCACTTGCATCCTGAACTTTCAAAGGAAGGCCTTCTGGCTGATTTATTGCAGGAAAGTATGCCTGTGCAATCATAAGCATCCTTTCATGAAAATTTATTTCTATCATCTAGAATACATATTTCTAACTGTCGGCTCAGAAGAAAGAATTCAATTGGAAGTTTGAATAGCCAAAAGGCTGTTCTAGAAATGTAATAGTATAATGTATTTAAAACTATAAATTAGTTTCAAACCTCAAAAAAAAAGAAGTCAAGCTCTGTACTGAGAAGAAAATTACACTTCTGCAACTGCCACAATATAATAACATAACGAAATATCGGCCCAAACATCCACACTCAGTGATTCATTAGGTAAACAGGAAAATAAAGCTTAGTCTACACCAACAGCAACTTGGAAATGGATTGAAATTTCAATCTCTAGAAAACAGAAACAGCATAACTAGAAAGTAACTGTTTCTTCCAAAATATTAAAAAACAAAGTCAAACATCTGGATTGAGAGATGCAAAAGGAGAACACACGCATTCATAGAGACTGCAGTTGCACAATTTTGTTACTCTAAATCCACAATTACTATCACATTAGAGGATAGTTCTATATATATATATAGAACTAGGTTACTATGCTATTGATAGCATCAAGTTATTGGTGCTATTAGGTTTTTAGCCATTGGATCAAGAGATGTGCGGTTAGGATGATAGCGGCCCCCTAGGGTTTAGTAGGTGGTTGGCGAAATAGTATGATCTAAGAGGTGGAAATGGTCAAAGGGGTAGATCTAACGGCGGAAAACTTAGTAGCACCAAGTAGGGATGTCAATGGGTACAAATACCCGAAATTTTATCCGAACCCGAATCCGAACAGAATGGATTTACCCGATGTTAAACGGATATGGATTCAGATATGGATATAAAAAATAAAAACCCGACGGATTTAAATTTGGATATGGATTTTGATTGTACCCGACCCGAACCCGAACCCGACCTGAACCCGAATTAATTTTATGTTATATAATATATGTGTATATAAATATTTGATATTATATTTAAATTTATATTTTAAAAATTTAAATTTAATATAATATATTTTGAAATATTGTAAGAGAAAAAGGAAAATAATTGTTTCGGGTTTGAATTTTCGAATTCGGGTTAGGGTTCGAATTTTGAATTTTTGGTCGGGTTCGGATTTGGATATGGATTTTTTAAATCCATTGGATTCGGGTTCGGGTTCGGGTTCGGGTTTGGTAGTCGGGTTCGGGTTCGGATTTTTAAAAATCCACCCCGAATCCGACCCGTTGACATCCCTAGCATACTTGTTGGTGCTAGATCTATCCTTTTGATTAATTTTATCCCTTACATGGATATATATATATATATATATATATATATATATATATATATATATATATATATATAGGGTAATAGAGAGAGAGAGAGAGAGAGAGAGAGAGAGAGAGAGAGAGTTGAGCTGGAATACTATTGGTAGCAAACAGGCTCGATTGCTACCGATTTGTTTTCGATGATGGAGCGTCCAAATCGACGAGCGGCACTGTTGAACATGATCTAAATAATTTAAGCTATTTGAAAATCAAATTTTATACTTTTTCGATATTGTTCTCTTGGCCCTCAAGCAGACACAAAAATAACTGCTGAGAATAAATATCCAGCAAAAAGTGATGATTGGAGTCTTGTAATTAAGATCAAGAGTATAGATCTTGATTTAAATAATTTAAAAATTTTTCTAACTAAAATTCAATTGATTTAGATTTATTTACACCATTAAACGAGAAAGTGTCTCGTACCTACCATTAAAACTGCAAATTTTGCAACCCTTTGATCATTAGGTAAATAATGTCGAAAATATTTAAAATTTAATTTTTAGATACTTCCGGTGGTTTAGATCATATTCAACAATGTCAATCTTTAATTCAGAGGCTCCATTATCGAAAACAAATCGGTAGCAACGGAGCACGTTTGTTACCTATAGTATTCCAGCCTAGCTCTTCTCTCTCTCTCTCTCTCTCTCTCTCTCTCTCTCTCTCTCTCTCTCTCTCTCTCTCTCTCTCTCTCTCTCTATATATATATATATATATATATATATAGAAAATAGACGATGTAGAAATTCTTTCATCTTCAAGACAGAAGGAAAATAGAATAAAGTACTATAGTAATACCCATAAAACCTAAGACTAACCTCAGCACATTTCTTTGGTAGCACAAGACGCCCAATCCGGCCAGCATCGCTAGCACTTAGCATCTTTTCAAACAATGGAGTGATGACGGAATTTGAACTAGAACTATAGTTAAGAAGAAATTGAGATAACTTAGGAAGAAAATATGCTCACTAATTGACCACAAATCCATCTATCCTAGCTGGGGATATTCTGATGAAATATTTTAAAAGAGAACAACAAATACAATGCATGCAAGATTAATGTTATAATCATGACTAAGGAAGAAAGGATACTCTCCAGTTATTTGTTGTAATTCCTGGTCTGTAATTCTAGGCCAATATCGAGGAAGTAGTTGAGTACGCGCCCTTCCATCCATCCGGGGCCTTCCATTCCGGATCTGACCTTGAGGTTCTGCATCAACTGCATTGTGAGAGTAAAACTGCTTCTGCGAAGAAGCAGCAGCTACTTGCCTTTGTGGGTGAGCTGGCACAGCCCTTTGTGCGTCCTTCGCTCCGTTAGAAGGCGATGAGAACTGTGCAGCCAAGCCAAGCAGCACAGGCGAAGAATCCTCTTTTAGAAAATTTGGGTGTTTTTCGGGGTTAACTCCAGAAGAAGATCCCGAGCAAGGGTTGTCAGAAATCAATCCTTTAGATGTAGGATCATTTTCCCCTGCAGCTGGATTCCCATCTTCTCTATGATATATATTGCATGAGAAAGAAGGATCCCCATTAGTATATCTTTCTCGTATCATTTGGTTATTTTGGGTGCTAGATGTTATTCTCTCCTGAAGATCTTCATACTTCTTCTCTTGTGTGGAAATAGAAGATCGGACTCCAGGAATTGATTTCTCGATATTGTTAGGCCTATCAAACTCATATTGCAGCCGCTGTTGCAATTTGCTAGATGCATTCCACATCCAATGGCCAGGAAATGGGCCAGTCGGCGGTTTCCAATTTTTTACATGAAGCATCTGGTTTGGTGTCTGCAAAAGAGCATGAGAATTAGAAGCAAAGGGAGTCAAGGAAGCTATGAACAGTAAACTTGTATGCAGAAACATCTAAGACTGCATAAGAACACATATATCAGCTGCATAAAGGGCTGGCTATAAAAAATTAGAAATCCTTATCTTCTATTCATCTCTGTTGTACAATTGTATCATTCCTCACTAATTTCTCAGTACAAATTTAAGTCTCCAAAAATAAAATAAGGGACATACAATAAAGGGGAAAAGAGTAACCTGGGCAAACCTAATGAGAAACAACTTCAATGTGTTTTCCTCCTAAAGGACTTCACTTTGTATATGGATTAATGAGGGAAAAAAGAAGGATAACCATTTTGATGGAATGTTTATACGCCTAGATAAGAAAATCAAGGTACCTTCAAAGGAAGCAGCTACAATACCAACAATTGTTGAAGGAGATAATTTCATTAAATTTAAACATATATTCATAAAGGCTTGAAACAGAAATTAAGTCAACAGAGATTAGTAGCGATAACACTGTAGTTCACTTTTATATATTACCAGCATGATGGATTTCCTAGCGCATGTTACGCAGTCAACACCGCCAGTATCAAGAAGTGTGTAAGTATGAACCGAGACTACACACCCACAATGCACCCTCTGCACACACACAAACACGCACGCGCACACACAAACAAGCACACACAAAAAAGAAGAAATAAAAAATAAAAGAAGAAACAGTTAGAGAAAGTATACAACTAACAACTAGCAACTAACAGCAGCTTCACTATATGCCTCTTTAGGTGTTTTTGTGCTCAATTTAAGAGGCACTTTGAGTATGCGTATCAAAACATCTCACATTTATAAGCAAACCTAATTCTTGTTGCAATCAATTAGCCCAAAAACAAAGGTTTTTTTTAACAAACTATACTGACAAAAATCACATAGAGATTTGGTTAATAATAATACCAGATTGACTATAACTGAAAATAAAAAGGGGAAAATTTTCTCTTACCTTCCCACATGTCTCGCAGTTTCTCCAACCGGCAACATCCGAATGAAACGTCTCACAGAAAATCCCCTGCTCAAACGTGCAACTAAAAGTAGGGCACAAACACATACACGAAAGCATCAAAGGCCCACTTAAGAATCGATAATAAATGCACTTGCACTTTAACAAAAAGATCTAAGTTTCTCTAAACTTCTCCCATCATCACAATTCGAGAACCAAAATTTTACACCCTGAAAACCATCCAAAATCTCAATTTGCACTCTTTGAGACAAAACTACCCAAAACAAAGTATTAATCACAGTGTATAGAGCATAAAAAGACACACTAAGCGTCAAATATGATAGTAGGGTTTTTAAGCCACTTAGCTTCCAGTGGACCATTTTAATGGCACAAATCGAGCAACAAGGACGAATCCCACATGAAGAAGCAGCAAAATCACGCAGCTAGGCCAAATCATCGTTCGATCCAAACGAGAAAGAGAACGTAGAACTGGAATATAAGCTCTACAGAAAGAGAGGGAGAGAGCGTACGAGCAACGTGCGCAGAGGTCGGCGTAGGTACCGGCGCGGAGGCGCCACCCCTTCCTCCACGTCGCCTCCAATTTCTCCTTGCATAAGGCGTTAAAGCAGATCTTGGGCGGCGCCGCCACCGCCGCCGGAGTCTGCGGCGACGACATGGCGTCGGCGGCGGCGGCGCAGGAGGAGGAGGAGGAGCCGAGTGCGATCCCTCGTAGGTAGGAGAGGAATTAAGGGTTCTCTTTTGGGGTTTCCTCGTCGCCACTACGAAGAGAGGAAGAGAAGGGGGGGTTTAGGGGGAGTTGGATGTGAATCGAGAGTGGGTGGAAACATCAATAAGAGGGGCATTCGTAAAAGGAGAGAGAGAGAGAGAGAGAAACGAATATTGTGTATTTATATAGAGGGGTAGTAATTAGTGCTGGGGTAGTTATTGGGCAGAATTTTGAGACGTGATACAACAACGTTTCCCGACTTCGCTTGTCCATGCGTCGTCGCTTCCTCTCTATGCTGCGCTGCCACTTGTGATGTGGTCACCGCCCACATCGGTTATATCGTGTGAAATCTGTGAACATGAATAAGAGACCCGCAAGTTTATTTCAACTTGAAATAGAGCTCTAAATTTTATTTTTTCTGATATTTAAATTCTTCTCAACATCTAAAATTTTTAATATTAATAAATATCTATATAAATTACTAAATTCAAATAATTATTTATTGACTAAAATTTATCAAATCTAATTAATAGATTTCTATTTCGAATAATACCGAACGTACTATAGTTAAACTATACTATATCAATATTATTGTATAAAACGTTTAGAACACAAAAAATTCCAAAACTCCCTCACCTCTAAAATATGGTAATTTTTAAATTTTAAATTTCTATATAAAATTTTAAATTTTAAAATATAAATTTTGCTTTTAAAATTTTAAAACTAGGATTTAAATTTTGAATTTAAAAATTTCAAATTTCAAACTTTTAATTAAAAAAATATCAAATTTTAAATTTTAAATTAAAAAATTTCAAATTTCAAATTTCAAAAATTCAAAATTTCAATTTTCAATTTTCAAATTTTATAATTTTAAATTTTATAATATTGATTTTCAAATTTTAAAAATTAAAAATTATTATTTTAAAAGAATACATTTTAATTTTAAAATAATAAACTTTAATTTTAACATAATAAATTTTAATTTTAAAATTATAAAACTTTAATTTTAAAATAATAAATTTTAATTTTTAAAATTATAAACTTTAATTTTTAAATAATATATTTTAATTTTAAAATTAGAAACTTTAATTTTAAAATAAGAAATTTAATTTTAAAATAATAAATTTTAATTTTAAAATTATAAATTTTAAATTTAAAATAATAATTTTTAATTTTAAAATTATAAACTTTAATTTTAAAATAATAAATTTTAATTTAAAATTTTAATTTTGATTATTTTAATTTTTCAAATTTCAAATTTGAAATTTGAAATTTCAAGTTTAAAATTTTAATTTTTAATTTTTAATTTTAAAATTTATATTTTAAATTTAAATTTTTATTTTCAATTTTCAATTTTCAATTTTCAATTTTCAATTTTCAATTTTTAACTTTTTATTTTAAATTATGAATTTTTAATTTTAAAATATAAAATTTATATTTTTCTTTTTATTTCTTAAAATTTTAAATTGAGTAAAATTTTTTGGAATTATGTAATATATATTCAAACAATTTAAAATTTAAAATTATAAAATTTTTTAAAGTTACAGAATTTTTTATTTCTTTTTTTTTTTTTTGAGAGAAAAAATTTCTATTTCACTTAAATCAAAGTCACATTTTATTAACTCCATATAAATTTATTTTACTGTATATCCAAACAATAGGACAACTTAATACCTTTCTTATTTAATGAGAAAAGAATATATACACAAGTAAAATTCTATTACATGTATGACATGTGGACCATGTACAAATTGTTTTTTATTCAGCATGTATTTGAATATTATAATATTTCAATTGATCCAATAGACTTATATTTAATATATAGATTGAAATTTTTTAATATTAAATGAAAAGCGGATATAGGGATATTAGAACGCATGAGCCATTATAAACCGTATATATAACGTACCAGAGTCTTAACTCTTATATATATATATATATATATATATATATATATATATATATGAATAATACACGTACGATGGTTGCGCTATTGATTATTTTTAAATTTATTTGATCTATTTGAAGACATTTGACCTGTACATCTTAAATATCGTGGTATACGTGTATATTTTAATATATATACATAATAAATCGGAAGTATTTTATACTAAGATAAGTTTTCTGAAGTTACGTATTTTTGTGATTCTAATTATATATTGCATTTTTTTCTTGTCAAGATCCTAACATTTATTTATTTCAAAAATATATAATGGCAAATATCTCATTAATTCTAAATATATTAGAACATTTAAAAGATAAGCTCCAAGAAAAAGTTTTTCTCCAAGTACCATTTAAATACGTAGAGCTATATATTTGAGAAACTTTTAAAATTATTGAACAATTTTCTATAGTAATGTATTAAAATAGTAAAAAAAAATTATTTTCGAGCCTTTAATTAATCTCTCTAATAATTAATGTCTCTGCATTTGAAAAATAGGAAAAAATATTATATATAGAATATTATACAGAGCAGAGAAATATTAACTAAACATAGAGCAAGTAGTTAACGTAAAAAATAAATATTTTTGACCAATAACTTGAGCATGCACGTCATTAAGAAATTAAACCATGCAGTAGTGTACACATGTTCAACGCTGCGTTAGGTAGATACGTGGTAGGATGCGGTGAGCGAGACGCAGATCGATCTTATTCTCACCAGGAAGGTGACAGTATTGGAAGCTCGTTGGTTTCTCTCCAATTAACCGACACTTTTACCGTCCTCGTCGTTTTCGTCGAACGAATACCCACACGCTGATTCTGCGCTCTTGGATTGTCTAATCCGCAACATGGACGGCGCAGATCTCATCTCAAACCAACACCAGCATGCGACGGATCCATTTTTCGAATTTTTTTTTTTTAAAAAAAATTGTATAGAGAGTAGAGAGGCCTCCTCAACTATTTTTGATATTTTAATTATATTTAATAGTAAAAATATTTTTTAAAAATTAATTAAAAATGTAAAACTGTAACTGTCCTTGAATTGAGGAGGTATGCATGTATTTTAAGCCTCCTTTGTACCAGTTTCCACGTCTCTCTATCTCTCGCCCCTTCATCAAGCAAAGTATTAGCAATAAAAAAATAATCATGATGATAATATAATAATAATAATACATGCGTTGTAGCGTTC
This sequence comes from Tillandsia fasciculata, assembly GCA_029168755.2. Taxonomy (NCBI): domain Eukaryota; kingdom Viridiplantae; phylum Streptophyta; class Magnoliopsida; order Poales; family Bromeliaceae; genus Tillandsia; species Tillandsia fasciculata. The sequence continues at coordinate 27,827,363 of CM054933.1, read as the reverse complement.
ATGCAATGGTGCAGGCACGTAACAAAAACGACCCACGCCACAAGGGATGTATGTATATATCCCAATATCCCATGCATGGCTACTAACACGAATCACTATGCGAAACCTGCCAATTGCGTCCGGGATCATTGTATTGACTCGGTTTGTTACCCCATGCATGATACATTTAATCAGGACCGTTTGCCGATCCCTGTGTAAGTTGGACGGCTAAGAATATCTGAGATCTACTCTTACTTCTTGTCCTCTCTTCGTAAGGAAGTGCATGAAAACACCTCAATTAATTATATGTTTTTAAGGTAGGCTTAATTTCTCAGCTTTAATTTTTTAATTAAAAATTTTTATTTTAATTTTTCCTGCATTTACTTTCAGTTTTTTTTTGAGACAACCGACTCAAAAATTCCATCTGCCCAAATTTATGACTCTAACAACACATTCAAAGAAAAAAAAAAACACCAATTCTATTAATAATAATTTAAAATTAGATTAATAATCAATAACAAATAGAGCCGATTGACCTTAATTAAAGAGTTTCCGTTAAAGAAATATAATAAAGTTGAGGCATCATCCATACATTACATCCTTGGGTTTTTGTGATCTGACAAAGAAATTTAAGTTATCTGCGCCCACATGCGTCTACATTCACGGCCACTGTGCATGTCTGAGCAGGCATTTAAAGAGTGCGTGCACATGTTCCATATGCGCCCTCCAGAGCTCGGAATAAAGGGTTTTGATATATATATATATATATATATATATATATATATATATATATATATAAAGAGTCCGATTACTATACTATCAATAGTACAAAATATTTGTTGCTATCAAATTTTCTACCATAAAATCAACTCCTTTAATTATTTTCATTCGTTAGGTTTTACTATTTTTCCAACCACCCATTAAACCCAAGAATCCACTATCATCTCAACCATACATCTTTTTATTCAACGGTTAAAAACTTAATAATACAAATAACTTGATACTATTAATAATATTCCAGCCCTCTATACAACAGAAAGATGAAGTATTGGGATATTACCGTAACAGATATTTTTGGGCCAGTTTGAATGCGCTAGCATCTTGATCACCATTAGTTATGTACATACAGAAATACGTGAACATTAAAGTACCACTTGAAGCAACTAATGTAGAGAAAGAAAGTTAAAAATTAAAAGGAAAAGAAGACTCATCGAGCAGGAGAGAATATGGTAGCCAAACCCCGACCTACTGTCATCTGAATAGGAGGGCCATAAGCCATCAGATTCTCTTGTTGGCTGTCGTCGTGAAATCTGTCGCCTCTTGCAATCACCTCTCCGTCAGAGTCGACGATGCCGCCCTTATCAGGATTCCCCAACTGCCGACCTGGCTCCAAGCGAAAAGCCTTCACCTGCAGAACATTAAGTGGGGTTCAAACATTACAAATTTTATGATAATTTATAAGTAGCGCAAGATTCAAATTTGAGGTTCACGGGCTGCTACTTAATTAGTTGAAATAGTGTTGCCCCATGAGTTTTATAAAATTTATGAAGAATGTTTTACTGCCATCCACCCATGGCTAATGCCTTTTACATCAAGCCTGGATATTCTTTTTTCTAAATCTGCCTTGGCACCACAGCTCGTCTGTGTTATCCCCAATTCACTAAACATATTTAGGCTTCAATTATACTCACTTTCATATAAAAATGACACTTTTTAACTTGCTTTTTTGCTCTACTTACTTTAATGCCTCAATCCCAGATATAACTATGAACTACAATTAAAATGGTTGGACGTTGGGTCGACAACTACTGCAGGAAAATTACAAACAGAAGCCCATCTGTTCCAGAAAGCCCAGCCTGCCCCTTCTGAATGATACAAGTGCTTACACATTCAATTCAGAGTGTAACAAAAGGCCCTTTTATTCCTTTTACCCAGAAAGAAAATTTTAATGACCAACAGTATGATTTTTTTTCCTCAAAAGATTAAAGAAACATATCATGTAAAATATCTCCCATATATATATATATATATATATATATATATATATATATATATATATAAAGCCGGGAGAATAGCGTGGACACGCCACGATACACACCTCTTAGATCATGCTATTCCATCAACCACCTACTAAACCCAAGGGGCCCACAATCATTCTAACCGCACTTTTTTTCATCCAATGATAAAAAACCTATAAGCACCAATGACTTAGTACTTTTAAAAATATAGAAGCTCAATTCTCTCTCTCTCTCTCTCTCTCTCTCTCTCTCTCTCTCTATATATATATATATATATATATATATATATATTAAATATATATAAAGAGAGAGAGAGAGAGAGAGGCTTTTTTGAAATTTCTAATATCGTTCATTTTACAGATAAGAATGGCAGCGAGACAATAACTAATTTGTCAAGCAATGTACTCACCTTGAGGTACATGACATAGGGCGATTTGACATAACTCCCATCACTTATCTTTAACATTAGAGCTAAGAGGGCCGACTTTGGACAGTCTCTGATTATGACTGCATCAAGGTAGCCATCTGAGAACTGCAATAAAGCAGACAAGAATATTATGGCACATAAGAAAGATCACAAGCACTTGACTAGCATAAATTTCTCAGACACATAAAAGTAGCATTCATAATATGTCCCTTGTTTATAGCATAAAGTATATCAACCATCTGATCCGAAATATATAACATTTATATATAACAATTTATTTTATGTTAACTATTGATACAGTATAGTCACAAATACAGAAACTTTACATATGAAGATAAAAAGGCATGTGATAGACAGTTGAGGACAGGTGAAAAGCAGAACGAGAAAGATCATTGCAATTGAAAAACAAAAGGAAAATTACCTTTGCTTCAGGTGCGGGCATGGTTTCTTCACTGGCCCAAGGCACATTGTTAATCCAGACAGAGATAAATGGGCCATCAAGAGCCCTCCACTCTGAAGTTTCAAAATCAATCTGAGGGCCTGGGTAACCCTCTGTTTGGCCTTCGACATTACTTTCTTGTCCTTCTTGGGAGCAGGTGGTTTCATCTCTGCGGTAGTCAATTTGCTTTATTAGTTCACCATATCCTTCATATCCTGGTGCAGGCACAAACTGAACATGCCCACTGTACTTTCGCAAGTTCATTATCCGCAGAAGAGACTGAAACAACATTAGAGCAAATAATCATAGGCATGAGCAACAGAGACAGAGATGGTAAAGAAAGCCTAGTATGAGAAGCTTACATAAAAGTCAAGACGAGCGCTTCCCATCCACCTATATTTCTCAGACTCAATATCGATATCAGCAATCAAACCTGCATTTTGATGAACTGAATTTTAAACAAAAAAAAAAAAACAAGAGTTTTCCTGCAAAATGATAAATGATAAGTCTACTAACTCTAGAGGATGATCATATAGATATTTTGATTAAAGTGTCTATGTCACTCCAACTAGCTTGCATACCCCATGTAAGCATCAAGACACTAAAAAACTTTGCTCCTCCTTGCACAACAGAAGCAACATCAAGAGAGCGCTTGTGACCTGTATGGTAGGAAAGTAATTGTCTTTTAAAGAAATAATGTACAAAGAAATGGCAACATTTTGAACATCTGGCATTTGAATGAACTAAAAAATTATGTCTTGAAGCAAATTATGACCTTGGATAATAGCAATACAGCGTTGGATACTGAGTATAAATCACCAACTGAATGCAGAAGTGACTTTGCCATGCCATTCCCTGTACCTGCATAACATTTTGGCAACAACGCTTGTTCATATACAGTAGATGGCAATGCATGTGGAAGTATTTTCTTCCAGCAATACAGATTAGAGGATTCACCAACAGGACAACAAATTGAGCAAATGAGGAAAAAGCCAAGTTATAAAACAAATCATTTCTTATTCCAAATGAAAACAGCATAACAGAAATAGAATTGATGCTTATATATAAGGAGATGATATATATATATATATATATATATATATATATATATATATATATATATATATATATATATATATGAAAATGCAATCAGAAACTTTCAACAGGTTTCATTACATCAGTGCCTAGAATATCTGCATGTAAGTCTCAAAGCAGTTAGTATTATTATGTAGTTTTAGTTAATACCACACTCTTCACTAATCTACTCAAACTACTACAGATGTTCCTTCCAGTATTAAAGTGGGAATCCTCCTTTTACGTTGAAAACAAGTAATGAAGCTGCAAGACAGTTAGAGATTTATTTATTCAAAAGTATTTTTTTCATGGACTTCGGATAAATAAGGAGAGTCAGAAAAATCCAGATATTCGATAAGAAAACCACAGTTAGATCCAAGTACTAGAAGTAATATTGAAAACTAACAGCGTGGAGTAGGCTACCCCCAAATTAAAGGAACTGAATTGATAAAATCAGGTCAATCTAGCTCACTAATAGAATATAGGATGACTGAGGTGAACCTGCTTGAAAAGTTCAATATTAGGTTCATACCGGGTCAAACTAGCAAGCAGTTTACATAGAGAGAGACGAAAATCAACTCTGGAGATTGAAACAGCAAAGATTTGACTAATGAAGTAGGATTCTGCATGAGTCCTCCCTAGCACTTTGATTATTTATTCTTTCTTTGATGAGGTCTCAATAAAAGCTAGTTGTTTGTCACAAAACAAAACTTATGCACTTGCCTGGTTTGCACGCAGAGGCCACTTGAATTTATAAAAGAATGAGAGATTAGAAACAGTCAACTTGGAAAAGTTCATAAATCACGCGATCAGGCTTATTAGCACCTTTAAGAACACTGCTATGAAGCACTGCACTAACATTAACTGTAAAATACCAGCTTAGCAGTAATTATGTGTTGAAAATTCATACCAGCTGGAATAATCCCAAGCGGCACCTTTATTGCAGTGTCCCAGTCTTCCCTTTGCAGCAAACCATTGACTACCTATAATTACAAAATAAGTTATTAAGTTGAGAGAGAGAGAGAAAGAGAGGAAAAAAGAAAACGAAAAAAAAGGGATCAATAAAATGTACAGGACGATAGAGATCTACAAATGACACAAGCAACTAAGCCTGCTCAGTTGAGCACTAGTTCAAATCGAAAGCAATCAGGTGGTCAAGCTCAGAACAATCTGGGATGGGCCAAGTCCATGTTGTTTGTGAACAGAATAGTTACTTGAAGTAAATTTTAGTGATGCTACACTATAATGCTGCTAACAAAAGGTACATCATGAACAGTGAAAAATAGAGCAAAACCATCACAATAATTTCTTACATTACAAGGCTCTCACAGCTGTCAAACCCCCATCATACATTAGTCACATTATTCTACAATTTATCATAAAATTAGTGCATATAGTTAACATGTAAAATAAGGATCATCATTTCCCAAGCTTCTAACAATATGAGCAGATTCGTGTTGTTGTTTCCAACAAAGTCAACTTCCACCAAATAATCCAAACAAAACTCAAACGTCTCAGCAAACTCAAGCAGGATACATTTATATATTACTAACCTCCACAAGAACACCATCACCGCTGACACATACGATGCCATCATATTTCATAAGATCCAAAGAGTATGCAACTTCTTGTGCATGGAGCTGATGCTCAGTTTCTGTAAGTTCAAGAATAAGTGTAATTTTATATCTCACCAACAACCTAATAAGGACTAAGAATAACACACACACACACACACACACACACACACACACACACACACACAGAAAGAGAGGTTGCTCTAAGAATAACACCTACACACAGAGAGAGAGAAGGAGAGGTTGCGAGATTACCAACCTTGAATGGTAAAAAAGATACCAGCAGCTTCGAGGAGTGGCCTAACTTTGGTTTGAAATATTTTTCGTCCACATCTCTTTCCACCGAACGGATTTACAATAATAAATAGTCGTTTTGGCCGGTCTGTTACACAAGGAGAGAAATAGACAATTCAGTAACTTATGGTCAACAATCAGGTGGCCCAGTAAAAAGAAATCATCTGATTAAGATAGTACCAACAAAAACAATTGTATGAATTCATTATGAATTGCAAAAGGAAAAATGTTTCTAAGTTATGATAAGATGAATGAGTGAGTACTTCGTGAGCACATAACTTTGGAGAATTATTAAATAAAAGAGAGCATTCCAGGACAAACAGATCATTTTCATTTGATGGGGAAATTTTTATAAGAAAAACCACCTTCACCTAGAGAGCATCAAAATAAAAATAGAAGGAAAATTTAAGGGAGAATCATAAGTGTAGTTAGCAAATCAACAACGAAATAAATTAATCGCGAATTTTGTGATTTTTACCTAACAGCACCCCAATTTAATGCTACAGTAACAAAGTAGTTGCAATATTTGTGATTTTTAACCAAACTCAAAACCTTGCTCCAATATACGGGACACTGCCAGATCTGACCACCAACCACCGTTAAATGAGCGTACACTGTTCCCCTCCGAATGTTCCCCAAAAAATATCTTTGTGTAATTAATCAAACAAATCAAAGGATGGAACAGAAGATTAAATAGAAAAAATAGCAAAATTCATATTAAATACCTTTCTAAACCAAAAAAAGGAAGAACAAATTCTGATCAGAAGCAAATAGGGAGACGAATTCTACCGAGCAAATTGAGGCGATCGCTCAACCTGGCGCTCCACCGCGCCGCGGACTCTTTGGAGGGCATCTCGAGCACGTAATCCCTCCTCGCCCTGCCCGCGCCGCCGCCGCCACCTCCGCCGCCGCAGGAGACCCCCTTCGCCTCCGCCGCGCTGAAGGCCTTAACTGTTATCCTCCTCCCCTCTGCCTCCAACCCCAACACCTCCGTCTCCAACGCCACGCACCGCTCCCCCGCCCCGCCCTCGCCGCGCCACCGCAGAGTCCCATCCGCCCCCAGGCTCGCCACCGCCGTAGACCCGTTCACCCGCACGCTCTCCGTTAAGGTTAGGGTTAGGGTTTCGTCCTTCACCATTGTTAACCGATCGAGGTACACAGAGAACTTCGGGAGAGAGGAGCTCGAGAAGTGGGTTTGTTATAATAAACTAAAATGGAACGAAAATGGGACGAAGGAGGCGAAAGGGAAATGAATAAACTAATATTTGTTCAATTTTGCACGTATAATAAAGTATAAACTCTATGCGGGTAATACTAATAATCCTACATCGTTGGATTAAGTCGTAAGACTCATATGAGCGTCGTCGTACACGCATATAGAATTTTTATGGGTTCGAGGATTTGGCGGGTCACGTGCCCCGCTAATATCTGGGCACGCGCGTTTTATGCGGAAGCGGAAGTTCCCCAAGTACGCATCATTAAGGCTGGAGCTCTGACTCGTTGAGTTGGTGCGGCGTGAACCTTCCACCCGTTTTATGCGGTAATAAGATCTCTTCTCTATAATTAGGACTAATTAAGCTCATCTCCTTTTCTTTTATATATATAAATCAATAATAGTATTGTACAGCTCTGTTCTACGCATACAATCGACATGTTTTGAACTAAAAAAAGAAGCCAAAAGGAAATTTTTTTAAGCGTTAATTACAGTATTGGTCTTTAATTAACCTCTTCTTCTTTTTAATTACTTATTTTAATTAAATTATTTTTTGTTAAGTGTATAGCAAAAGTGTTTGCTCGTGGGCCCACAAGAGCATCTACAGGGTGCTTCGGTTGTCCTACCACTTCGTGCGCGCTTTTGGAATCTAAAGGGGTTTTAAGTGGTCCACGTGTCCAGAATATATCCTTCCTCGTGTTCCCATGAACCGTACCGTCCTAAACCCTGCATTTGTATTATTAATTATTAAGTTAAGATACCAATTAACAATTAACAATACTCTTTATGACATTTTGGAGATGCTCCGTAAATTGGTGAGGCTATCAATCATTCAATAGAAAATAATTGATTAAAATAAATGACTTATTTTTTGTTAGATGCAACATATGCTATCTACGGAACTACTAATAGTTCTTTAATTCCGATGACGTGTAAAGAATACAAAGGAGAGAAACAATTGTACAATAAAGTCAAAAGTAGATCTGAATTAAAAAGCTATTTCGTCACAGTTGCAATTTGCATGTCCTTGATCAAGAAATGGCGTATAAAATTGGCCTCGTGAGTCCCTACCCTTGAACATAATTAAATATTAGCGAAGGATGGATCTAGAAGGAGAGCATTTGAAGTCGCACAGATGGAAACTAATTAAATGTTTGATTAAGAAAGGTAATAGAGAGAAGCAGTTTATGTCGCTATCACATGAACTATGGAGATGAGGTTGGATGTGTCCGACGCAATAATTAATTAGTTTTCTCCAAAGGTCATCCCATTGCTCCACCACCCTCCGGAATTTTCTCCCTTCTTTTTCCAAAATGTACGAATGTTTTCTTCTCTTTTTTCTAAAAAAATGACATGCTACCATTTGATTCAAATAGAAGCATCACAAATTTATATGGTTAGTTTTATAGAAAAATCTCATCAACAAAAATCTCAGATTCCAAAACAAAATCAATAGAAATTTGGTTTGGTTTATCAAATTCATGGGCATGTTTTATTTGATCTTCGGGCGTATATTTGATTCGATCTTAGATTCAGATGTCAAGGACCCTGGTAACTCAAAATCAACAATGTGCCAACCATTCAAGAAAGAATTCCCAGGGCAACAAATAATTTGTAATCTGCTTAAACTGACCATCTTCAGATTGAACAAGGTTTGAATAATGCCCAATTAGCTATCAATTATTTGTAGCAGATTCCCTTTATTTCTGGGAGATAATACTTATGTCTCTTCTAACTTCTGCATGAGGTGGCGGAGCTACAAAGTTATTGCATTTACAATCACATAACACAATTTAATAGGAGTGTAATTCACCTAAGGGATAGGAGACAAAACTAATATTGATTGAAAAATCGACTAACATCTACAAAAACTTGTTCAAGAAGAGGGCAAGGACACAGCTTGAAGAAGCCATTGATCTCCTCAAGATATGAACTCAGTTCCAACAAAAGCTGAAGCTCGATCTCTTTTATTGAGAAACATCGTGAGAAACTTGCCAGGATGATGAAATTCCTCACTTGCATTCAATCCCTAAAAGCAGGAGGAGAGAGATAGAAATCAAATCAAAATATGACCATAATGAGTGACCAGGATTTTTTTTTTTAAAAAAGGAGAAAAATCCAGAAAATTACTGGTAGGGGAGCACTGCAGAGGGCCAGATTCTCAACATGTGTAAGATCGGATCAAAACTCCCAATTTTGTTCCGGTTCGTTACCGAGCCTGTCAATTGTGCTCTCAAAAGCATCCACTAGGTGTTGAACATTCTTTAGTACAATCTCTGTTAAATTGTCAAAGAAATAAAATGATTTAAAGCTCGGAGAATCAATCTCAACCCAAACAACTTCCCAGCAATCTATCACTGTAAATCTCTTTGAGACTAAACTCAGGGAATACAATTTCAACAATCCTCAAATCACCACACTCTCTCAGGGTTAGTTCCTCAAGAGCATGGCAATTACAAAGCAAGATCTTAAGCATGTGATCTGCTGCATGTATTAACCTGTCGCAGGTAGAGACTTTGCAAAGAAGCTAAACAATTCACTCTGAAAAGGAAAAATAATACTGCACAAGCTCAAACTTAAGTCCATGATTGAATCATTATAAAAAATAAGGCCGAGCAATTTTGATGGCTCCCTAATATCACCAAATTCTCCTATTATGTAATCCGGGTAAGGTCTGAGCTGAAATCCTTGTGATAAGTCGATATTGAGCACTTTGACTCGCTTTCTAATTGCAAATTTGATCCAATTCTCAACATCGATCTGATTCAAAGTGGTCACCGGAAGAGAAGAACAACATGAACTTATTCATTATTTTGCCATCATAGAGTTGAAGAAGTTGGTTCATAGAGTTCACAAACTCTTCTGATTTTTGGAAATCAACAAAATCAGGACCAAATTCAAGAGTGGCGGCATGCCCACATATTCTTACAAACTTCTCTCCATGTTCTAGGGGGAACACTGCACCACAGTGTGGATTTAAAGGGGAGGATGATTGCGGCAGTGCAGTGATTCTATCATGGGCTCTCATCATACTGGCCGGTTCTCTCTTCTGACACTGATGCTTTAGTCTTTTGTACTCTACATATATGTATATACATAGGTACCAGTTTTGCTTCTATAGGTTCCTCTTTATAGTGGAGTCTTCTTATGAAAGATTTATCAGCTCTTTTTTCTACCTATCTTGCTTCAGAAGAATTTCGGTTGATCTCTCAGACATCTGTGTTTAGTCAAAGTTAATTCTAACTGGGGCAGGTACAGCAGAAATTATTTGCTGGATCTAGTTTTGCTAGAGCTACCTTTGTGGGCCTGGGGACGATTGTTTTTGTTTACTTGGTGGTTTGTGAGCATGCATGGGTTGGCCTTGTTTGGTTTTGCCTACAATCTACATGCATATACGTCCTAGTTTTATGTTTCTCAGTTTAGCTCTATGAGGTGCCTAGTGTAAGTGATATGTTTCTTGTTTTACCCTCTTCGGTGCTTCTCACAACAACAACAACAACAACAACAACAACAACAACAACAACGGGAACACATAAACTTCATGACTCATGAGCAATTGAGCACTACATTTTTTTTAAAAAAAAGAAGAAGCCGTATATAGGAGGCTTTTCATAGTTGATTAAGGATCTTATTGAGACAAAGTAAGAGAAAATATTTGTTGGCCAATTCTTATCTCCTCAACAGGAGATTCAGCCGATGTGTGTTAGTCATCAATGCAGCAAGTGCAGCGGAGGCCGAAGATCCACACGACGCATTTCCCTCTCGAGTAGCCCTCCTCGATGCACACGCTATTACATTTGCTATTCTTGAAGCAAAATCCGATGAATTTCGCACTGATTTTGTTACATTTAGCTTCGACCCGCTGCAACTCCTCTGCAAATCACAAAGATCATTTATCCCAATCAGCGCCTTATATATATATACACATTTTCAGCAAGGTCGTCATACTGTCGCACACAGCAAACGACGACTATAACAAATATATAATAATATATATCTACCAACTTTGGATTTTGCAAAAGTAGAAGTAACACGCAAAAGCAGAAACATAAATAGATTAGCTACTTCATTGGAACCACTTCTTCAGTGATAAGTAATTCTCCCATCTTCTCGGCCAGACATGCCTTTAAAATTCACAGTTTTCTATGTAAGTAACGCAGGCTCACGTGAGGCAAGAATGAAGAGCAGAAGCATCAGCGACGCAGATATCTTCCTGCTAACATCCATAGTGAGAAGATGAATTGAAGCTTAGAGAAGACGAGGCGAGAGACTATCTATATATTTGCTTACTGTGTCTATGGATGGATCGATGCAAGTTTGAGAACGTCGCTTCCATATATATATATATATATATATATATATATATATATATATATGTGTGTGTGTGTGTGTGTGTGTGTGTGTGTGTGTGTGTCTCGTATGTGGATGCTACGCAATCTTTAGAATCAATATCTTCCAGAAATTCACACGAAAATGCTAAACCATTAATTTAGGAGTATCCTTTTTGGACATTGTGAATAATGCAGTGGGTATATCTACATTAACCTTACTGAATTAATGCTTTGGACAATAATATGCTTGGTTATTAAACGAAACGACGCAATCGACCCAGTTCATGCATTATTGGATCTATGAGGCGTAGTCCAAATTGTTGGGCCAGGCCGAGTCTTAAAACGAAGGCTAAATTGTATCCATTTTGGACTGGGCCCCTACTGGACACTTGAGGTGTTAACGAAAGTCGGCAGAGGAGGGATTGCGCCGCCGACTTTGCATACGAGTAGTTCAGGTGAATGCATCTCGCCGCCGACTTCAGTTGAAGCGGCGGGTTCAGGCGTTTCATCCCCCTCGAAAGTCATCGGGCGCAGTCATCCGCTCTCTCTATCGTCACAACTTTGCCCTACATGAACTGTGTTCTATTTGTTGCTTCTTAATTTCTCTGGTTACTCGTTTTACATGCTTTTGATTCATTATGTTGAATGCATATAGCCAAATATACCATCTATATGTTTTGCTTCATGATTAGCTTTGATTGTACTTCTCTAGGCCTTTCGATTCAAGTCTTAAATGCATTTCTATGCACAATGGAAACCCTTTTGCTGGAAATTAAGACCTTCCTTTTATCTCCCATTTTGTTAGTATTTCTTATGTTGTAGATTAAGATTATTTTTCTGGAACAGAAAATGCAGGTGATATCTTTGCATTGTTAGTAGTTGCTAAGCAATTCTATTTTGTGAAGTAAGTGTTTTCCCTCGTCAATTGAATTTAGGTGCAAATTGCCATCGATGCCCCCTGTTATGCTTCTGCATTTGCATTTGGACCCTCTTCTATTCCTGCAATTTTGTTTTATCTGATTCACTTGTTTCACTTATGGAGTAATGGGCTCGGCATTTTGTTTATGAGTTTAATTTGGAGTTGATGCAGCAAGTACATTTTCATCTTGTTTTGTTGCTAGCTTCTGTGATGAGTATCTTCTTTTTATGTAGCTTCTTGTGATCTTGGGAGAGTTATGTTCTCTTAGTTCTGCGGCTTCTGCTGATTAGTTATCCTTTGTTAGCTAAAAGATCGATTTAATAGGAAATGGCCCAGGAATATATTTAGAACCCCTTCTCACGTGCATGATGGTTACGAAAAGGCAAGTTGAATAGAGTAATGAGGTAAGAGATGGGGATTTAACTCTTTGGAACTACTTGATAGTTCTCTACAGTATGCGAATGCGTATAGTGTAACATTTGTTCTATCCCTTTGTTAGATATCCAAATGTCATGCACTACTGTGCTGGAATTACGTAAATATACACTTTATGGCTCTATTTTCCATTTATAGTGTGAAATCTCTTATAAGACAATAGGAGATTATATAAATATAATTTAAGTCCTGGTCGATCTAATATATGGCCTCAAGCTTCTTATGGTTTGTTACTAATGCCACAAGGATTTACTGTAAAAGTAGGTTTGGAGAGAAGAATATATAATCACCTTCAGAATTGATAGCTAATTAGTGAATAATCATTATGTATGGCTTTGTATTAGTATGCACAAATACTTGTGGCAAGTTAACATTAATACCATGCAAGTTTACTTCTGCACTGCAGTCATGCTATATCCATTACTTTAGCTTTGCCTCTACGGGAAAAGATTTAAGACTCGGAAAATATGAGATCTTTAGTCACGCCAATGCTCAGGTAAGGTTATTGTTTAAACTCATCAATGGAACAATTTGCAGTAAAAACACTAGAATTGACAATTACAAGCTTCAATTAGACTAGACTTAATCAACCATAATGGAAAAAGGAAAGTACAAGCATACTTAATGGAACAAAGAGAAATTTACCGTCGGTCAAGATTTGGCTAGTACAAGAAGTGAAACATAAACCTATGTAAAATATGAGATTGCGCTTATATGCTTATTTATGGTATATGTTTCTATGTTCTTTTTACTTCTAAATTAAGTTACTTGGGCATCTTAGATACTTAGTTATGGTGAGGTTACTCCTATCACTTTAACGGAACAACATCTGTTACCCTTGACGTAGGCGGACAAAAATACAAACTAGTGAAACATGGGTCTCCTGGTTCAACTGTGGATGTATACAAATCAAGCTCACACATTTCACGCTCGAGTTAACCACTTCGATGGTTGCTTGAACCACATTTGGACTAAGCAGATTTAGGATATTCAGTAACATATTTATGAACTGGCTTGAGTCGGACAATTTCAAACGGTTTTGAAACTACAAACTTACCTACACATGGACCAGAACCCGACAGATATTCAGTGCCAAGTGGAGCTAAGCATTGATTTTCAAAACGTATTAGGAGATAACCCGCTGGATTTTTCTTCCGACTAGTTTGTCTATAAATTAGGACTTCTCTCTTCATTTTTCATTCAATGTTTTTCCATTCTTGGAGCAAGATCTGAATCCTGCATACAACCTTCGCAGGTAAATTAGTCATTGTGAGTTTGTTTTTTTTAATTTCTAGATTTTCAATTGTGTCAAGTTGAAAATTTAATTGTGATTACTAGTTGGTGCCATTGGAAGTGAGGGATTCTGTGAGCAGCAAGTATATCAGATAGTTATCATCATGACCTTGCTGAATCTATTCAAAAATAGTTTGATTTCACGTATGCCATTTATTGGGTCACTATTTACAATTGTTAATATTATAGAGAATTTCCCCTTTGGATTCTAGGTCTTCCGGATCTTTTTGATTGACTTTTATGTATACTTACGAGTGTAGATTACATGTTTTAATACGAGTGTAGATTACATGTTTTAATGGTTTTCCTTTTTTATATTTTGGAAGATTTCAATTTCGATTTTTCTTTTTTCAAATTTTGTATCTTGTGAATCATTTTCATGGTGTATTACGAATTTCTTCGCAAATTCCTTTTGATGGGCATGTTTAAGTTAGAACACTTTGCATGTCGGCATAAAGGAATTCTCTGTATATTATTTGGTTGAATTGATGCAAGAAAAGGAAACTTTCTCATTATTTCAATTGTATTTTCTTCTCTCTTGTTAACATATCACATATGCTTTTGTTCTAGCATCATTTTAGAGTTTAAACCTTTGCATGTCTAATTTTGTTGGGATAGGTGTGAGAGACATGATAAGACTCAAAGAAAGATTGTTAGTATGTTACATTAATAAGATAGTTTGGTCTAATTGTTTTATATAAGTAATAAATACTATTTTTATGATCAACCGTCCCTAGCGCAAGTGGCAAAGGGCTTGGTGGTTGATACCCGAGGTCCCAAGTTCGAAGCCTAGTTGCTTCACATTTCTAGCTAAGTTTATTTCAAAATAAACGAAGCGGGTAACATGCTACCTTTCTCTCAAAAAAATAAAGACTATTTTTATGAAATGACATATGACCTTTTCTTTAGTTTCTGCTAGAGTTAAATATCGGAGAAAAATTAAGCATGGTTGTCTTGATCCTGCTACCCTCACTTTACAGCCTTATGCTTGAGTATTATAAAGTCTAGGATAGAAAGCATCTTCTTTCTGTGGAATCTTGATTCTAGCACTTGATCAGGAATGATTTGATGAAGAAATTTCAACAACTGATATGCATCTTTATCTGCACTCTGTAGTTTGCTAAGAATAAGAGCCAAATGTTACTAATACTACTGTTATTTCTCCATACTTCCAGTGTCTTTGGCCATGTTCCATCTATTAGTAGTAAACTGAATTCACAATCGAAGTGTCAGAAAGTAGATGTATCTAACACATATGTATAGCTGAATTTTCAGTTTAGACCTGTGAGGTAAAAAGTCTTACAACAATAAAATGAACAGAAAATTTTTTTGGAGCGAGAAAAATAGACAGAATTTAGTAAACAAACAATAAAATTAATAGCCAAATTCTCATTGGAGTTTTTTAACTATGGAAGTTCATGAATTTTGTGTAAAACTCAGAATTGTGTGTTGCTTTTCTTGCTGTGGCACTTTGTTTCCTGTTTCTCTTTGCTCTCTTGACCTTGATTTATATATGGCTAAATTTCCTTGGTGCTTTTTTTTTTTGGTACAGAGTTCCTTCCTTTATCCTGTGTTATGTAATCTATACGAAACAGCTAAAACATAAGGTTTATGATTTTATTTTCAGTCAGTGTTCTAGCAAGCCTCATCTATCGTTATTAGTCAAGGCATTTGTTATATGTACTGATTGTTCTATTTAGGTTGCCAAGTTTCGTTTTGTTTACACAATAGTTCGCTTTGTAGAGCAATTTGTTGAACTCCAAATAACTACTAGCAGTCCTGTTTCTTGTCATAGTCCAGTCGCATGCATCTATTAGTTTATCAAAACGTCCATACAATTATTATTTTAGTTCAATAGCTAACATAGCAGACATCATATCATGTTGATACAGCTTGTCTATGCCATCTTTCTGTAAATATATATCTGTTGGCGTAACTGTTAACCGCATCTTACATGTTTTTCTGATCAGTTTCAGAAACCTTCTAATGCTTTTTTATGTATATCTTATCTGAAGCATATTGTATTCCCCCTCAGCTTGCAAGCAGTTTTTCTGCCACATATTTGATAAAAGGATTTGCCAGTAGATATATTCCGCACTGTAATAATTAAAGAAACATTAAGACATCTCATAAGAACTCCAGACAAAAAAACATTCTGATAATCCAAACTAATTAAATTTTGCTTAACCTCAGTTTGATCCAGTTATCCTGTATTTTTTGCACTGAAAGCCAACGAGGATCTTTATTTACATTTTTAAGCATTCACAGTATGTGCATTCCTGCAGCACCTTGCACTTCTTTCACATCCCTGCAGCTTTGGCGGATAGGATGTGCATTTCAAACTTTGGGCCTTTGGTAGCCACATTGTTGATCATTCATGCGTCCAAAATTTTAATTGCAACCTCTTCACAAGCATAATATTTCAAGGGGCTCATCTTCATGTGTTTCCTTGAACTCTCTTCTCTAGACCAACCTCATGGATCAATCTCACGTAATCTTGCAGATTCATCCATCCTTAATATTTAATTAACTTCAGCTCCACCACACCATTATGGCAAATATTGGTTATATGGGGAGAGGCAGCCTTCATGACCGAATAACTGAACTACCTGAAGTGATCAAACTGCACATCCTCTCCCTACTCCCCCGAAAGGATGCTGTCAGGACTGGCATGCTCTCAACCCAATGGAAAGACCTTTGGAAACGCCGCTTCCCATACCAAACTGTACTCGATTTTGGCACAATTTATGTGAGTGAAGACATTCAAGCACAATTCGTGAGACAGGTAAATGACTTCTTGGTACATTATTCTAACAGAAGAATTGAGACATTCCGTCTCTATTTTAATCCGGGTGACCGCTTCGAACGTAATGTTATAAGCTGGATAGAGCTAGCAGTATTATGTGGTGTTGAAGAGTTCTATCTCAACTTCTCTCAAGGGCTTACTTCTTGCCACCCAGATGGCCGATTAGAGTACAGAAGAAGAAGGCCTGAACTGAAGGAGAAAATATTTAAAGACAACTGCCTTACTGTTTTGAATTTGCATTACTGTAGACTTAATCGACGGTTCAGATTTGAGCACTTTCCCTTTCTTGAGATCTTGGAACTACATGGAGTTAATATCAATGAGGCTATGCTGGAAAGGGCTGTTTTGTGTTGCCCTTTTCTTTCAAAGTTGGATCTGAGCGAGTGCATGACGCTGATGTCTATTAAAATTTCGGGGGGCCCGCAGCTTCGGCTTAAGTACCTTAGGGTGGTTCGATGTTGGAATGTCGATTTAATTGAGATATCAGCCCCGAAGCTCGAGGTGTTCCATTTGTTCAGCAGATTCCCGCGTATGTATCTGCTCTATGATATCTCATCCTTGGCGGATGTTGTGTTATATTCAACTGTTGAACAATATTGGTTTCACCCAAATAATTGGTTTGAGACTCTCAGCACATTTAACCATGTTCGGGTTCTAACTCTTTGCAACAAGGCTATTCAGGTAAATCTACCGTTTCCACTTTTTAAAAATTCATTTTGTTGGCTGTCGTGTAATGTGATATGTCTTTCCCCCTGGCTTGTGCTATATTATCAGCATATGTTTGGACCTGGAATGTTCACAACAGTCGTGCTGCCTAGCGTTCGAGTACTTGATCTATCGATGCAACAGCTTGACGACCATGATGTCATGAACATCTATAGGTTCTTTAGACAATGCTACCTCCCTCGCCTTGATAAGCTATTGGTGCAGGTGCTTATTCTTACAGTTTCTGGATAATCTTCTTCCTTTACTGGGAATGTAATGACGGTTCCCATACTTTTCTTGAATTTTCTCATTTATTGCGGTTTCATGGTCACCGATAAAATAATAACATGTGATTTCCCCCCGCCAAAACGATCTTTTCAACCCTGTTTTGAGTAGACTGGAATACTGGAACAATGGAAGTCATTTTAGAATAGGGTAAAATGGTCATTTTACATGATGAATTTTCAATTTTTTTTTTCTTCTAACCGTCACGGATGAAACTGCATTATGTCAGTAAGTTTGGGGAGCTAAAATATTGATATGACAAGTTCAGGGATTAAGTCGCAATATCTAGGTAGCACGAGGACCATCTATATGTATAAGATTTATCCTTCTTTATTTTGCATTTTATCTGAGCAAACGAATTAATTTCTCCTCCCTGTGATTGACAAAAAAAAATGCAGCTCCCAAACTCTCAAACTGATCCAGTGTTGCAGCAATTCAATTTTGACGCAAGTCGCGAGGACTCACCGGATATCCCTTATATTGGCTTGCGGGTCATAACAATAAGCAGTTTCGAAGGCCGGATGCATCACATAATGCTCCTGCAGTTCCTCTTGTCTAGGGCGGTTGCCCTTCGGCAAGTCTCTATAGTTCTCCCTCATGACCTTCTTTTGTACTCCAACCCTCAGCGAATCATCAATGCTGTTGCTGAGCTTCTGAGGAGATCGAGGGCTGCAGGTACTGCAACAAACCTTCTGCTCTATCCTTCGCAGGGTAGCCTTGCTTACTTCCCCCTCACTATAAACTACTAAAGATCTTTTTAAGAGTTGAATTGTAAATAAGGAGTAGTGCACTGGGTGTCCCTTATATGGTCCACAAAGTTTCATTGATGCATTGTCAGTGCCTTAGAATGAGCACATGGACCAATCAACGCAAGCCATGTGTGATTGCCGGTGCATTAGTTGTCTTTGAGGAAGCCTTTAAGGCTCTATCCATATCGGCAACCATAAGTACTATTATGAACTCCTATGTTTATGTGAAAAATGAAGTTGTGTGTGTGGTGTGTAATGTGTAATATATTTTGCCTCAATAAAAGTCGTGGACATTACAGTTTAATCTTTTCGTTCCTGCTCCGTTTTGGTGTGATATATATTCCATTCTGTACTGTAGGAATTGCCAGATTTTTAACAAAAATCAGTAGTGCATTCGTGAGAATTCTTTTCGGCGGGGCATAGTAAGTAATAAATTCATAACATAGCTTTTCTACTCACTATGTTCATGGTATTGTTGAGGCGAAGAACTTCTTATACTTTATTAAAGCCTTTTTTTGGTAGATGATCTATAATAGATGCAGCAAATTTTTGTCTATGGAAGCACGGAGGATAATACTGTGAACTTGCTTGATAAATTTTTGTTTGGAATTGTGGAGTATGGTTTCGAACCCGGGTCTCCCGCGTGACAGGCGAGGATACTCACGACTATACTACAACAACTGAATTTAATGATTGTGCCTCTTTGTTATATATTAATAATTACAAGTCACTGTCATATGGTCCCAGATATTTTCGTACATTTCGCGACAAACACATGCAAAGATTGATGGTGGAATATGTAGGTGGATGTTGATGGATGAGTACAATTTAAACTTGGAATTGTGGAGTATGGTTGTGAATATTTGGGAGTAAAAGAGAAAGTTAGCTTATACAGAATCTTATCTTTTTGATAAAAACAAAAGTTTATGGTTACTTAAAAACTAGTTAAGTTGCTATCAATTCTTGCTGTGCTTTCAAGCATATATGCATGCATATACTGAACGAATTTTATTCATAAAGTTGGCCGTTTTGTTTAACTTTAGTCCTCAAATTTGCATAGCTTTTTGCTTGGCAGTGAGTTCGCCGCCGCTGCACGACATGATGTACATTAAACACTACAAAAGGAGAAGACAATTCGTCTCTCCCCCCTTTTGTTTTTGTTTTTATTTTTTTTCTCTTTCTATGTTATTTGCCCGAATCTGCCAACGAATTGATGGATTAAAATAGTAGCTGTTGATAACACATTCACACACACACATGACACATATATAGAACTTTTTACTGTACATATATAGCAATTACTATATACACACTGCCACAAAGAGACACAATAGTTAGTACAATAAATATATACAAATCTTTACAATTCGTAAGATTCTAGTTAGTGTGAGGTGTGTTATAAGTTGTACGCACATTAACTTTCTTCTTCAATATCTTTTAAAGAGGTCCATACAAATAAGGACAGCTGGATTACATATGCTTAGAAAATTAATTAATTGCCTACTTTTTCTTTTTGTTTTTGTTTTTCTTTTTTAATAGCATCCACCAATAAACTAATATCAGAATTATGTCACATATATAGATGAGGAGATGAGTACTTTCTATATAATAATCTCTTCATTTTTTATGATGTTGTATGTTATTATTTTAATTTGTATTCTGCAATATATATTACTCTATTTTGTATCAAGCTCAATAAATATATATTATTTGCAGAAATTTTTATAATCTACATCCTCTAATAGTAAAATTAATTTAATTATGCATGTATATATATATTATGGATGAATCGATCCAAGACACAGCAACAGGTTCCATTCGACTGATACTTAAAATTAAGAAATACATAGTCACCTAGTACATATAATCCTGCAGAACCTGCAGGAGGAGGATGAGTATTGTCTTATATTATAGGGCGGCGGACGAGCCAATTGCTTGCTTATGCTCTTCTTCCTCCAAGGTGTCGCATATGCTCCTCCCTCTCGTCTCCGGCAAGCATGCTGCGAACAATCCGCAGCAGATGATCGTCAGGCCGAACACCCCGAACGACACAAACAGGTTCTGGTTCCGCCCTTCAGCCACCAGCAGCGGCGCCACCGCTCCCCCGAGCACAACAGCCTCCCTCACCATGGAAATTGCCGAGTTCCTAACGCACGTCGGAAACAGCTCGATCGCGTAGATGAGCATGACGTTAAACGCCGTGCACGCGCTGAAGAAGGAGCCCACCTCGACGGCCATCCGCGCCCACGCCGGGCTTGCGATGTAGACGCACGCGACGCTGAGCGCGCCGCTTACGGCGGCGAACAAGAGCATCGAGCTACGGCGGTTCAGCTTGCTGATTAGTAGGAAAGTGACGAGCGACGAGGGGAGCTCGGCCAAGGCGTTGAAGGTGACACTCAGGTAGAGATTGGAGCCCAAGTTGCCCACATTGAGAGGCATCCCGTAGTACACCATCCCGATACCGAACGCGACGATCATGACCGCCGACAAGCGCCGGAAGGCCCACTTCTTCTCGTACAGCATCTTCGCAGCAGAGAACACGTCCGAGTTCGACGTCACCTTGCCGACGTGGTATAAGCTAGAGAAGCTGGAATTGACGGAGTTGCCGGAGCCGGAGCCGGACACAGCTATTTGCTTCAGCATCGCGATGGCCTCTTCTCTTCGCCCGCGCACGAAGAGCCACCGCGGGGACTCGTGGATCAGAAAGTGGAACAAAATGGTATAGCAGAGAGAAGAAGCAGAAGTCCACAAGTAAAGCAGCCTCCAAGAAGACGTTTGGTTCACGTAGGCCAAGGCGGGCAGCGATAAGAAGCCGAGGGTGAAGCAGAAGAAGCTGAAGACGCTGATCCGATCGCGCCATTTCCTGCCGACAGTCTCGTTGGAGAGCACGAGAGCGGACGATGTCACCATGGCACGACCGAAGCCGCAGATAAAGCGCAGAGCCGAGTAGGCCCACACGTTCGGGGAGAGAGCAGTGAGGAGTCCGGTTATGGACATGGTGAGGGAGCAGGCGAAGAGCATGCTCTTGCGGCCGAGAGCGGAGTCGGCGAGCGTGGCGAGGACGAGGCCGCCGAGGACGCAGCCCAGGAAGAAGGACGAGGTCGGGAGCGAGACTAGGGCGGGGCCTGCGCACTCCAGGGCCCACTCGGACACCACCGACGCCGACTCCGGAAGGTCCCACGCCCACGCGCCGACCGGGAGCCCGCACGGCGTCGAGGCGGCGGAGGAGCACGCGCGGGTGTCGGTACAGTGCCAGGATGGGTGTGCATCGGCGAAGACGCTGATGAAGGTTTGCTGTGCGTCGAAGGCCCAGGCGAGGGCCACGAAGAGTGCGCGCAGGAGCTGGGCGGGGCCGGTCCGTCCCACGCAGGCCTCGATGGCGTCGTCGATGGATCGCACCGCGGGTTTGTCGTCGTCGTCGATGCTGTGCTGAGGAGGAGGAGGAAGAGGAGGGCTTAGTTTTTCTTTGGAGGCCGAGGTGTAGCTGGGGACGAGTAACGGGGCTGAGTCGGCCATGGACGTAGTGGCGGGAGGTGGTGGTGGTACAAGCGAAGAGGAGGAGCTGCAGCTGCTTCTCTCTCTCTCTCTCTCTCTCTCTCTCTATATATATATATATATATATATATATATATATATATATATATATATATAAACTTTTATGTTTATAAAAGTACCAAGCTTTTGGTGTTTGTAGGTTTTACTCATTAAATAAAGATATATATATAAACTTTTATGTTTATAAAAGTATCAAGCTTTTGGTGTTTGTAGGTTTTACTCATTAAATAAAGAAATGCGTGGTTAGGATGGTAGTAGACCTCTTGGGTTAAGTGAGTGGTTGGTAGAATAGAATGATCTGAGAAATGAAATTAGTTAAAGATATAAATCTAACGATAAAAAATTTACAAGTACCAATTGTTTGATACTTGTACAAACATAATAATGAAACTCATATATATATATATATATATATATATATATATATATATATATATATATATATATATATATATATATAAGTAAAGCAATAAATAATTAATGAATATTACAACCAAAATGAAAAGAACAAAAGTGTAGATCAATACATGGGATTGGCATGGAGTAAGATTCAATACAAGGGAAGGGATGCTAACCACGAGTAAGATTCTACTTAATCTATCTGTCGGTGATTTAGTGGATGATATGGACAATTAAAAATAAAATCATCTTTCATCAAGTAAGCATCAAACCTACACTTGCCGTTTGTTGGGTTTGAACAGTTGTATCGCAATGGGAGGATTTGGGTTGGTATTATAAGGTAGCGTTTGATTCGGGGATTAGAAAAATTTTGTTATACCGGGGATAGGTACAGATTCTGGTATTAGCAGGAATTGGTGTAAATTTGCGTTTGGTTCGTTTTATGAGTTATACCGGAATTAAAGTAAATTGTGTTTGGTAAATTATATAGGAATAAGGAGAATAGGAAGAATTGGTAAAAATTGTGTTTGGTTGAGTATAGAGAAATAAGAAAAATTGATAAGTGATAAATTTGTGTATTGACTATTTTGCCCTTTATGATATAATATATAAATAAAATAATTTATTATATTAATCAACCTAATAATAAATTTAAAATATTATTTAAAATTGTAAAAAATATTTAAAAATAAATAATAAATAATTAAAAGTACTTAAAAATAATAGAAAATTATATATTAAAATATTTAAAATTTTTGATTGTTTTGACTATTTTACCCTTTAAATTAAAGTTTAAATAGGAGTAAAAATTTTAATTTTTAAAAATTTATATAAATTTTAAAAAAATACATAATAAAAATTAAAGTTTAAGTGAGAGTAAAAATTTTAAGTGAGAGTAAATAAAAATTAATTTTTAAATTTTAAGTGAGAGTAAAAATTTAAATTTTTAAATTTATATAAATTTTAAAAAATTTATAAAATAATTGTATAAATTTTAAAAATTTAAAATTAAATTTTTTTTTTCAAAAATGAAATAAAATAAAATTTTTAGATTTATTAAAAAATAAGTTAAAAAATTAAAAATTTTTAAAAAATTTAAAATTTAAAATTTAAATATTTTTTAAAATTTAAAAATTCTAATTTAAAAAATTTATAAAATAATTTTTATTAATATGCAAAAGAAAGAAAAAAAAAATTAAAACCCACTTAAAAGAGAGTGAGGAAAGAGAGAGAGAGTCTTTTCTCGATTCTCGTGCCACTTTATGGGTTCCTCCTAATTCCACCAAATAGCTGGAACCATACCCGTAATTCCAGCCAGCCTAGAACCCGGGTTCCCATCCATTCTATCCCCGTTTGGGTATGGACTTGGGGATAAGGGGGGTATTCCCCCCTTATCCCCCTTACCAAACGACGCCTAAGGGTTTCGGTTCGGGAGTAACAAGCAAAATATATATTTTTTTTAAAAAAAAAAATTGCATGTCGCTTAGTTCAACTTTGTTATGAATGAAACATATAGTGTGCTATTTTTTTTTTTTTGAAAAAAAAAAAACAGCTTGGGATTGGCATCTTTATATAATAAGCAATCATTTGGGATCAACATCTTCATTATTATAGTGACTATTACTGATTTATGGTTCGACCTTCTGAGATACTGGATCACATACATTTTCTGCTATTTATAGATGAGTGGATATGGATCAGTGAGTAATTAAGATTTTCAATGAAACTAGAATCTTTTATCTTGTAGAACTACCCGATTTAGCATAGAATATCTGATTGAAATGGTTCAACTTTATTTATTTTTCAAATTTTGCGTGCACAAGATTAAAGAGAATCTCAAGGAGAAGGAATGAGAAGTGTCAAACAAATCTCCACCTTTAAATTTTCAAGCGTCACAGTGTCTTTTGGGAAAGCAATTAAAAACATTAATTAACATCAATCATTTCAATTTTAGAGACTTTGAATTTGGCTTCAACTGGAAAACACTTCAAAAAACGACAACAAAAAAAAGAGGTGAGAATCTATGAAAGCAAATTAAAGGAAGAAGCTCCGTCCTTTGAAGTGACTCAACTCTAAGACCTGTTTATTAATTAGTGAAAACATATCTGAAGCTTATCTATTATTAAGCAAGGCTATTTTATTTCAAGATTATATAATTAGCTAACAAGTATATAATGCATTTATTTCATTTTGTTTTGAAACTTTTTGTTTGGAAATAAATAAAGAAATAAAACGAATCAAAAAATTATATAAAGCAATTTTTGTTTTTACGGGACTTGTGGGGTAGCAATACCTTGCACCTTACACAAAGATATATACCACAATTTTCATCATATAAATTCTTTAATTTTACTGTAATAGCTACTATATATGGGTTAGTTCCATCAAGCCATTGCTACACTTATTTCATTACTTTTCGTATAATTTTCATTCTAGTGCATTTAAAAGCTGAATGGTTATAAATCAATTGAAAATCGATCGTTAAAATAATTATTTTTGAGACGGTTTGATCACTGAATATAAATAATAATAATAAATTATAAAATTTGATTTTTAAACAGTTTTAATAGTTCAGATCATATTTAAAAATATAGATTGTTGAATCGGATTTCGCATGATCGAAAATAAATTATAGGCATGAAATTCTCCAAATGTGTGGACAAATACAAGTAATTATTAAAATTTTTGGGCAATACTTAGTAATTAGAACTGTGAGGCTTTTGAGAAATGACCCAACTGCTGCCGGGAAATCTCCTCACTCCCCTCTCTTCCATCTCCCTCTGAACCCTCTCGGCCGCCTCATGCATTCCTGCACCCGCATATACGCTCGCAAGCAACACAAAGTTCCC
The DNA here is from genome assembly GCA_029168755.2 of Tillandsia fasciculata. Taxonomy (NCBI): domain Eukaryota; kingdom Viridiplantae; phylum Streptophyta; class Magnoliopsida; order Poales; family Bromeliaceae; genus Tillandsia; species Tillandsia fasciculata. Next base: position 27,802,019 of record CM054933.1, on the reverse strand, counting down.
CGCATTCTCCGGTTCGATCTCGAACAACACTCTTCCCGCAATTTCGGCTAACTCAACTTCTCCGTATTTACGACAGGCCCCTAGAAGTGCCCCCCAAGCCTTTGCGGATGCCGTCACCGGCATCCGGCGAATGATCTCGTGGGCCTCACGCAACCGCCCCGCACGGCTCAAAACATCGACCAAGCAAGAGTAGTGGTTGCTGCATGCTTCCACCCCGTAGTGTTTGGTTAACACATCTAAGTACTTTAAGGCATCATCGGCGTGACCGGCGTGACTACATGCTTTTAAAACACTGAGGAATGTAATACCGTCGGGCCTTATATTGTTTGATTCCATTTGCTTGAACGTTGATATTGCGATCTCTGGGTGGCCGTGAAAGGCGTAAGCGGAAACCAAGGAGCTCCACACCACCACATCTCGCTCCGGCATTTCATCGAACACTTTACGTGCGCTGATCAAAGAGCCGCACCTCCCGTACGCTTCGATAAGAGTGCTACCGAGATGAGCATGGGTGTTAACGCAGCATCTTATTGCAAATCCATGAACCTCTTTGATCAGATTCAATGCACCTATGTGGACGCATGAAGGAACTAACGCTAAAAACGTAATCACATTGGGCCTTACACCCGAGCGTTGCATGCGGCGATAGAACTCGATCGCTTTAGCCGGCCCTTCATCGGATTCCGCAAGAGCTGCGATGATCGTATTGTACGAAGAGGCGGTAGGGGCCACGTCCATGAGCTGAAACAGCTGCAACGCAGCCGCGATATCGTTAGAACGGGCGTAGAGGGATACAACGGCGTTCCACACGGCGGCGTTTCTTTGGGGACATTCGTCGAACAGTTGGCGCGCGTGATTGATAGAGAAGCATTTGCCGTAGGCGCCGACAAGAGCGGAGGCGACGAAAGGGCTGCAGAGGAGGCCGGATTTGATGGTGTGGGAGTGGACGGAGGCGACGGCGTCGGGGAGGCGGAGGGCGGAAGAGGATTTGAGGGCGAGAGGGAAGGCGAAGGGGTCGAGAGCAATGTCGGGGGAGGAGAACATGTGGGAGAAGAGGGAGAGGGCTTGTTGGTGGCGGGCTTGGTTCACATAGGTAGTTAGGAGCTTGGTGCAGGAAACTAGCCGTTGGTGGCTCTTTTGGAGGGAAACCATTTAAATGGCTTTATTTGAAATTTGGTGTAATAAATAGGATGATATGGGGGATAATTTAACTTTAAGACAAAAACAATTTTGAAGTGCTAGCTAATGCATAATACACAAATGTTTTAGGAAGTAAATATATCACGTATAATTTTGGTTTCTTTAATTTTATGTTACTTTTGTCATTTACAGATAAAAATACTGTAACTTAGCTATCTAACATTCTCTCCTCTGTATATGGACTCTCAACGCCACCCAAGAGAAATTGTTGCTTGCGTGGATGCATTATTGTCTCATTTTCCTTTATTTTTTTTCTTTAAATCTCCATCACTTAAGTTTTAATTTTAAATACTTGATTTATAGATTGAGCGAGGACACCAACAGGCAATAATTTCTTCCTTTTTTAAGATTAAAACACAATAATTTTCACCAATAGAGATCTTGGATCAACAAGATATACCCTATCATAGATAGAAGTACTGCTAATCGGATTGGCACAGATACAGGGCTATGCTGTACAACAAGTACTTCAGCATACCATAGATAGATGCATAGAATGAAAAGGTACTGCAGTACAACAACTACTTCAACATACCATAGATAGATGCATAAAGTGAAAAAGTAATGCTAATCGTAATGGCGCAGATACAGGGCTTATGCTGTACTGTACAACAACTACTTCAACAGCCCAGTCTCTCTGCAGTGATGATTGGAAACTTTTTATCACGTTATGCTCTATTAAAAGCCGATTTATGCTGTCACAGTGTCCTGTGTTTGTATCTCCAGAGAGAGAGAGAGAGAGAGAGAGAGAGAGAGAGAAAGCAATGCATGGGACTGGTTACATATTCTATCCCTTTTCCCTCCTTGTAAACCAACAGGAGAAACTTTCATTTCAATTCAAAGTCTTAGTTTTGCTTTCATTCAAAAACAAAGTAAACAACCATGTGAACTTTAATTGAACCAATTGCAGATTGCCGCCCAATTGTTTCAATCAACCATTCGAATCAAATTTTTTGTCAAACCTCCAAACTACTCTGAGAACATGTATGTCACGACATAGCAAAAACCACAAAAATATATATAGATGTGCCGATAGTTTTTTGAGGCACCCACTTGAAATTAACCCATCAGCTAAAAACGAGTATCAAGATCAAGACCGTACAAGCAAAAATGCACCATCCAAGAGGAATACTTTCGAACCAAATGATGCTGGAAAAGTATGCACAATTTGATGTTTCACATGTACAAAATCCGACTTGGGCGACAAAAGAAAAAGAAAAAGAAAGAGAGATAGAGAGCAGTATAAACACACAAGCATACACAAAAATTAGTCGATTACAAGAGAAACATGTATTCTAGAGAGAATATTGAGACACCAATGAGTCACGAAATGAGGACTTCAACAATACCTATTGCTAGCTAACCAAAATTCATAGCTCAAAGATAGCTATCAGGTAAAAAACTTTACAAGATTCAAATTACGAGGTTTTCTTGGCATCAAACGTGGCCTTCACATAACCTAATACTTGCGGCGGCTGTACACCATAGTAGGTGATAAATGAAAGATATGCACAGCTAAATGCTACATAAACTTTGAACCACACAGACGAGAAGAGCGTGAGGTATATGAAGATAATTGTTAGACTAACGATGAAAAAACAATTTACCAGACACATTGGTGTAGACAGTTCACCGTCAGTTCCTTCATGGGGAAAATGTCCCCCGGAAACAAAATCTGAGAGAAGTTGGTCCTTGAGCCTGAACCTCTCTACTAACCAATCAGCTGCTTCCTCTTCTGATGTTGGGATTTCGTTAATCGGGATACGTTGCACATGCATATGGACTTCGGAAGGATCCACACCAAAAACATTGTCGATAAAAACCGGACGTCGATGTTTGTACGTGATAGTGACATCATAAACTGCAGAAGTTGAGATGTAAGCGAACCAACATTAATGTATATAAAATTACAAAGTGAGGACACTAGTATAGATGCGCAAAAGATACAAAAAACCAAAAAGGAAAAGGAGCACCAGGCAACCCTAGCATCCAAAAATTCATGTACGGTGATCTCTATGCGTGTGTGCACATGTAACCATGAGCCACGCGTCCAAAAACACTTACAAGCAAACTAGAATTTGAACCACTTGTATAGCATCAAATCCAAAGAGACTAAATTAACAGAAACTATAGCCACAAATTTTCCAGATTGATTACTTGATAAGTACCTATTCATATACAGCAAAACAATCAGATAACAATTTCAATTCAACTTAATATAATTCTAATCGCATATTTATGATCATACAAACCTATTTATAATATTGTTTCATACAAGGAGCACACATAATCAACTTAAAAACACATTAGATGGCAAACAAGTTTTATTTACAAATTGTTCAGGAAATTAAATTTGTCATGCCAGATTTGTGATGTCATTACATTTACTTTTAATGCCAGATTTACAATATAATGCCTTATTCTGTAAATTAGATCTGTGATAGGGTGAAAGAGGTTTATTTATTTATGGGGCATTTGGTTCCTCGGTAAAGCATGGAAAATTGTTTACTGGGAAAAACAAAGGTTTCCATGGAAAACACCCTTTCCATTGTTTTCGCTTTCTAGATAAAAAAATTCGGAAAACAAAAACACTACTTTTCTATGAAATCTAGAAAAAACTTTTCAGAAAAACTACTTTAGAAAGGAACCAAACAGACAAAAAATACTTTTCCAACCAAAAAACTATTTTCTAAGATATTTTCTGGGAAACAAAACACCCCCTTATTATATATGTAAGAAAATACTAACAATATATGTATTTATACATTTGTACATTATCTAAAGTATATATGTGAAAAAGAGGATTCTCATAAATCAAAAGGTACTTTTGGATTCAAAATAGAAGGATATGAAACAAGTTACCTGCATCCAAAGAGCTTCTTAGATGTTGCAAACAAGAATAGAATCCTCTTGTTTTTGGAAGGAGGACATTTTTCAGAATTGGTAATCCATTCTCAGCTGCATACTGCTGGTTTTTGATACATTTCTGTTCTCTGAGATACAAACACAACAACAACAACCAAAAAAAGAGAGTCAACATTAGTAGCAGCAAGCAGCATAAAGAAGTGGTAGAACCGTGGAAGTAATTAAGAAAACATCCTACAAAGAAGTGGCAGAAGTAATTAACAAAATATACTACAATATTTTTGACATAAACCATTTAGTTCACATAGAACTTGACGGATTTTCCTGAAACAAAGTAACTGTTAAGGGAAAGAGTAAAACAAAAAGTTACCTAAATATACAAAGTAACTGGTAAGGTATTTAGTAAAATCAAAAGTTTTAAAGTCCAGGTACACATTTCAAAATGTTATTGTTCGGGTAAGGTCTGTCTCTATTAACAAAATTTATATTCTAAAAGTGGTTTAAGTACTGCTACTATTCTATTACCCAATAAACAAAAAATAATAAGGGAAAAGATGGAAATATTACGTATAATCGGTGCCCTCAGGGAAAACAGCCAACCAGAGAGGATCTCGCGGGTCTTTGAAAGTTGAAAGTCTTTTCCGCATTATTGACTCATCAAGTTCCCACTTCCTCTCCACCGGAATAAACTCAAGAATATGAAATCCCCAAGCAAAAATAGGTAACTTCATCAAACTGCTTTTTAGGATATACTTTATGTATCCCAATCTACCTTTCCTTAATGCAAGATCCCACAAGTACATCCAGTCGACTTCAGTTCTATGGTTTGCAAATAGCAAAACCCGCTCCTTTTTAGGCACACGGTCACCAGAAAAAATCACCTTCGTCTTATTAATTTTCTCAAACAAGAAGGGCCATAAAGATAGCCATGTGGCAAATAAAATGGACGTTCCCTTCCTTCTGTAGTGAACACTAAACAGCCCCAACAGAAGAACAATCACAGGTGCCCAGTAAACTAACATCATGAAAGCCGTAGATAGTATGATGACTAAACATAATACACCACGGAATATTCTCAGAGGAGTTAGTGGGCGGTGTCTCGGAGTTTCCTTTATGTTTGGAGGCTCACTGGCCTCAAATTTCTTCTTGTTTCCATTCAAAGCTTCCTCTTGGCTTGAAGTGGAACCATTCATGTTGTATAAGTTATTTTCAGCAAATAATTTTATTGCTTTTGAATATTCATATACAAAAATACTCCTGCATAAATAAGGCCATTCTAACTGGCGAGTGCACAAGCGTAGCCGTGGTGCTCAATCGTACATAACTTACTTAACATCTTCGATACCCTGCATAAGTTAATAAGAGAGAGATAAGCATGCGACTTCTACAATACACATGACAACTCATAAAAAGATATTCGAACTATAAATGGTAAATAAATCAGAATCAACTACCAAAACCAAACCATGAAACCAATTCTGCATACTAGAAAGCAATCTCTAGAATAGATGGTACATAAATTCTGATTTACTACAATGTCAAAGTATTAAACCAACTCTGTTTAAGATTATAGCCAAATATTTATTTTTATTTTTAGTTTGGAAAGCTTATAGCAGTAGAAGCGCATTCGCCAACATATGTAAAAGAGTAAACTCCAGTGACAAATCCCGTTACTATAGCAACATAAGGTGATGGTTGTACCAGCTTGTTCCTAACATCAAAATAATCATAATTTCACAACTTTAGAGAGAGAGAGAGAGAGATTTCGGTTACTAATTGTCCCTTGCAAACTAAGAATTTGTAAAATGAGAGAGATGCAGTAGTGATGATAGATGTCCCAACATACAACGCAAAAAAACAAGTGATTACGCTATACAAGTACATGATCTACCATGACAACCAAAAAAAAAAAAAAACTCCCTCCACTCAGATCCATTAACAAGAGTGACAAGAATAGAGATTACGATGATGGGGATGCATCTAGTTCATAGCCTACAACAACGAAACCAAGTGAACTAACACTAATCCGATGCATTATTTCACACACACACACACACACACACACACACACACACACAAAACAAAACAAAACAAAACAAAACAAAAAAGAAAAATCTAATCTGCTGCGTAGAGAATTACCAATTAGCATAAGCAGATCAGTAGATTACACATCTAGCAACTTGAAAGAACCAAATCGATCACCAATATAGCAAGCAAAACCCTAGGACTCAGCACGCGCAGAGAGAGAGAGAGAGAGAGAGAGAGAGAGAGAGAGAGAGAGATGGATGGGGGAGTGGATAGTACCTGAGGAGGGAGAGAGCGAGGAGGGGGATGGATGGAGAGAGCGAAGCGAAGAGATCGGGGAGGAGGGCGGAGACTGAGGGAGCACGCCCACACCGACCTTGCGATTACGATGCGCTATCTCGCACCATTTTATTAGCCCCGCAAATAATAATTGAATAATAAAAATAATAATTAATAATTAATTAATAAGATAAATTGAAAGTCGCTTTTGTTGTTTACTATAAAAGAAAAGTGATTTGGGACCAAATTAATGCGAGAGTTATCGCCGGCGATTAGTTCTCGACTTAGAATCTTAAATTAAAATGGACGGCTATGATTTCATGTAAACAAAGCTCAATTTACCCGTTAATTGAAATATATATATTTTTTTAGCAAAATATACCACAGAAATTTGGTAACAAAATATATTACACGGACCAACATCCACAAGTTCTTGAGGTAACAAAATCACCTTAAGTAAAACGAAGAAATTTGGTCCCCTGTTTCCTGCTTCACCCAGTTTTTACAACATGCTATTATTTTGATACACAAAAAGATTCTTATACTGATTGCTAGAACCGAGGGAAAAAAAAAAAAAAAAAAAAAAAAAAAAAAAAAAAGAGAGAAAATGAAGAAGCCACACGGAAATAAATAGCAATAGTAGAACTTTCAAACCAAGATACTGCCAAATGGAACTCGGAAGAGATAACAGGACAACCGCCGACTCAGGCTTAATTGTTAGACTAGAGAAGTTTGGAGCCCGAGGGCGCTCCCATGAATCTCGGGTTTTCATGCCACTAGTGACAGAAAATATGAATACGAAAAGGTTTTCAGGGTTCCGATCGATTTTATGCTCCTTATCATCATGAGCTCTGCGACTGGCGGTATATTTGAACTATCCAGTCGACGTAGGCGCTACTTCCGGGAGTCTGATCCTCAATTAGATTGTTAAGAAGCAAGAAACCTTCTCTCGGTTGTTCGCCTTGCCTTACGATTCGGCATAACTGATAGGAGGAACGATTTTTCTCCCTCAGGGAATTTAGGATCCTCATCATTCTTCTCGAGATGTTGTTGTCCTGTTCGTACAATTGAACCTGTTAATTGCTCTATCCATACCATGAAAATTGAAACCCCGAACAATGAATACCGTCATTAAAACTCACGAGAAGCAAGAAATTGTTCATGAAATGAGATATTTCTAAAACCATATTTTTTATAAAGATACTGGAAGACTGACTAGTCTCAGAAAATAGGATTGAAGTAAAATTTCATCAGCACCACCCAACAAAGTCTAGGTAAACTCAAATGATGCATACAAAAACTCAATCAGCCAAACTAACAGCAATTTATAGGCAAAAAGTATTAAGATGAACAGAGGTAACATAAGGAGTTTACTGGGAGTAGCAGTTAAAATTGATAGGCCATTTAGTAATATCATTTTAGTATTGTTGTTTTACTGAAAATGTGATAATCCAAAAGATAAAACAAGCATATATCAAATTAAAATTAGCATACCCTGGAGAGATCGGGGAAGCTAGAAAGGTGAACTCCAAGTATACTGTTCACTATATCAGGAGATAGCATCCTGCCTAACCAAATGACGAAGCTGAGCCCATCATCATAAATGTAGAGACCTCTCGCATCTAAGCACTGTGCAGTTAATGCTAATGGCTTCAAAGACTCATCTAAATTATCTGTTCCCTGCAATATTTAGAATGCATATAATTATTAAATTTTTTTATCAAATTCTGTATCGTGAAAGTGAAACACATATTGCCAGTTTTAAGAGTAAGATTAAGAAACTCTATTGGACAATCTTAATGATATTTTTTACCCCAGCTGAAACAACAAAAAGTTGTTTTCTCTGTCGTTTAGCACATCATAGTGCAACAAAATATCACACTTAGATTCCTCAAGAATTTAGTGATATTAACTGCTATAGTGCTATCCAACCATCCTATCGAGAGTTTTAAAATGTATAAGAACATTACCTTTGTCAAGATTTCATCAATCCTATATAAGTCAGGATAGAGAAGTTTAAGCATTCTTCTTATAGGCAATATCATCATGCTGTAACCAGTAGCACAGCGTTCATCCAGAGGAACATCCGCATAACCTCCACGAAGAGCTGCGGACTTGCAAAGAGACAATATATAAAGTGGCAAGAACTTCAAAGATTCAGGGAATATAAACCTCCCGCCCAACCGGTGTTGCACAGCGTATAGGGTCCTATATTCTTTCAAGCTCTTCACAAGCTTCAACTGCATAAGCTGCCGGGCGTCTTCCAGCTTATGCGACAGCGTGTTTTCAACAGCTGCATTATTATTATTATTATTATTTTGGTTAGATCAGCAATTAATTACGTGGAACAGATCAAAGCTATGAAGATAAAAATCTAAAAGAAAGTAGAATTTTCACATAAATATATTCCTGCAAAATCATCTATTTATTAATACGATGCTTAATTCTCATATATACCACTCAAAAGTGAGGAGTCCTCCAACATGTACAAGGGTATATATGTATGTATGAAATCAAGTCTATAAAGGGGCAAGAAAAAAAAAATCCAGATTATAAAGGGATAAAAAATCTGGATGGTAGATAATTTTGCAAGGGCATATAGGAAAATATAATTAAAAGAAAAGATAGGTTTTTAACTTACCAAGCCTGCTCAACAGCGAGACAATGGCTCCCGTATCAGCTTGACGATACATTTCAGAAAGATCTGTTACCACAGGTGCAGCTGCTGTATGTACTCTAATACGCCTCTCACCTGAAGAGGAAGTATATCTTGCAATTGCTAAGGAAAGAAAATACATGTATGACGCCATGATTTCTTTGGAAGAATTGAGAAATGATAAAGATACCAAGTATCATATCAATGATTATTATTGAAAGCTTTCAAACAAATAACAATCAGCACAATACTAAAGAACAAAACTATGATTCAAATTGTCATAAGAGGTTGAAAACTATTGCAGGTCCACATCTTCCAGCACTTTCATTTGGGGGGAGTCTTCTTTCATTTGCTCGGCATGAACAAATTACAATTTAAGTTGTAATATAGATCGTTTATGAACTGTATACACAGTACGATAGAAGAAAGAACGCTTTTGGATTTAATAGGACCTTGTTCGTGTACTGAGGCCAATATTTTCAAAGTTATATTAAAGTTAATACTGCTCACATGGTACTGCCATAAATAACTGATATTCTCGTAGTCACTAACGGATCACACCTATAAGAACTTTCAAAAAATTATTGCATGTTTCACACACTGACAGTTCACTGAAGGCATATATGGAGCGACATTGGAAACTGGTATAGAAATTCAATTTGGGATATCCAAGGACATGTCATAAAATTATAACAGCCCTGGCTGATATTGAAATTATGTATGTTTATGAATTAATTGGTGAGAATATTTCTATGCAGTAAAAGAAAATTATTGTATGCACAAGGAACCAAGAATGGAAAAATAGCCACAAACCACTGAAAGCACACAACAAAGAAAAGGATACAATAGAGCAACTTGGAAGTATACAGTCTGAGTAGTCATCAAGGTATCTTCTAAAGATAGTTGCATTGCAAAGGATTTATCACAATCCACAGCTGGAAGGGCTAATAAATCTGTGGACCTTAGCATGAAATGACCATGATAGGTTGTAAACCGGACACCTGAAGAAAAAAGTTATCATTTGAACATCCAGTTAGCATCTTTTCAGAAGAACAAATCTGATAAGAGACATAATAAATAGTTATAAGAGTAACAATAGCGTTAATGCAAATTACAACCTTTTCCGCATCTAATTCGCATCACAGCTTCCCATGCAGTCTCCCTCCTAAGATCTCTGGCGAGCTCATATCTCAATTTCTCACGATGAGTAGCCACCTGGAACGCCGGATAATGGTATACCTGGCCACCAGTGTATTTGGCTAGAGATCCTGAAAGAACCGACGAAAGGAGATGGAAAAATGAGAATACCAAATAAGAACTACAAAGATATTTTACTTTTTTCTTTAATTGATATATTTATATATTTACATATATAGCCCTGTAAGCTTATCACAAGGGTGTACATTATATGCTAAAAGTACATTTAGCATGGATAGATATGTAAAAGGCCCATTTTGCTTTTGTGGTGTTCTCACCTAAGGAAGCTATATCAGTATACTTTTCGCTGAAAGCAAATATATCTACAGCAATCTGATGCTTTGTAAATTCGGCAGCCATCTGCTTGTAAAATGGATCTTCTGGTATCCTCAGATTATGCTCCTTTTCTGTCCCATAAACACGAGGATCATCTCCTCGTAGTCTGAGGCGACCAATACCCAGAGATGGCAACGTACTCTGAAAAACCAGCAACTTCCCTCCAAGTTGACTCTATCAAGTAAAATGGGAGAATGTAAGTTAGATTATGGTGTAGCATTACATGTATGGATAGTCTCTCTACCATCCCAATGTTGCAGCTTAGTCTCTAAACTTCTGAACACTTTAGCCTTTAAACTTTCCCATACATTGCAATTTCATCCTCAAACATAAAAATACTCAAGTTTTTCTCATAAAGTGGCCATTTTATGCCTTCTGTAAAATAACTTCCTTACCTCAGTGCACTTAAAACAGAGTTAAAAGTGCTATTTATAGGAAAAGGACACATTTTGTCACATATTTTCTACCAGCCAAGAATGAGATTGCAATATATGAGAAAGTTCAATTACTATAGTACTTACTTGCAAAGTTCATAGACAAAAATTGGGAAACTACAGAAACCGTCCGTACAATTTACCTTTATGCATATCACCAAAATTTACAAAACCAAAGAGAAAAGCATCTTACCATAACCATAAATGCTGCTTTAAGAGCTGGGCCAGAAGCAGATTCTACATTTGCACTGTTCTGGAACATATTGGGCAAGCTATCCAGAAAGGCATCCACGACATGTCTCGAATCAGACAGATTAACAAGAAGATCATCAGGCAATGGTAAGAACACATCATCCAGATCCGCTACCACCATCATTTGAGGTTGCGATAAAGAAGACTACAGAAAGGAAAGAACAGTTAATAACATGCGGTGATCCTAATTCATCATAAAAAATAGTAAGAGCATCTAGTTTTTGTAATTTGGAAAGGTCTAGTAATGTGCCTTCAAGTTATGGAAATGTAATGTACTGTCAAAGGTTAAGAAGCCAATCTGTGTCCTTGGAGAGCCTGGAAGTCCATCGAGACATGATTTTATGGTTGTTGCAACAATCTGCAAAAAACAAATGTTTAAATTGGATTTTAATTCAGAACATTTTACAAAGCATCAGGGAATGATAAAAGATTAATAGTTACAGATGTCATTACCTCAAGCAGGCCGGATTGAACAGCTGCTACTGATACATCAATAAGGAAGAAATATGAGGGAGGCATTGGGGGTCGCACCATATATTCAGTTGGAGCAACAAATTCTACACTTCCTTTAGAAAGCTCCGGCCTTTGATCTATATCTAATCTTCTGCCCGTGGCATCCAGGGAGCAATAATACTCCCCAGGAACTGAAGTGGCAAAAATATACAATATTAGCAAATTTTCTAAGTGGTGACAAAAGTATTGGCACGTTAAAAATGTTCTAGTATACAGAGGTTGCTTACCGTCATTCAGCAATGAACAGAGGTTGCACCGCCACTTCCTGCCTGCATCCGTAAATGTCACATATGGATTTATATAAGTCCTGCATCTTCGACATCGGACAACGCCAGCTGTTCCAAAATTGACAATCGGCACTTCCTCCTGAAAGGTCGAAAGTTAAACAAGTAGTTAAGATGAACAGTAGAAAAAGGAACTATTCTGGCCGAGAGTTATGACAACATGGAACTCTTACCCCCTCAGGGACTTCAGCTAGAGGAGTAACCACTGCTCCAAGAGGCAAATGCCACCTGGCAAGCAAAGATTGAGAGCTCGGTATTGTATTAGTCGTCAGCCTCAAAAATCTCAGGTGGCAGTTCAATGGATACGATTCAAGAATCCTAGGCTCTTCATCACCATCCAGTGGCCTTGGTAGTGATTTGGCATCAATACCAGAATCAAGCGAACCAGGAGTGGACGCCACAGACAATGACTGGAATTCTTCAACCAGACCTTGCATCGGACCACCTCCTACATGTTGTTGCCCTACGTGAGGAAATGGCATCTGTTCTCTCGAACCAAGACCTAGAGGGGGTCCAATAGGGGGTGGTGGTATAACACCTTGTTGAGCATTATATTGAGAAGCACGAAAATGAGGAGCCTGGGATGCTGATAAAGTCTGGAACGGCGGTTGTGGACCTGGTCTTGGACCAAGAAAATGTGGTGGAGGGATATTACTACCAGGTGGCGATTGCACAGCAGGAGGGTGTGGAGGGCTCATTCGAAAGGGGGGTACTTGCGGCTGAGGCTGAAAAGACCCTACAGGATTTGCAACAGGTGGGCCCCGCAAGGGTGTTGCAGGCTGATTTGGGGGAGGAAATCTAGGAGCTTGGGTTTGTTGATAAGTAGCTGCATCTTGAGTAGGGAGGAATGATGGAGGTTGTGTCGGAGTAAATGGACCATTAAATCTAATTGGTGGTGGTGATGGCATTCTATAGCCAGTAGCTTGTGTGCCAGATGAAAATGGGGTTAAAAGCGGAGTAGCAGCAGTTTTCTCCAAGCCAGCCACAGGACCTGAAGATAAAAAAGGAGAGGAAACTGGTGGACCAGCTGAGAAGGGTGAGGTGGGCCTTCCAGGAATTGGTTTGTCATTCCCCATAGGCTGCATGTTTACGCCACTCAATTTAGCTGAACGTGATACTTTCCTGCTCAATGACACGATAATTATATAAAGCTTGACAAGAGGTCTGAAAAGCTATAATTCTATGAATCGGCACACAAGAAAAATAATTCTACAGAGTTGAACCCATTTGTAAAGTTGCATAATTTGAACTTCTATTGTGAAATAACCACTGAGGTTTTTATCTAGATTTCAAAAGACAAGAAAAAACTATAAAAAATGAAAATTTCTTGTTAGATTCAAGGAGATTTTCGAACAGCGTAATGATTTTCTTAGTGCCATGGAAAATCCACTATCAATTTAGGTCAATCAACAGGAATAAGGGCAATGATGCAAAAGAGAATGATTAGTTCCCAATCGTTTATCTAAATCCATTTAACTGATCTCATCTAATCCTCATACCATTTAGAAAAAAAAAGTAGAAAATCCCCAACTGATGTACTGAGCTACAGTTGCTACCTCCAGACTTAATAATGGTATATCCAGAGTTAAAAGGAAGCAAAAAGTACAGAAAGTTAATACACCACTTTTTGAAAGTTCATTTTGTGTGAAACCAGGAACACGACGACACAGCAGTTTTATCTAAAGACAAAAGCATGATAATGTAGTAGTTTACAACACTTGAGCGGGCTCATTCATTGCTAGACACATCTGAAGCTACTGTCTTCTACAGCTCTTAACATAACTCTTTCGATTTGCAATATGATTTATTTATATCTTCCACATCATGCATGCAGTAAATCTCTCAAGTCATCATAAAAGCTAATCGCCATGTCAATGAAATTAGCAGAAGTTCAAGCCATCCTAATTGCATACCTACAAATACCAAAAAATTGTTGAAACTCAGACCTCAGCAGCTGGCTGATTTGCGAACGTGAGGTATACAGATTAGAGACTTACACAGAGAGAAATTAACCAAAAAGATCACAATTCAAGCCCCTTTTCCTAAACATTTGCAGATGATCTACCCAAAAATCTCCAAGACAAATGACGTATCCTGTTTAAGCCAAAGTTTTTCCATGTTCCACTATTTTAATTATTCCTTACTAACTTGCAACATATTACTACAGCATCAAAATTTAGCTACACAACTATATATTTAAAATTAAGCTACACAGCTACATAATTTTTTACTGGTAAAGCAGTAAATAGGCTAATTAATACTCTAAGAAAGCATAGCCATTTGCTTCAAAAACAATAAAATGCTCAAATAAACCAACAGTTCGATCTCATCTTTTTACAAGAGAGAATCTGACAAGCAATAACTACAAAAACGTCATATAATAACTAAATCTCAGTCAAACACAAGATATAGAAGCGAATTACCAGTCGAAGTTTCGGCGGGAGAGAGATCCGAGCGCTGGGAACTAATCCCTGGATCGTAGCACAGGCCGTTCAAATCGTGGCAGTTCCATCGAGGGATCCGAAAGGGGATAAAGGCGCTCAATGGAGAGATCGAAGTCTAAGAGTAAAGGAGTTCCATAGATCAGGAAATATAAGAGGTCGATGCGATCGAGATTGAGGACGAGCGCTCGATTCCGTGGATCAAGGGAGGAGGAGGAGAGATCGCCGGATACGGTGCGCTCACAGCGGCGGAGTCGTCGTCGTCGTCGTCGGCGGCGGCGGCGGCGGCGGCGGGGTTGGGGGCGATGTGGAGAAGGAGACGGAGACGATGCAGATCGAGAGGAGAGAGAGAGAGAAGGGGGGACATGGAGCGGCTTGAGAGGGTTATGAGTTTCCATTTATCCATCGTGCGCCGTGTGTCCGACAGCAAACAAAATGGTCCGGCCCATATAACAAACCAGAGAGATCCCGGTAGAGTTTTTGGGCCGGTCTTAAAAATGGGCCCCAATAAAGGAGAAACCAAAAAGCATAACCCAAATCCAATCACCGGCCCAATAAAAAATCCAATCAACTAAGCCGAGCCGAGCCGAGCCGGGGAGCAGTAGGTAGCTTGTTTGGTAAGCAACCGACTGCGCCGACCACGACCGACCCAATAGCAGCACTTGGTTAGATCCGATTCACCCCGCCTCTCTTCGTCCCATCCCACCCGGCCACGTGTCCCCTCCCTCCTCAACGGCTCTTTATTCGGCGCTCCGGATCACCCCACGTGTCCTCGCAGAACGCGTCTTTAACCGTCCGATCCCTGCGGTGTGACATACAGGAGACCAACTAAGCACGCGGTCTCCCGGAAGCGCAAGGGGGGGCGAATCCAAATTTTTTTGAGAGCCCAAGCGCTTATTATTTTTTTTTTCTCGACCCTTCTACACCTGCATCTAACTTCCCTACACCCGGTCCATTCCTGCACCTCATGAACCGCCCATTAAAATCCTACTACACGATTATACACAGCAATGGTATTACTATTATTATTATAGTGTACATATATGCAAAATATAAATGAACCGGGGCATGGCTTTGTTCACCATTTACTATTTAGACGTGTGGCGGCTGTTCCAGTAGCTTCCGAGAAAAGATCCGGATAAAAATCCGATCTTAAACAAAATTTAAAAAAAAAAAGTTCTTCGGTGAAACTGGAGTTATATTCACTCCTATATAAACGGAGGTGGGTTGTTTCTTTGTAGCCGGTTGTTGTGAAGCCAATTTGCGAGGCCGTACTCAGAGATTTTAGGGATCCTTTTTGAAGCCTTTTTAATTTAATTGTTCTTCAAAATAAATACAGGTATATATCTATCTCTTTTAGAATCTGTTTTGGATTCGAGTAGATATTTTTGTGGGTGGAAAATATCTAATTATTTGGTTTTTTGAGTTCAAAAATGGGATTTTTTCCCTTAGTTCATTAGGGTTCGACAAAAATGGGGAATTTGCTAAGTAGGTTACATTAGTTTCGTTTCTCATTGAAGCTTATTGCGAATGATGATGATGATGATGATGATGATGTTATGATTTTTGTTTTTTTTTTTTTTTATTTTGTGTTTGCAGTGGGAATTGTACGAAAATTTGTAGATCACTTTGCTATCATAAGGAATGGCGATGTCGCAGATTCGAAGTGAGGAACAAGCAGCTGGTAGCTTCAAGTTTGTGCAGGGCACAAGGATTTTGGGGAGGAAAAGAGTAGCAGTTTCTCGCAGTTCGGATTCATCCAGCTTTTGTTCACCAATCCCGCAAAAGCGGCGGCGCAGTTGCAGGTCTCGAATGGAGCGGCCGAATCGCCTCGAATCCTTACCTGAGCACATTCTGGTAATGCCCAGATCCTCAACTTATTAATGAATCTAATTACAGGAACTCCAATTGTTTGATTCCAAATCATAACATTATTTGTTCTTCTTTTGATCTTGCAGTTGAAGATTCTGTGTATGGCGGACCACAGTGATCTAAAGCAACTGCTTTTGGTCTCTAAATCTGTCAAGCAAGCAGTAAGCATCATTAATTTTAGCAAATTCAAATTCATATGACTTGGGTTTTTCCTCTTGATTAATTTCTAATTTGTGGTTTACTGTTTTTGGCTCAGGCTTTGAATGCTAGGAACTCGCATTTTGCCTTTACCACTCCACCAGTGAAGCGCACCTTCGAGCGCGAGGACGGTGAGAGAGATAGCAACAATGAGCAGACACCGGATGCGCCGAAGCAGGAACGGAGTGCTCGATCTCGTGTCGACGACGAAGACCTATCTAGTATTGTCGTCGCGCTCTTTGCATCCCCTGATGATTAGTGGCCGACGAATGGATTGGCTGATTAGATGTAGATATGAATATGGTGTAGAGCAACTTGTTTTGCTCCAGATACTTAGTTGTAGCTATTGTTCTTCATTTTGCAACATGTAGATGTGAATTCATTTGTGGAGAGCCAGTTTCTTCAATGCATTCATTGAAGAGGGGTTGTTTAGTTTTATCAGTGTATTTAACTGGAAGAACATAGTAAGTCATGTTCATCTTCTATTTTTTCTGAATTTTGTGTTTGTGTAAAAAGCTTTGCTCCTCTTTAATAAATTTTTGTTCCCTTCATGAAGTGGAACAAAAACTTTTGGAGGAACAATTGTTATTGATATATTGCAGGTCATTTTTACGGCAACCATACATAATTAGAAAGCTTTCATTCTCAAACATTGTGAACACATTGTGATTTGTGAATCAGATGCAATCTATAACAGTATGATTCTTCTTTTTCCAGTAATGTATACTTAGATTGTTGTGTCATATATTATTGTTTATCTAATCCTTATTTGCTTGGTTTTTTTTTTTTTTTTTGTCTTACCATCAAATTGGAGAATTCAAGAGATGTCAAACAGAGTAATTAAATTTAAATTTGTGAAACTGTTTTTTTTTTTTTCTTAAATGGAATTGTCCTTTATTAAGATTAGGATAAAATGGAAATTACTTGCCAATCAAATTGCAATAGAAGAAAACTAATCAGCAACATGATTAGAAAAGCAGCAGTAAATTTCTTGCCTATTTCAGTTTCTGCAACCAAATGGCTGGGGGAAAAATTTTGTGACAGGTACTGACCAGGAACTTAATTGTTCAATAGAAGATCAAAAGCTTCCTTTTAAGGACAACCATGTTTCTTACCTTGTGCGAGGAATCTATGCTTTGTACCCAAGAAGGAAAGTGATCACATGACACAATTTTTTTTTTTTCTGGTGTCTTCTTCCTCTTCTTCTTTTGTTTGACAAAATAGTATCATCATATCCGAGATTCTTGTGAGGCAGAGGTCAATTTTTGCAAATTTGATACACAATGGTTCACCGAGACTACATGGTCGTAATGTTAAACTCTACAAATCGAAAATGTAGGATGAAGAATAAGAGTTTTTATGAACAAAAGATGAGTTTTATATGGACAATGATGATTGTTGAGATCTCCAAGCTAAATTATGAAAAGCTTATTAACCTGCTAGAATGGCACTCCCAGAACAATAGCATTATTAGAAGGCATTGATGATGAAATCAGGGCCGTTGCTACAAAACAGACGGTTGAGTGGGGATCTCAGAAACGTCGCTATAATGGCAGACACATGGAAGGTTCCCATCGTGTGTGGCCTCACATGGAACTGAGAAAGATGTTGGGTTCCCTTTTGTCCTCGAGAGGAGGGTGACATGGGGTCCAATTACTCCTCATCGCTGGGTGCTTTTGTATCTGAGAATAATAATAAAAAAAAAACTTATCTGAATTTTGATTGAAGTATAAAATTTTGAATTTGTTCTACAAATTTGTGTCCCAGTCTAAAAGTAGAAGAGTGTTTCCCTCAAGTTTTATCACTTCTCAGAGAATCTATAGTTATTCATCGTTCAGTTGAAAGCTCTGTGTATCTCGCTTTTATAAGATAAGTAGTTTCAAGCACTTAACCCAGGCCACATTGCGAAGAAAATCAACAATAAAAACAATGGCTAAATGTGGCATGTTTTACATCTGCACCTAATATAATATTGCTCTTTACTCTGGACATAGATGGAGCACTCACTTGGTGCCGCTTTAAATAATTGAATATAACAAAACACTCAACTCTTAAGTTAAAGCATCTGTAGTGAACACATTCAGAAAAAATACTGACATAAAAAATTGGCCAAGTGATACTCAAAATGAAATGCGAATCACTAATCGTAATATATGTACTTATGTTAACTAGAGTCCTTTTTTATGAATAAGTTTAAGTTTCGGTCGAAATCCGTGAGTACTACAATATCGTTCCAACGCACTGTAGAGAACCACTGCACTTTGAAATACTCTGTTGGTATGGTTGGTATTGGTCCCCAGTTCCTTTCCCCCAAACAATTCATGCAGAATGGGCTCTGTGGACCCAGAATTAGTGCGGGGCCATTTGTACACTCCGTAAAGTGAATGTCTCGGTCTCGGTCTCGGTCTCGGTCTCACTCTCTTCTCCTACCCAACTCGAAGAAAAATAGATGCAGTGAAGGAGTTGACGTGCCCTCATTTGTAATCTATGGAGAAAAAGTGACGGCTACCTTTTCATGAGGACGACCCAATGACCAATGCATGGTAGATATAGGAGTGAATGAGACCCCAAAAGCTACACTACCCATCAAATAAATATGACACCATCCCTGTTGAACATGGCTTGGTGAAGTGCTCCTTTTCAACTTCAATCTAGCCATAATTCTCTCTCTCTCTCTCTCTCTCTCTCTCTCTCTCTCTCTCTCAAAAGTTATAAAAAAAGAAAAAATAGTAGGGAGATCTCTACTCTAGCATTATTGCTATGGATCTTTTTTTTTGCCTCTTCCAATGGATATGTGGTAAAATTATCCCATCATCTCCTCACTTTACTGATTTAGAAGTTTAAATTGAATGGCTTTTGCTTTAGATTTGTGTAATTTCCGTTTGTAAATATAAATAAAAAATATACAGTTTCATAAGCTAGTGTATCCAAACTCATTGTTAATATAGTATATAAAAACATATTACCTTCTAAGCAAATGCATTAATTGATGGAATATCTAACCTGACCTTCTACTAAAAGAAAGTCAGATCCTAAATATGAACTAAAAAAGCTCTTTAATTCCAAACCTTCTTTGTATGCGTGTATTTATGTATCCTAATGATCTAACAACCATGCACTAAATTACAAAGTATCCAACAAATTACATCAATCATCAGACAGGGCGCATAACTTTGATATAACTAATAAGTTTGGTACTAGTCAAAATAAATAATTGAGTAGATATATAAGAACCAAATCTAATTATAAGCACAACTCTCTCTCTCTCTCTCTCTCTCTCTCTCTCTCCTGTTATATTCCCATAGTCACAGTCACATTCCCCTCTATCTTAATTTCTTTCTCGCTCTTTCTAAAGATGGAGAGCCAAGGTACCCAAGAATGGTCACTCTCCTCTCTCTACTCCCACCCACTCTTCGCCACCCTCGTCTCCTTCGTCCTCCTCGTACTCCTCTACGTACCCAGCACCCTCCTCCCACTCCTCTTCTCCCCTGTCCTCCTCTCCTCCTTCCTCCTCCTCTTCGCACTCCTCCGCCTCGGCCCCGAGCCCCCCGAGCCCAACTCCCCTCCCCCGCCAAAACCCACCTCGGAAACCCACGCGGGCGCCGCGGAAACCCATAAAAATCCCACCTTTCGCGGGGAGTTCGTGGAATGGGGGGGCAGAGGGGCCCCCCTCGAGGTGATCTACGAGGAGTACGAAGAAGGGGCCGAGGATGAGGAGGAGGATACGGAGTCGGAGAGCGAGAGCGAGAGTAGCATGGGCTCTGCAGCGGCGGCGGAGGAAGAGGGGGGGTGGTGGGACTCGGGGGAGAAGCCATGTTTGGAGTGGTGGGAGGAGGAGGAGGAGGAGGAGGAGGAGAGCGATGGGCTCATTGAGATCGCCATTGAAGAGGAGAACCTCATAGAGATCGACATCTCCGCGGGACGATGAGCATGATTCATCATCATCATCATCATCAAAATGGCGGCGGCGGAGCTCTTCATCCTCCACCGTCGGATCGCGCGGCGACGGTGAGGACGGGGGGTTTTGGGGGTGTTTACTTAACCGAGGGCCCTTTTGTTAAATTTTGGTTTGTTGCAGGGCCTTAGTGTGAGATTGCAATGGCCCTGTAGAGAAGGGTTTCCGAGGAGTGTTGTCATTGTTCTCGTGTACATAACCGGTCGCATGCGAGAGGTTTTTTTTTTTTTTTTTTTTTTTTTTTTTTTTTTTCCTTACAAAATTTATTTTGGTAACATTAAAAGAGAGTGTGGCATTTATAATGCAACCCCGCGATTATTGGATTTGCTATCCAAGTTAATTGATATTTTTTTTTCATTTCTGCAAAGATAATGACAAGCCAATATTGCCAATATTATCAATGGTTAGATTAAAATTTGGTATCTCTTTTTAAGGTAACACATTTATGTGGTTCTTCAAATAAACATAGAGCAACATATCTTTATATATTTTCATACTTAATTTTTTTTTTTTAAAAAAATGATAGTATTAAAAAGCTCTTAATAAGCTTGATAGTTTAAGCACAAACCCATTCAATCTCTCAGTAGTCGGCCCATCCCAGCCCAACCCAGTCCAAGCTTTTACAAGGAAGTTTTTTAGGTTGGGCTTGGCCTTGAGAGCTGTGAGATGTTAAATGTTTGGCCCATTAGTCACGGCACAAGGTGGTGATCAGACGATTACCCAATGAACGGTTGAGATTCGTCCAATTAATTAGTCTGTTGAGATTCTGTATGCACCAATCTGCTTAGCTTTTCGACAAATCTCACGGCGGGTTTTTTTGTTTTGTTTCACGTCCTCTCTCCACATGCGCTTTTCTTGGTTGACAAGTCAAGCTCAAAAAGACATATATACCCCTGCCATGCGATAAATACACCCTTCAGTTTAAACATCCGCTCCTTTACTTTGCGTAAATCTCGAAAGCACAAAGTGCGTGCAATACGAATAGGAGGAACTCCCAAAAAGGAAGGAGCGCGCACCTCCCAATATTCGGGAGTGAACGTATCAATCAATTAATAAATCGAAAATAAAACGAAGCGAAGAAAAGGAATCGCTCTCGGTGGCTATCTCTAGAAGACGCGTGTCCCATATAAATACATTATTATTTCTCTCTCTCCTCTCTCCCGCATAGCGCTTTTACAACGGCCCACGACTACGCGCGCGCGCTCTCTCTCTCTCTCTCTCTCTCTCTCTTACCTTCTCTTCTCCTCTGAGATCGGATCGGAGACGAAGACGAAGACGATGAGGTTCTCGGCGAGATTCTTCGATCGCGCATCCCAAGCTTTCAATGGGAGCTCGACATGGTCGAAGCTCCTCGTCGTCGCCGCCGTTAGGTCTCTGGCCTCTCCTCTGTTTCGATCTTTGTTTGGTCGGTGGTGATCTTAGTGTATTTGAACTCTAGGGTTCGGCATTGTTCTCTTTGTCGTCTTATTTGATCCGGTTTTTGGTTTTTAGTTTGAATATAGTTCTTTTGTCTGATGATTTGTGTGTAATCTTAGTGGTTCTAATGATCTGTATGTAATGCACAGGTACTCTTTTTTGATCCGTCGTTGTAGGGGTATATTAATTGGGATTTGATGAGGAAGTTTAGTGCAGTTTTGAAACGATTTATGGTGCTACTTGCTTGGTTTTGTTATTGATGCTTTAAAATAGTGGAGTTTATTATAACAGAGTCGTTTGAGAGGTAGTTTGATTTTGGTTTGATGCGAGAACGAAGCGCTGGATGAGGATTAGGATATTATGTGAAAGAGTATGATTGAAGAGGTAGATGAATAGAGATATATGGTCTATTTTTTGCATTTTTTTTTTTTTTGAAGGATTTAATGAACGTTCTTATTTTTTGCATGGTTGATAGATAAAAAGTTACCTACCTAATGTTGTTAAGTGGTACTTATGGACATGATTATACATAGTTTATGTAAAAGTTTTGTAGAAATTTTGTTTTTAGTTGTACCAAAACATACATGTTTAGGGGTATCCTAATGGGACGAAACAATGGTAATTTTGCTCGATGAAATTTCTCCTGCCCATAGCAAATTCATGTTTGCTTGTTTCACTTAATTGTATCGTATTTACTAGGGAGGAAATAATGCAATTTTGGATTTTTTTAACTAGTTCATTGTTGTAGCCTTCAAGGAAAAAAATCTCCTTGATATGATAATACTTTACCGAACGAAGTGTTTTACATGTTTGTGTTTGCCAATCTTGTATAACTGATTGTTTTGATTTCTTTCCTCAGTAGCGGTGGAGGTTTGGTGGCTTATGCTGATGCAAAAGCAGATCTGGGCCTTGTGCCTTCTCAAGCAACTGAGAAGAAGAAGGTGCTGGTGCTAGGAACTGGTTGGGCTGGCACGAGTTTCTTAAAAAATCTTGATGGTTCTATGTACGATGTTCAAGTGATATCACCTCGTAACTATTTTGCATTTACCCCTTTGCTACCAAGTGTAACATGTGGGACGGTGGAACCACGCAGTATTGTTGAGCCAATCCGCAAAATCCTGAAAAAGGTACAGCTCATTTTGGTTAGTGTAAACAGAGTAGATAATATATTTTTGCATCTGTGAAATGAATTAAAAAAATCTTGAAAAAGTTCATACAAATCATTTATGGTTTTGCAACTTGACTTTCTTCCCTCTCACTGGCAGAAAGGTGGAGTGATTAAATTCTGGGAAGCCGAGTGTTATAAGATTGATCAGGTGAATAAGAAGGTTCACTGCAGATCTGATATAGGGACCAACTTGGATGGTCATGGTGAATTTACTGTGGATTATGACTACTTGATCATTGGAGTTGGAGCAAAGTCCAATACATTCAACACCCCTGGTGTGGTGGAGAATTGTCATTTTTTGAAGGTTTGTTCTATATACTGTCGGTGTATGATCCTACTTTTTTGCATACAATTACATCAGTTGCGAGCTTATTTGTGTTTGCTGTCATGAAGAGTAATAAAATACGCAAACTTTTGAACTTAGATGGTGATGTCTGGTGAGCCTTTCAGCAAAATTTGGACAAGTCATAATGCTCTCATGTCTCAAGTGTGTAAAAGAGGAAACAGTAGAAACTAGGGCTTAAGGAAAGGTTCCATGGCATGAGTAAAGGCTTTTTTTTCATTCATCAATTTCACATCAAAATACATGAAGCTATGCACATGTTAGTCTACTTAACTATGCCCCTTAGAATCTCTCCAAGATAAAAAGAATATCTAGCTTGATTCTGTTTTATAATTGTATACACTGTGTCCATCAAGTTTTGATTCTCTGTTATCTTAAAACACTTCTGAAGGTCTTCTGTCCCTATATTTATTTTCACCAGATTCACATTATCTGATCCAGAGTTTAACTGCTTTACGACTACTAGTCCTAATTAGGGTCCAACTCGTGACCTTTTCCATAATAGCAAGAAACTTTGAATTCACATGATAATTCCCCAAAATTTAATATATATAAGCTAATCTTCAATTTGAATTGACTTAAATCAGATTGGAAACAACTAAACCTAAGCCAACTTGACTCGCTTAGAACTCAAATTATGGCTCTGTTGGGCTAAGTTTGACTCACGTAAGCCTCAGTTTATTGCTATACAGAAAAACAACTTTGCAGAAGGACTCCCCCGTACTTTTCAATCCAGATAATTTGTCATTGTTATATGATTTTCATCATATGCTCTTATTGAACTTCTCTTACTTGTTATCCAGGAAGTAGAGGATGCTCAAAGAATACGGAGGAGTGTAATGACCTGTTTTGAGAGGGCTAGCCTTCCAAACGTTGGTGAAGAAGAGAGAAAGAAAAATTTGCATTTTATCATCATTGGTGGTGGCCCTACCGGTGTAGAATTTGCTGCAGAGCTGCATGATTTTGTCACTGAAGATTTAGCTAAGTTATATCCTACTATTAAGGACTTGGTGAGCATATCACTGATCGAAGCTGGAGAGCATATTTTAACCATGTAAGAGTACTTTGTGGCTTCTATATCTTCAGTATTTCTTTGGGCTCGTAATCTGCAAAACATGAACTTTTTTTTTTTGGGAGAAAAAGGTAGCATACCACATGCTTGCAAAACATGAACTTTAGAATGAAGGTTATGTGACCCTTTAAAACAAAAATGGCCATTATATTGTCATTATTGTTACCTTTTTTAATAAATAATTAGAATATTGGCCGCCCTAAAATTTTACCCTGATTCCTGTTTTATCCTCAATAGTTTCAATTATAACAATTTAGTCATTGAAGTTTGCTTAGCCCAAGTAATAAGGCCTCCCTTCGGCTGACTGTCTGAAAAGTGCCACATCAGCCTACCAAAAAGAAATTTTCATCAATTAATGTTATTTGTTACTGGAATTCCCCAATTGATATTCTCTTGGCATGTTTTGTAACCTAACCATTAATCCGGCTTCAACTTATTGCAAGTTTCTCTATGCAGGTTTGACAAAAGAATCACTAAATTTGCTGAAGAAAAATTCCAGAGAGATGGAATAGAAGTCAAAACGAATTTCCGGGTCGTGAAAGTGTCTGACAAAGCCATCTTTATGACTAATTCAGCGACTGGCGAGATTTCTGTTCCCTATGGAATGGCTGTTTGGTCTACTGGAATCGGGACACGGCCTGTCATTTTGGACTTCATGAAGCAAGTTGGTCAGGTAAATTAATCACATTGCTGTCGAAACCTTTATCTATCGGATTCTGTCAGTATCTACCAGATGGTATCAATTTTGACCCAATCATTGATACATTTATAGGGTAATAGGCGTGTATTGGCGACCGACGAATGGCTTAGGGTCCTTGGTTGTGACGATGTATATGCACTTGGTGATTGCGCAACAATAAGCCAAAGGAAAGTCATGGTATGTGCAATTGTTGGTGGGGCTGATTTTCCTATGGTCTTCTGTTACTCTTATTGTTAATGCCAATTGAATTGCTCAACATACACAAATTTAAAGTTGCTGTACTATACTTCTTTTTGGAAAGAAGTGTATAGTATTCTGCCTTTTTTCAAAATGGTGCTCAGATGAATTTTCTGAATGATAACAAAATTTGCACAGAAGTCATCCAAAACTTTGCACCACAAAATTAATAGAGAACTGACTCATTAGACCCAATTAGGAGCCAATTATGAATTAAAATGATAATTTATCTTGTCATGCAAATCTTCAAGAAGGAAGCACGTATTGCTCGTTGATAAACTGCTATCCTACTCCAGCAGAAGGATGCATCATGTTTAGATATAGTTATTATACATTGAAGTGAATGGATTGTCTTATGTGCTTTGTACAAAAATATTTACAGGAGGATATCTCTGCAATATTTCGCCTGGCAGACAAGGATAGCTCCGGAACATTAACTGTGAAAGAAATCAAAGATGTGCTAGCTGACATATGTGAGAGGTACCCTCAAGTGGAACTCTATCTCAAGAGCAAACAGATGAAGAACTTTTTAGATCTGCTGAAGGATTCAGAAGGAAACCGTGTGAAGGAATCTAAAGAACTGGATATAGAAGAGTTCAAGAAGGCACTTGCTAATGTGGATTCACAGGTCAAGATGCTTCCTGCTACAGCTCAGGTAATTCACGGCGGATAGAGGACTTGAATGTTTAATGTAGAACACTCTTGAGTTATATGCGCTTTTTGCGATGATATATATATATATATATATATATATATATATATATATATATATATATATTTCCAGGTTGCTGCACAACAAGGTAATTATCTTGCTCGGTGCTTTAACAAAATGAAAATTTGTGAAGAACACCCTGAAGGTCCTCTTCGCATAAGGGGAACGGGGCGTCACCGGTTTCACCCTTTTCGGTATGTGACTCGTTTTTGTATATGATAGTTCATAGTTGCTTGCTTTTTGTACTGATTTGCATTACAGAGGAATAATACATGAATATGTCATATGAATAGTTATCCTGCCTAACACCTTGATTTCGACGATTGATTATTTTACCATTATCATTTTATTATGAAAAATAGATGCCTACTTGCTTGTCAATTATGACTTCTACATACTTCGGAGTACCAAAGTGAAAATAAGTTAGTAACAGCTGGATTGGTGAACTAGTTATCTGTTAAAATGGTTCTTCCTCTGCAATAAGTTAAAGAGTCGTTCTCTTTACCGCGTTTGATTTTTCTATGGCAACAATGTAGGGTTTTTAGATCCTTCTATCATATAGCAATCGAAAGCAAAATATTTGGTTGATTACTCATTTTGCTTGTCATTCAATAGCTGATTAAAAGCTTAGAGTGGTTTAATTGTTTTTATCACTATCACTACTTTTCTAGTTACAAGCATTTGGGCCAATTTGCTCCGTTGGGTGGAGAGCAAACAGCTGCT
The DNA here is from genome assembly GCA_029168755.2 of Tillandsia fasciculata. Taxonomy (NCBI): domain Eukaryota; kingdom Viridiplantae; phylum Streptophyta; class Magnoliopsida; order Poales; family Bromeliaceae; genus Tillandsia; species Tillandsia fasciculata. The sequence goes on along the minus strand of CM054933.1, from coordinate 27,775,141 downwards.
CAGCTACCTGGAGATTGGATATCAATTGGTCACAGCACCCAGTGGCTATGGTATTCTGTGTACGCAAGGTAAACCTTCTGTATCCTCCTCATTTGAATTTGTGCATGCTTTTGCTTACAATTGCATACCCTTTCGTGTCTGCAATTAAAGAATAAAGAAAGGAGATTTACTCCTACTTGTAAAGTTTCTTTTGCATCATCATTCGCATACATGCAATTCTCATGTTTTTATGCTCAAACTTATATTTCTCAAAATTCAGTAAGCAAGTGAGTTGGCGCACACGGTTCCTGGTGGTATCCGACTGGATGAAGCGGGTCATCTTTGGTAGGGACTCGAGCTGCATATGAAGGGATGAGCAAGAGTCTACATTAGGAGAGTTTGCGGACCTGCAAAGGTAGTTCACAAACTACCTGCATTTAGGATTGCTTCCTGGATCTTTTAACCCCCTTTTGTCTCTTTTTTATTATCTTATTATTACCAAATCATTTTTTCCACATATAATTTGTGTGACCTTTATCTTATTGCTTGCAAAGGCAAGGGAGGTATTGACGTGAATTTTGAGTTTTTTGAGATTTCCTTTTCCCCTCATCTATTCTTTCTACTCCATTGCATTAGAGGAGAGTTGTTTTACTTTTAAGTTTGAATAAACAGAGTTTTACCATATATTATGTACCTTTGGATATTATCTCTGACACTTAATTCAAAAGAGAACATATAGATGTCATAAGGTTAATTATTATTTTCTGGGACCATTATCCCTGAAAATAATTGCTTCGTCCCACTTTGTTTGGCATGTGTTACACACTTTTACTTTGTGCCATGCTGTTATATTTGGTAAACAATGATAGAGCTTATTGGATTCGTTTTTTTTCTTTTTTTGTGCCCTGCGTGTAGTAGTAGCTAGAGAAGGCGAATATCGACAAAAGAGGTACGAGATCTGAATAGAAATAATGCAAGAGTTACAAAACCCTAGTTTAGAGGATGTGAAATGTGATTCTGAAAAGTAAAAAATAAATTATAAAAAATGTAAAAGATTTAATTTAATCATCATTTATTTAAAATATTTTAATATTTTTATCTACTCACTTAATGACTCTTTAATTATAAAATGTTAATGTATTATTTATTTTACGTGTTTAATTAATATGTTTTATATAATTTATGTGACTAGTTTAAAGTTTATATTAAAAAATCATCAAATAATTTAATCAAAGCATATTAAAACTTTTTTAAAAAAAAAAAAAAAAAAGATAATCAAATAAAAATTATCTGTCATGGCTTAAATTGGAATTTTACGTGTTCAAGTATTGTATAAAAAAGTATGCAATGACCAAATATAGTTTTTTTTAATGATGTGTTTTCACAACGAAGCTTCTTGCTATATCAAGTATCTATTGATAAACAAGGCCCCAGTTGTAAGGCCACTCTGCATGATGAATACGAGGACTACACTACACGCCAACGACGAAGTGCTAATAAGCTCGCTATAAAGCATGCACTTAATTAGTTACTTGGTGCCATTTGTCACTGTTTAAATAGAAAAATTATATGCTAATATAAATTAACTCGAAAACATATAAAGCTGGAGCCTGGATGGTTCTTTTTTCCATTATTTTTTATTTTCTAATTTAAAACACAAAACACGTACTTCCCAGTGTACTCAAACTTCAATGCATGAGGAATTTTAGCATTCACTTACACTATCCATCCTTTGGATTCCTACTATCCAGCATACTAAACTCTCGTTCACTTTACTGTATAATCCTGTAGTCTCTTTTGTCCCGCAAATAATAATAATAATAGTAATAATAATAATAATAATGTACTAAAACTTTTATATACACCATCATATAATCCACGACCACCCTTCTCCTCCTTCGAACACCACCACTGCGATATGGCCACCGACGACGACGACGACGACATACCAACATACAGCTCTTACATCGACATCTACGACGACCGAGAGGCCGCCGCCGACCAGCCGCCCGACGGCGGCGTTGGCCCACACGAGTCGTGGTGGGCTCACGAGTGGGACCGCGCCTTCCTCATCGTGTGCACGCTGGGGCTCTTCATCGACCCGCTCTTCTTCTACGCGCTCTCCATCAGCAGGGCGACGATGTGCGTCTACGTCGACGGCTGGTTCGCCGTTGCGGTGACGGCGCTGCGGTGCATGGCCGACGCCGTGCACGCATGCAACATGTGGGTGAGGGGTACTTATAATAAGAGGAAAGGCAAAGTGGTCGTGATGAGATGGCGCAGATCAGCAGGAGCATCCAAGGAGAACAGCTACTGCTGCTTCGGATCCAATAAAGGGTTCTTCTTTGATCTCTTCGTCATCTTCCCATTGCCTCAGGTCATGACCTTCATTTCATTTGTTAATTTCTCCAGTTAATTACCATCTTCGTTAAAAGCTCAAATAAAACATTATATATTCATGAAATGGTTTGATTTCATATTTTATATTTATTTATTTTTTTAGATAAAAATATTATGCCATAAGTTTTTTTTTAAAAAAAAAAACATCAGTGAAGAGCTAATAACTCTACTTTCTATAAAACTAATATTCCTCCTGCAGGCCTCTTGAGCTCCAAATTCTATAAAACTAATATTCCTCCTGCAGGCCTCTTGAGCTCCGAATTTTCTGACATGTCCGAAGTATATATATATATATATATATATTCTTATTTTGAAATATAATTTTGCAAGCGTGAAAATACTACAACAAAATTAAGTTATAGAGATACATACTTGTGACACTTTTTTACAAGTGTCCTATTTATAGTACATCTATATCCAAAATTAGGTTATACAGACATATTTTTGGAACACATTATAATGATGTGTCGCTATACACCCTAACGACGGCACATATAGCGACGACACTAATGATAAGTGCCGATATTTTTTCCAGCAGCATATTTTTTAGTATTTAGCAATATTTAAAAGTGTCGTTATAGTATAATTTTATTATAGTGAAAATTGTATTTGTGAAGTTAGAAAATATCCCTATCACACAGGTATTAGGTCAGTCCAAAATTGTTTGCTGGATAAAGCCACTTTAAAAGAAAAGAAAGCTATTTGTATGCTTCAAATTAAGTGAATATATATTTTATATAAAATATTCTAGATGAAATATACATTATGTATTTTTTTGGTATGTATACATAACATAGCACTTTTAAAATCCAAATCGTACAATAAAAGGTTGCATTGTAGCGACGTAGTACTAGAAATCGTTTTTATACTTAGCAATCGAACTCATCAAACTGTATATTAATTTCCTGCTTCCAAGCTATATATATATATACCTCCTCCTTTCTCGAGGGACAAAACTTACTCTGCAAAGATTCCCCTTGTCGATCATATTTTATTCTCACTTCTTACTGTTGCTGTTCCAAAAGAGCGAGTGAGAAAGAACCAAAAAACAAGTATTCATCTACACGGACATGTGCATGTGCTTCATTGGCTTTATTAAGGTTGGTTTAATTGCGCCGGATTTTGACCAGGGGTTGAGGATCTCTGTCGCGAGTAGATATGGCCCAGATCAATTATTACGGGGTCGGTTTGATATTGAGAACTATATAATGCTATTAAATTCAAAGGAGGAGTTGCATCTTATAATGAATTTAGTGTGGTGGGACTACAGGACTCGTATGTTTAATTGAATTAGTGCAATTTCTATGACGTGTTACCGCTTACAGAAAAACAAATAATTTCTTTTTCCATACAATTAATGCTTACAATTAAATCGGTCAATTATGCAATTTCAGGTTGTTTTATGGGTGGTAACTCCGGCCCTAATCCGACGAGGATCGACGACGACGGTGATGTCTGTGTTCTTGATCGTGTTCGTCTTCCAGTACCTGCCCAAGATATACCATTCGATCTGCATCCTGCGTCGGCTGCAGAGTTCCGAGGGCTGCATATTTCGCACTATATGGTGGGGCATTGCTCTGAACCTGATTGCCTACTTTGTTGGTGCCCATGTAAGTACTCCTCAATTACTACTACTTGCATTAATTCAGTGATCAGGTATATATATATCATTGAATCATTTCTTATATTTAGTCAATTAATTAATGCTTGTTGGTCATAAACATAACTACTACTTTGTTACTAGCTAGCTATTTGTGCTGCTCCTTTTTTTTTTTCTATTTAAAAAACAGGCAGTAGGTGCATGCTGGTACTTGCTGGGAATCCAGAGAGCTACAAGATGCCTCAATGAGATGTGCACCGAAGCGAATAATTGCGGGCTTAAAACAATAGGATGTGCAATTCCTATATACTATGGTGTTGGCACAAACAGCAACAGCATGTGGGGTGATACTAGTGAGAGAGTTGCTTGGGCTAACAATATTAAAGCAAGAAATGTATGCTTGGATAGCCAAGATAACTACGCCTATGGTGCCTACAAATGGACTCTTCTTCTCGTTTCCAACTCGAGCCGACTCGAGAAAATGCTTCTGCCCATTTTCTGGGGCCTAATGAATATCACGTAAGGCCATGTTATTACTTTTGGAGATCTCTTTTTTAAGGTTTATTCTTGTAGTAGCTTCTTAATTTGTTGATAATTTTCAGTTAGTGTCAAGTAAACAGTCAAATTTATGAGCTTTATGTAAAGTCTTCTGAGAAGTACTGTTAAAAAGAAAACAAAAGAGGAGTTAGAGAGAAGAATAAGAGGGTAGTAAGAGTTAAGTCGGTAGGGAAGTAAGGGGACTTAGCTTAATAACTGGATGCCGTCGTTCCATGATCGCTCCAGGGGATGGTTGAGCTGAGGAGCATCGCACAGCGACTGCGGTGGAGGAGGGAGTTGCGCTGGGTAGAAGCAAGGAGATTCTGGAAATGGCTAGAGAACCGCCAAAGAGGGTAACCAGGGGAAGTAGTTGGTAACTCGAGGAAGTAACTGGGGTAACGCAGGGGAAGGGAGCCAGCTGTGGGGGAAGAAGCCGGAAGCTTGTAGAAGGAGCCAACGGGTCGGATCTTCAGCCAAGACCGCACCGTTACGCCAACTCCAGGGAAGCCCAAGCCCAAGCGTAGAAGGCCTCACTCAAGGGTTACAATGAAGCAACGACAAGCCCACCGAGATATTTCCAACAATTACGGTTTAATCCCCATTAGTTACATATTAACACATAAGCCCATACGAAGGCTATAAATAGGTAGTTATAACTGTAAAAACAAACTATGCGTTGAATACAGTTCTCACTACTCTTCTTCCCAATTCCTTCTCACTCTTCTCTTTTTCTCTCTCTCTCTCTCTCTCTCTCTCTCTCTCTCTCTCTCTCTCTCTCTCATTCTCTTCCCTCTCATTACCTCTAAATCCGGATCACCATTGTTGCCGAGTTGGAGAAGCAAGCCACGGCATCTGTACCACGCCCGGATCATCATCGCCGGGGCCCCATCAGAGGAGCTTCATCACCGAGGCCACGACTCCGATCCTGGCGTCAGCTCCGGTGATCGTCATTGTTGCCATCCGAGCCTAGATCGGGAACCAAGCGGTTGCAACTACTGTTGCCATCCGAGCTCGAGATCGGGATCCAAGCGGTTGCAACTCGGATCGAGCTTTACAATTGGTATCAGAGCAGTTCCATCCCAGGGACTGTGGAATTGGAGAAGATCCATTCAGGTACCCTTCTCAATTCACTCTTTCGTTGTCGAATCGAGCATTCTTAGAACAGATCTGCACGAGTTATAGAATAGTGTGAGATCTAGCAACATTGATCCATCAAGTATACGAAAATTGGGAGAAAGAACCAAAACCGATTTAGGTTTGCTGCTGATTTCAACTTAATGGCGGAGGGAACACGCCTCAAGGATCTTAACGAACATATGTTAACCCTAGAATCTCGGATGCACAAACTCACCACTGAATACCAAGAAAAGATAGTAGAGTTATCGGCACAGATCAAAGGAGTAAGTGATAATGAGCAAAAGCATTATGAATTAATGCAAGCTGAAGCTCTGCGAAGGCACGAGGAGATATTAAGGGTCTTAACAGTTCACAATCCTCAAGCAGTTAATGTAGAAACAGCATATCCATCACAGAATGTCAAGTATGAAAACACGGGCAGTAGTGGTAGCAAATTTGTGAAACCGGAGTTAAAAGAAAGCAAGGGTAAAGGGTTGTTACCTAATCCCCTGAGGGATTTTGAATCTAGAGAAGGAGATCGAGGTGATATTGTATTGGGTAAGGGATATCACCATCCCCAACCCCGACTGGAATTTCCTACGTTCAATGGTGAGGAACCAAGGAACTGGGTGGAAAATTGTGAACAATATTTTGAAGTTTACCAAATTCCACAACAGCAATGGTTGAATATTGCCACTATGCATATGTATGGCAGAGCTAGAACTTGGAAGCAAAGTTACCTAGTTCACAGGCAGATGGTTAGTTGGGATGAATTTGTGGACTCTCTTTATCGAAGGTTTGCGCAAACGGGCGAGAGATACTTGATCAGAGAGTTTAACAATCTGAAACAGATAGGCACGGTTGAAAAATATCAAGAGAAATTCGAAGAGCTTAAGACGCAGTTACTCTATTATAACCCTCAATTAACGGAGGAACATTTCATTTCATGCTATATCAATGGGTTGAGGGAGGACTTAGTGCCTTTCTTAGATATTGCTCACCCAAATACGTTGGAGGAGGCTTATGAACAGGCAAAACTGCATGAGAGGGCACTGTCAGTGATAAGTAGAAAGTATAAACCAACTTCAAGAAGTTCTGGACCGGGCTATTTGACCAATAACTACTACAAGCCGCAGGCCCCCACAGGTCAAAGCCACAATCCCAATAACTCCCAGAAGTTGGGGGGAAATCAGTTGCCTTACAATAGATCATTACTGGAGCAAAGGAGAGCGGCGGGACAGTGTTTCAAATGTGGTGATAAATATCACCCGGGTCATGTATGCTCCAACAAGGTTCTCAATTATTTGCAGAGTCAAGAAAATATACTAGAAGTATTTGATGAGGATTGTATCCTAGAAGAAAATCTGGAAGCAGAAGGAGAGATGGGCAGTCAAGAAGGTGAACCATGCTACAATCAGGAGGAAGGCATCTCTGTACATGCCTTAAGTGGAGAAAAGCCCCAGGAAACCATCAAGTTGCAAGGGGAAGCTAAGGGGCATCCTTTAATAGTGTTAATTGATACCGGAAGTACCCATAGTTTTATGGATCTACAAGTGGCCAGAGATATCAAAGCTCAATTAACTGCTGCAAGTCCTTTAATAGTCACAGTGGCTAATGGACAGAAGGTCCTTAGTAAATTACAGTGCCTTGGGTTCAATTGGATGATGCAGGGACAAACTTTCCAAGCGGACTTGAGGATTATTAGGCTGGAAGGCTCAGGAGTAATATTGGGCATCGATTGGTTAAAGTCATATGGTCAAGTGACCTTTGATTTCCAACAGAATGCTATTACTATAATCAAGGAGGGGCAACCAATATCACTGAAAGGAATGGGAGAAAGGGCTAAACTAAGGGTAATCACAGCCAACCAATGGTACCAAGGGCTACCCTATGGAAACTGTTGTGTCATTCAGCAGTGTACCTCAGTTAACAGTGAAGAGGAAATTGCAGTAGATCCTGAGTTAGTAAGGGTATTGGATCAATATACTGATGTTTTCTGTGAACCCAAGGAGTTACCCCCGCAGAGGAAGGAAGATCACAGAATACCACTTCAACCAGGTACTGTTCCAGTCAATCTTAGACCGTACAGGCACTCTCATGAACAGAAAAGTGAGGTGGAAAGGCAAGTTAAAGAAATGCTTGAAGCATCAATAATACAGGACAGCAACAGCCCTTTTGCTGCCCCAGTGCTGTTGGTAAAGAAAAAAGATGGTAGCTGGAGGATGTGTGTAGATTATAGGCAACTCAATAAAGCTACTATCAAAGATAAGTTCCCGATTCCTATTATTGATGATCTATTAGATGAATTGGGAAATGCCCAGATATTCTCTAAGTTGGACCTTAGGTCAGGATACCACCAGATTAGGGTTTATCCCGAAGATATACCCAAAACTGCCTTCCGTACACATCAAGGACACTATGAATTCAAGGTTATGCCTTTCGGCCTAACCAATGCCCCTGCGACATTCCAGTCTTTGATGAATACTGTTTTTAGATCCCAATTGAGAAAATTTGTATTAGTTTTTTTCGATGACATACTGGTATACAGTAAGTCCTTGGAAGAGCATGTGAGACATTTGACAGTAGTACTGGAGCTTATGAGGAGTAATCAACTATATGCGAAAAGAAGCAAATGTGCATTTGGAAAGAAACAGGTGGAGTACTTGGGACATATCATTTCAGCAGATGGTGTAGCAACAGATCCCACTAAAATAGAGGCTATGACACAATGGCCGGTTCCCCAAACAATTAAGGAGTTACGAGGGTTCTTGGGCTTGACTGGGTATTATCGGAAATTTGTTAAACACTACGGGGTGATTAGTAAGCCTCTCACTGAGTTGTTAAAAAAAGATCAGTTTCACTGGAACCCTGAGGCTCAACAGGCATTTGAAGCCCTTAAGATAGCTATGACTACAGTCCCAGTGCTTCGACTACCTGACTATGGGAAGCCTTTTATACTGGAGGTGGATGCTAGCGGAGGGGGAATTGGAGCTGTGCTATCCCAAGAAGGAAGACCTATAGCTTTCCTCAGTAAAGCTATTAAAGGGAAAAATCTGAGCCTATCTACTTACGAGAAAGAATTCCTAGCTATCCTAATGGCTACACAAAAATGGAGGCATTATCTAATGACTGGAAGCTTTATTATACAAACCGATCACGAAAGTTTAAAGTATCTTTTGGAACAAAAAATTGTTACACCCATGCAACAGAAAGGCATGATGAAACTCATGGGATTTGATTATACTATTGTGTATAAAAAGGGCAAAGATAATAAGGCTGCGGATGCCTTGTCTAGACTCCACTATGTCACAGCTAAGGCAATGGCTATTACTTCTATATCTCCAGGATGGACCTATGAATTGGAAGATAGTTATCAAGGTGATGCCTTCGCCACAGCAGCTATTGGAAGGGTCAAGGCACAATCTGAGAATTGTCAGCACTATACCTACAATCAAGGAGTCCTAAGGTATAAAGGCAGAGTGTATGTTGGGAGTTCAGGGGAACTAAGAAACAAGTTAATCAATCATTTCCATCATTCTGTGACTGGGGGCCATTCTGGGGTGCTACACACCTATCAAAGAGCTAAGAGTCACTTTTATTGGAATGGGATGAAGAAACACATCGAGGAACAAATCAGAAAATGCGAAGTGTGTGCCCAAAACAAAATCGTTACTCAAGTTACACCAGGTCTACTACAGCCTTTACCTATACCACAACAGATTTGGGAGGATATCAGCATGGATTTCATAGAGGCTTTGCCAAAATCAGAGGGTAGGGATACAATACTGGTGGTAGTGGACCGGTTGACTAAGTACTCCCATTTCATATCATTAAAACATCCATTCACAGCCTCAGAGATAGCTAAAATCTTTCTGGATTCAGTATACAAACTCCACGGCTGTCCTAAAAGCATAGTGACTGACCGGGACAAGGTTTTCACGAGTCTATTCTGGAAGGAGTTATTCCATCTACTAGGAACTCAGCTAAAAATGAGTACATCATACCACCCGGAAACCGATGGCCAAACAGAGAGGGTCAATCAATGCTTAGAAACATACTTACGGTGTATGTGCTTCCAACATCCCCAGAAGTGGGGTAAGTATTTGTCACTGGCGGAATGGTGGTATAACACCAACTTTCACTCGTCTCTGGGCACTACTCCTTACAAAGCATTGTATGGAGTAGACCCCCCTTCAACCTTGGTAGCCACTGTGGATACAGTTACTCATCCAGAGGTAAGGGAGTGGGCCTCAGAGAGAGAGATTTTGACAAGAGAATTAAGAGACAGATTACAAATTGCACAGAATCGCATGAAACAGCAAGCTGATAAACATAGGAGGGAGAAAGAGTATGAAGCGGGAAATTGGGTATACCTGAGATTACAGCCTTACCGACAAGTTTCTGTAGCAGGAAGGAAGAGTCCCAAGCTCGCGGCCCGCTACTATGGGCCTTTTGAAGTGCTGGCTCGGGTTGGAAAAGTGGCTTACCGATTAAATTTACCCATGGGTTCCCAGATCCATCCGGTGTTTCATGTTTCCCAACTGAAACCAGGTTTTCCTCCAAATGAACAAGTCATTCCCACAGCACCCCTCACCGGTGGAGATGGAGAACTATTGGCAGGACCTGAGAGGGTATTGAGCCGCCGTACAAGGCCCAAGAGAAAGAGAAGTGTCGAAGAGGTACTAGTGAAGTGGTTCAATCTCCCGGAGGATGCAGCGACGTGGGAGGATGTCCGCGTCATGCGTATCAGGTATCCGGACTTCATTACCTGAGGGCAGGTAATGTCTCAAGGGGAAGGGATTGTAAAGTCTTCTGAGAAGTACTGTTAAAAAGAAAACAAAAGAGGAGTTAGAGAGAAGAATAAGAGGGTAGTAAGAGTTAAGTCGGTAGGGAAGTAAGGGGACTTAGCTTAATAACTGGATGCCGTCGTTCCATGATCGCTCCAGGGGATGGTTGAGCTGAGGAGCATCGCACAGCGACTGCGGTGGAGGAGGGAGTTGCGCTGGGTAGAAGCAAGGAGATTCTGGAAAGGCTAGGAGAACCGCCAAAGAGGGTAACCAGGGGAAGTAGTTGGTAACTCGAGGAAGTAACTGGGGTAACGCAGGGGAGGGACCAGCTGTGGGGGAAGAAGCCGGAAGCTTGTAGAAGGAGCCAACGGGTCGGATCTTCAGCCAAGACCGCACCGTTACGCCAACTCCAGGGAAGCCCAAGCCCAAGCGTAGAAGGCCTCACTCAAGGGTTACAATGAAGCAACGACAAGCCCACCGAGATATTTCCAACAATTACGGTTTAATCCCCATTAGTTACATATTAACACATAAGCCCATACGAAGGCTATAAATAGGTAGTTATAACTGTAAAAACAAACTATGCGTTGAATACAGTTCTCACTACTCTTCTTCCCAATTCCTTCTCACTCTTCTCTTTTTCTCTCTCTCTCTCTCTCTCTCTCTCTCTCTCTCTCATTCTCTTCCCTCTCATTACCTCTAAATCCGGATCACCATTGTTGCCGAGTTGGAGAAGCAAGCCACGGCATCTGTACCACGCCCGGATCATCATCGCCGGGGCCCCATCAGAGGAGCTTCATCACCGAGGCCACGACTCCGATCCTGGCGTCAGCTCCGGTGATCGTCATTGTTGCCATCCGAGCCTAGATCGGGAACCAAGCGGTTGCAACTACTGTTGCCATCCGAGCTCGAGATCGGGATCCAAGCGGTTGCAACTCGGATCGAGCTTTACACTTTAATGTCAAAATGGTCACAGTTATATTGCTAAAATGATTAGTTATTGATACTAATTATATATATATATATATATATGTACAACTTAACCAAAATGAAAGCAAAACGAAGATTTTGAAGATATTAATTGATTACCATTGTATCACACCTTTTGTTTGTTTGTTCGTGTGTTTGTTTTTTAGTTGCATATATACTTTGATCATATGAATATTTTTAATGTTTTTACTTCAGCACCTTTGGAGGTGGCCTCGAGAGCACAACTGAATTGCTCGAAATCATCTTCAACATCATCGTCGTAACGACCGGGCTTCTCTTGGTTACAATGCTAATAGGGAACATCAAGGTATTCCTATCTAGTGCTACATATATATGTTTGCAAATGCTGGAAAATGGATATATAGAGAATAATTGCGTACCGGAATTGCATCCGATGCAGGTGTTCCTCAATTCTACGACATCGAAGAAGCAGACACTGCACCTGAAGATGAGAAGCATGGAGTGGTGGATGAAGCGTCGAAAGTTGCCAAAGGAGATGAAGCAGAGGGTGAGGCTGTACGAGCGGCAGCGGTGGGCCGCAACGCGCGGCGTGGACGAGTGTCATATGATACGGCACATGCCTGAGGGGCTCAGGAGGGACATCAAGTATCATCTCTGCCTCGACCTTGTTCGTCAGGTTGTGCGTAGCGAAAAGTTATAAACTTTTTTGAATTGTCAGGCACATAACTTCTGCTTCTGAGCTTAAAAAAAAAAAAAAAAAAAAAAAAAAGTCGAATCTAGAAAACCACTTTTAATTGATTTTATTTGTCTAAAGTAATGCATTGATCATTTGTTGCATGCAGGTTCCATTGTTCCAGCACATGGATGAGCTAGTCTTAGAGAACATTTGTGACAGAGTGAAGTCCCTCATCTTTCCAAAGGGAGAAACTGTATGTCTAAAAATAACACCACTATTGCTGCGGATCACATTTATGCCTCTCTACATGCAATTGAGAATTTTCATAAACTTTTTTCCATTGTTTCCTTTGTAACCTGCACAATATGTGTAGGAAGTAGGATTATATATTAATATTATATATTGTCTAAAAAACCCCCTCTTTGTGTTAATTAACTCTTTGGCCACATTGATTAATTGCTCAGGTCACAAGAGAAGGTGACCCAGTGAAGAGAATGCTGTTTATAGTGAGAGGCCATTTACAGAGCAGCCAAGTCCTCCGGGACGGCGTCAAGAGCTGCTGCATGCTCGGCCCGGGCAACTTCAGCGGCGACGAGCTCCTCTCTTGGTGCCTCCGCCGCCCCTTCGTGGAACGTCTCCCGCCTTCTTCTTCCACTCTGGTGATGACATGAAACAACCATCCGTCTATATATATATAATTGACTTAAGCTACTAGAGAACGGTGTTTCATCAATTCAGTTTGAATAAAACAGCTCAAGTTTTGACTTGGAATAACTAAAGAAGAGTATTAATTTTAATCATTTATACACAACAGGTGACGCTCGAGACTACCGAAGCATTCGGTTTGGAAGCGAGCGACGTAAAGTACGTGACGCAGCACTTTCGGTACACGTTTGTGAAGGAGAAGGTGAGGCGGAGCGCGCGATACTACTCGCCTGGGTGGCGGACGTGGGCGGCGGTGGCGATACAGCTGGCGTGGCGGCGGTACAAGCAGCGGGCATCTTTCGTGGTGAGGCCGCGACGGCCCGCATCGTCGCCGGGCGAGGACCGGCTCCGGCACTATGCAGCACTCCTCACCTCTCCCAAGCCAATTCAAGATGAGCTCTCCTGATCATCATGCACAAAATGTTTTTTTTTTTTTTTTATTCTAATTAATATCAAAATTAATGATATTTAGTTTTAACAATTCAGGATTCGAATCTCGGACCTCACATGCAGGAGTACTAGTATCGGTAGTAACAGATTTAGTGTTCGGTGCAATTTAGGCCTTGTGGGACACAACTTGGGTTCAATTCAAGGCAAACCAGTTCAACTCGAAATGTTTAATGGGTCAAATTCGAGTTGTTCAATTGAGCTATGCTACATGTACACCCCATTCCGAATGGGGTGTACATCTTACACCTAGCCCATTCTAGGATGGGTATTTATCCACTCGTTACTTCGAAGTGACGAGTGGAATTCACCCCACCCTAGAATGAATCGGGTGTAAGATGTTGACCCCATTTGGGATTTACATCTAGCATTTTTCTGTTCAATTTGATATTTGGATGTGACTTTCCCAATAATCCCATATCGGATGTGATGAAATTGTGATTGAGTTTATATAATACATGAATACTAGTAATAATAATTGAGTTTAAGTATTTTGGGTTATAGTTTGAACCCAACGAGTTATTATTGCTAGTGAGGATTGTTATGTTCAATCTGTAAGATTTCGATAGGTTAGAATCGGATAAACTTGAACTGATTTAACCTAACCCAATCAACACTTACATGTTGTGGAAATTAAAGATACAGTATACAACTTATATAGTTAATAAAAAAAAATAAATCGTAGAATACAAGAAAAGGGTTAAAAAAAAAAAGAAAAACCTAATATTCTACTTTCCTAAGAAATTGATTTTTAATTAATGTCTCTTTCCTTCTTGTACATGATTGGAACATCTCATCAATACATTATCAATTAATTATGTTCGTACTAAATCTAATGATTGAGTTTAATCAGAAAAATTAATCAGAATTAAAGAAAAACATAACAATAAATTAAATTAAAATCATAACAATAAATTAAATTAACAACACATGCTTTCCACATTCAGAAAAAAATTATCAATAACATAAAAAAAAATTGAAAAACAAATTAGAACATGAACATTTTTGGAAACTAATTATTGAGTGATAGATCAACATCAGCCGATCAGAGCCTGAGATTCCATGTTGTGGTGCTGTGCTGGTACTGATGGGGACTAAAATGTCATTTAAATACATGCAAACAAAACGGAGGAAGCTGCTACGAAACTGCATGTTTTCTTTGAAGAAGCTACAGGCACCACAAAGCTCCATAGCTAACCTATTCATCACTCTCTTCTTTATAATAGTTATACCATATATATATATAATATATTTAAAACGAAATTTATTATGTATAATATACAGCATAACTTGAAATTTTATATTAATTATGAAAATATTTTTAAAAAACTATTCTTATATTTGTATATATTGTACAAATTTTTAATTAATTATTATATATTACTTAATTTTATATAAAATAATTGTAATTAAAAGTACTTTTCTTTCTGTCTTTCTCTCGCTCTCTCTTCTGTTTTTGTTTGTGTGTGTACAAAAAGCCAAGAAATACTTATGTGCAGGAGGACAAGTCCGCTGTCTCTTTTGTTGCAGAGGCCCACTGTACATCTATTTGCAGAAATTAATGGCTGACAGCAACGTGCGTAACAATATTAATTAACGTTCATTTAATTTGAGATTTGTTTATCTCACTGAAAAAACAGTTTAATTAATATTCATTTATATATCTTCAGCTTACATATATATTAAGAAAATATATTAATTCAATTGATTATTGTTGAGTTTTTGAATTACATATTTGACATTATAAATATAAATATATTTTTTGAGAAAAAAATAATATGCTATCCGCTTCATTCAAGAAAAAAAGTGAACTAAGTATAAAAAATGAGACAGCAAAATTAAAAAAAAAGAAAAAAAAATGAACCTCTCTTCTAGTCCAGCTTACTGCACTAAAAGAATTAGTGTTTGTTTAGGGAAAGATAAATATAAATATATTAACAGTGTATAATGCTATGTCATGAACACTCTTAATTGATTTGAGTATCCTTCTTAATTAATGGCCATAGCATACACTAATTAATGACAAAAACTAGAAGAGCATTAATTACAGGAGATTCGGTCGTACTCTCTGAGAGAAATTATTAATTATTTGTTTTTGGTACAGAAGGAATAGCAAGTCCTTTACAAAAGATCAAATTAAACTATTAAAGAGATGCTATGAAATTAAAAGAGAATGAACCAAAATTCGGTACTAATTAATGTCTCAAATCAAATCACAAGATTGTGTGGAATCAATAAGCCAAAAGTTCGCAGATTCATTGTATTAAAAAAAAAAAAAAAAAAAAAAAACTGCAATTTTTACGAGCAAGAAGCTTCCAAAGTGACGATCATATACACAAACAACTCACGATTTCAAATCAAATAACGCAAATTTAAACTATAAATGGTGCTAAATAATTCAATGCGAACTCTTTTATTATTGAGAATTGAATCGAAAAGGATTGAATGAGAGAGCAATTTTGAGTTTGAATCTCATTGACTCAAAAATTATAAATTAGAATTGATTTAAAGATGCATACGAATTGTTGTATCCACCTGACTAATCTTATCTATTGTGACTTTTGACGCTTCCGATGAATTGTCAATTTTCTAATTCTAATCTTACTCACGTGTAGTTTTTTATTAATTCAACCTCAGTAGCTAATTAAGTGTTTGAACTAACCAAATCACCAGACAAATATTTACAAAGATCAATCAACCAATAATAAAAAAAAAAAAAAAATACTATGGTATTTTTTTTATAAATAATAAAAAAAAATTAATAGGATAAAAAATGTAATTTTATTTATTAACAAGTTAACAAGTAATTTCATAAAAAGAATATTTTCGAAATAAAACATTACAAAATAAAAAATAATAATAATTAAACTATCTTTCATATAAGTTAATGAGTTTAATTAAAAAAATTGAATTACAATTTATGCATTAATTTAAAAAAAAAATTAGAATTAGAATTTAGACATTAAATTAAAGAGCTTTGGAATTATAATTTAGTCATTAATTTTAAAAATTTAATTTAAAATATTTTAGAATTACAATTTAGGTATTAATTTGAAAAAAATAGAATTATAATTTAAATATTAATTTAAGAAGTATTAGATGTTGGCTATTTATTTATGAGTTAAAATAGGCACAACTTTCTGTCCCGTGACAATAGGCCCAGGAGACTAATAAGTTGAGTTGGGTGAGCCCAATAAGTTGAGTGGGGCTGCGGTCCACAATAGACCTAATGTCCAGGTGGGTTGAGTCTGGTCGAGACCCGTGGGCGCTGTGTCTATACGCTTTAAGTGAATTGGCTGCGTATTTCTAACAGCTCGAGCTTTTGGGATTAATGGTAGCGCCAACGATCCGACAAAATATAATTTAGTAATTAATTTATATCAATATTTATAAAAAAATTGAACTTAAATTTATAATCAAATTCAACATATTTAATATGCATAAAGAATTTTAGAATTTCTCTAATTTAAAATTTAATTTTGTATCGTTATTCTAAAAAATTTGAAAATGGATAAATTTGTAAATTCAATATATAATGAAAGTTTTGATTCATATACTTTTCAGAAATTTAAACATTAATTTTGCACTAATTTATGTATTAATTTTACAATTTTGGCATTAATTTAAAGAGTTTAAATGAAAAAAATTTAGAATTACAACTTAGGCATTAATTTAAAGAGTTTTAGAATTACAATTTAGTCATTAATTTAAAGAGTTTAATTTAAAAAAAATTGGAATTATAATTTATGCATTAATTTAAAGAGTTTTAGAATTATAATTTAGTCATTAATTTAAAAAGTTTAATTTTAAAAAATTTAGAATTACAATTTAGTCATTAATTTAAAGAGTTTTAGAATTATAATTTAGTCATTAATTTAAAAAGTTTTAAAATTACAGTTTATACATTAATTTAAAGAGTTTTAAAATTATAATTTAAAAATTAATTTAAAAATAATTAAATCTGAACCGTTGAATAGGTATAAACGGACGGTAACAAAAAAAAAAAAAGTATATATAAATGTACACCCCATGAGGGGTGTACATCCTACACCCCACCACATCCTGGGTTGGGGTGAATTTCACTGGTCATATCGAAGTGACCAGTGAAAGAAGCCCCACCACAGGATAGGGTGGGGTGTAGGATGTACACCTAGCAAAATCCAATAAAAAATAAATACATAAAATATATATAAAAATATTTCTCAGAAAAAAAAAAAAAATCTTAATTAAGCTAGTTAGTGTAATTAGATTATCCAATTGTAATCATAACCAAAGGGTAACATACTCATATCCATGCACCCAATGTTGGGGGACACTATCACACTTAACCAAGTGAAAACTCTAACAACATTCCCATATGTACATCTCCTTACCTAGGATACCATAGTCCCTTCTCTCTCTCTCTCTCTCTCTCTCTCTCTCTCTCTCTCCTTCCACCACCATTTCCTGAGCTCCCCTCCATCAAAACCATCACAATTCACTACCATGTCAGCGGAAGAAACCCTCACCATACCCCCACTGCTATTAAACGAGACCGACGATGCTGCCGCCGAGAGCAAGCATGGTAGACCTCTCGAGAGGAGACGGTACCTGCTGGGCCGTGCCGCAGACCCTTGGGCCAAGTGGGTTCGAGAGTGGAACCGTGTCTACCTTCTCGCCTGCGCTGCCGGGCTCATGGTCGACCCCCTCTTCCTCTACGCGCTCTCCATCAGCGGACCGCTCATGTGCGTCTTCGTCGACGGGTGGTTCACCGCCACCGTCACCGTGCTCCGGTGCATGGTCGACGCCCTGCACGTCTGGAACATCTGGGTCCAGCTCCGGATGGCCCGCGGAGCGTCCCGCGTGGCGTCCGAGGATTCGGAGGTGGAGGCGGGAACAACTGCCAACGGCCGGGGCCGGTCGGCACAGTCGGCGTCTTACTTGAAGTCGAAGAAGGGCTTGGTGTTGGATCTCTTTGTGATATTACCAGTGTTGCAGGTGAATTCACCTTTCATCATCATCATCCCTATCACAATCATTATCATTATCATTATCATTATCATTATCATTATCATTATCATCACCATCATCTTTTTATGATCAATTAATTATTTGCTGCGTACGATGATTAATTACCATTCGCATGTATAACATATATGTGATTGTTCCTTGTACGGGAAATTAAAACAATTGCAGAGGAAATTAAACTACAGTCTACAGATAAAGGGGCGGCATATAATTAAAGTTTCTTTTCCACATAATTAAAACAATTATTTATTTTTCTAAAAACTTAAATTATAATAAAATTGTGTTTATATGCATGTCCCAATCTAACAATTAATATTACATTATCTACTTCAACCGGAAGCTATACGTATGGTTTTGCTCTAATTAATTCACATATTTATCTTCATTTCATAAACTAAGCAAAATAAGTAGTGCTAACTTGTGGGAGATGGATATGGAGTTAAGCTAAATATATATATAGTGAAAATGGACGAGAAATAATAATGTTAGGAACCTTTCAAATTAGGCTCTCCCATAAGGTACCATGCACTGCATGTGTTTCGGAAAGTAGTGCCAGTATATATGTTATCATATTATATATAGGACATTACCATTCTGTTCCATCGTACTACTGTGAAGATGCTTCTGGATATCCATGAACCAATATAATTATTATTACCACAGCTATGTTATTACTATTAAGAGTAATGCTATGCCCACTCTCAACTATCAGTATATCCAAGTACAATCTATTATAGTATATCCAAGTACAATCTACTATGAAGAGTTTTACATGTGTTATATATATATACCGCTCGAGTAAAAACTAAAAGTGCATAGCAAGCATTAATCGGCTAAAATGTATCTTAGCGAATGGTGTGGAAGATGCTAAAGCAAATTATGAATGTGACACGAGAGATGTTGATATGTTTGAATAAACAATGTAGGTTGTGATGTGGGTTGCAGCTCCAGCTCTGATCAGGAGAGGATCAACAACAGCAGTGATGACTCTTCTGCTAATAATGTTTCTCTTCGAGTACCTTCCAAAGATTTACCACTCGGTTTGTTTCCTGCGACGCATGCAAAATTTCTCAGGGTATATTTTTGGGACTATTTGGTGGGGCATCGCTCTTAATTTGATGGCCTACTTTGTGGCATCACATGTGATTTGATTTTGATTTTGATTTTGATTTTGATTTTGATTTTGATTTTGATTTTGATTTTTTCTTTCTCTGCATGCAGTTGAGATCACCTTTGTATATATGTGAGTATGACTGTTAATCATTATTTCTTCCTCATTTTTCTCCAAAGAATATCTCAGTGCTCATGAAGAGAGAGGGAAAAAAGAAAAAAAAAAAACAATGGGCCAAAAATTACATACTAATTAAGCCAGATGAAATGTATTGCAGGTGATGTTATCAACTACGGAAATTTTACTATTAACAGACAGATTCATCACCAAATTCATTCATCACTCGCTCGACTATAAAATAAACTTGATTCTAAGGAACCTAATCCATCTCCACTAAAAATATATAGTAGCACGAATCTGAATTGCTTCACAATTTATATGAAATTTAAGAACAAATTTTGTGTTGCAGGCTGTGGGTGCATGTTGGTACTTACTGGGGATCCAAAGAGCAACAAAATGCCTCAGAGAGCAATGCCTTGTTGCCAGTGGATGTGGAGCAAAAACAGTTGCTTGTGTGAATCCAATATACTATGGCACAACTACTTCAATCAGAGGAGAAAGGTTGTCATGGGCTCGGAACATGCAGGCTAGGGCTATGTGCCTTGGTAGCAGTGACAACTACCAATATGGTGCTTACAAGTGGACTGTTAAACTTGTGACAAATCCTAATAGGCTTGAGAAGATTCTCCTCCCTATATTTTGGGGTCTAATGACTCTCAGGTGAGAATACCTTTTATTTTTTTAGTAATTAAGTTTCAAATTTTTTGGATTCTCAACATTATTCATAATTTTTTTTTTTAGGTTTAAATAATCAAGCAGGCCATGAGATGAATATATAGATAGTACTTACACTTATTTAGTGCTAATATATTATTGATATATGTGATGCTCAGTACCTTTGGGAATTTGGAGAGTACAACAGAGTGGATTGAGATTGTCTTCAACATAATCACCATCACAGGTGGTCTATTACTTGTGACCATGCTCATTGGAAACATCAAGGTACTTGGAATTTAGTTATTACCAACCACTGCTATATATAAATATATGAGCACTCTCTATTCAAATAACATTATTTTTATTTCTCTAAATTATTTTCTAACTAATGCAGTGGAACAGAAATTTTACGACAGTTTTATATTTTTTGTTTGTCAAACGTCTAAATGTTGCTTCGATAGGTATTTTTACATGCAACTACCTCGAAGAAGCAAGCAATGCACCTGAGGCTAAGAAGCGTAGAGTGGTGGATGAAACGGAAGCACCTGCCCCAAGGCTTTCGGCAGAGAGTGCGGCAGTACGAGCGGCAGCGGTGGGCGGCAATGAGAGGCGTCGATGAGTGCGAGATGATCCGGAACCTTCCAGAGGGTCTGAGGAGGGACATCAAGTATCATCTCTGCCTCGACCTCGTCCGGCAGGTACATGGGCCTTTTGGGCCCAATTGTCTTCTTAATTGGGCCCCCAAAATCTGATCTTTTCTGGGCCTTCCACATATGGCCCACTACCTCAGGGGTGTTAATGGATCAGATCCTAGCTATGAATATGACATGGATTTGGACCCGCGACTTGATTTTACCTAGGATTTTGGATCAAACCCAACAGTTTGGACCGTATTCGGACCGTGTTGCCAAATTATCAATTGATTACACTCTAGTTTGAACCTTAATTGATTGATCTCAATCACTAGCTTATAACTTCTACTAACATATATGCTATGAAATTAATTATGAGCTTTACATGTATATTAATTAATTGCAGGTGCCTTTGTTCCAACACATGGATGAGGTCGTACTTGAGAACATATGCGACCGAGTCAAGTCCCTCATCTTTCCCAAAGGAGAAATCGTAACAATCCGCATCAATTCTAATTCTAACTTCGTTTACATCTCTTTATAGTAAGATCACTTTTAAGTTTTTTTTTTTTTTTTTTTTTTTGAAACACTCAGATTACAAGAGAAGGGGACCCAGTGCAGAGGATGCTGTTTATAGTGAGAGGCCATTTACAGAGCAGCCAAGTCCTCCGGGACGGCGTCAAGAGCTGCTGCATGCTCGGCCCGGGCAACTTCAGCGGCGACGAGCTCCTCTCTTGGTGCCTCCGCCGCCCCTTCGTGGAACGTCTCCCGCCTTCTTCTTCCACTCTGGTGATGACATGAAACAATCATCCGTCTGTCTATAACTGACTTAAGCTACTAGAGAACGATGTTTCAATTCAGTTTGAATAAAACAGCTCAAGTTTTGACTTGAAATAACTAAAGAACAGTATTTTAATCATTTATACTCAACAGATGACGCTGGAGACTACCGAAGCATTCGGCTTGGAAGCGAGTGACGTGAAGTACGTGACGCAGCACTTTCGGTACACATTTGTGAACGAGAAGGTGAGGCGGAGCGCGCGATACTACTCGCCTGGGTGGCGAACGTGGGCGGCGGTGGCGATCCAACTGGTGTGGCGGCGGTACAGGCACAGGAAGACGCTCACCTCGCTGTCGTTCATACGCCACGGCGACCGCTTTCAAGGTGCTCGTCTCTAGGGGAGGAGAAGCTAAGGTTGTACACGGCACTCCTCACTTCTCCTAAGCCGAATCAGGATGATTTCTTAATGTGAGAAGAGTAGAGTGAAAGAAACAAATTCAGTGATCGAGTGCTATCTGATGATTCAAACTTTGGTGTTCGAATGAAGTGCGTCTTACTAAATTTCAGTTTATCTTTTATGATTATTCCCAAATTTGAATATATAGTAACACGTGATATATAGTTTTCTACAACCAAACTGTTCTTCAGAAAATAATCAATACAAATACATGAACCGTGAGTCTTCAAACGCTTACATGGCGGCTTCTCGGCATTCACTGGGTTTTCTCCTTTGGTTTTGTACTGAAAGAAAGCATAAGGAGCTCCTTAGAAATTACATGAACATAGATCTCCTCAATAATTAAATGCTAATACCCAGATAAATTAATGAACTCAAGTTTTATAGCCCTAACTTAGGTCCAGCCCAACATGGAGAAATGGCCCCTATGGATTCCCACATAAGTCAAATCTAGCTAGGTAGGTTTCTATAAAAGCATCCATTAGAATTGGGAGTTAAAAGAGGTAAAAGAAGTAACATGAAAGGTTTAGGCTTTGGGAGACAAAAGCAATAGATATGTAGTCTAATCATTTGTGAAGACAACATAATCCCAAATTCAAGAATCCTTTTAGGTAAGGCCTTTAAATAAGGTGTGGCCTTCACTTTGCCCCCTCTCTCTTCCTTTTTTTGTTGGTTTAATTTTTTATTATTAATTATCACCCAATTGTGAAGTGATGTTGTGTTGTGACTCCACGATATTGGTCCCATAAATTAAAGTTTCAGCTATTTGTATTATAAATTAAAATAATTTTTTTTTTTTTAGAAAGAATGTAGCATGCTAACGCTTAACTTGTTATAAGTGTTTTAAAACTGTTTTCTACATCGATGCTTTGAAATGATAAAAAGCACCAGTATCTGGAATGCATGCACTACTTGATGTTTCTTTAGTTTTGTTTTTTCCTGCAGCAGTTCACATTATTATGACTGTAGAATATAAGCAAAGAAAAATTCTGAGCTCACATTAAAGTTTACGCAGGCTCTCTGAAACATCAGAGTGGGATCAGCACAAAACAATGCATTTCCAAACTGGCCCTCGGACCTCTGCCAACATTTGCCCACGTCATCGAGTTTATCGGGGGCCCACATAAGGCTCAAACTTTTAGAAAGGCGAAGGTGGGACCCACCGCCATGTGAGTGGGCCATGGCCCTGACCTGTGGGGCCCAATAAACCACAGCCTATCACGTGGGGACACGATACTGCCCACCCCCAACGCTAGCAAATTATAAGTTAGTTAAAGGGCTCATTTGAAAAATATTTTATTGTACTATTTAGGCCCAGTATAATTGCGTGGAGACCCTTACTTGTGACGTGGAGACAACTAAGTTAATCTTAGAGATCATAATAAAATACATATATATATTGTAATACGACACAAATAACACATCATATTTTGTCATCTAATGTGTACTGTAACATTTGGTAGAGTACTACAGAGAATTAATAAATATTAGAGGACTTTGGTGTGAGCGTTGCAAGGACTAATTACGAAATTTAATAAATACGGGCTGTTAGGTGTATCAACTTCCACATGTTAAAATATTAAAGTTAGATCTCGAAATCTCCGGGTATTCGTGTTCTCCATCAATTGGGCGGCTCCAAACCCGGAAAAAAAAATTAAGAAAAAAAAAGAGAAGGAAAAAAAATTATTATCCAGGAATATTAAAATTGAAAATTTATTGAAATTGTGATACCTCAAACAATTTTTCTCTATTTTACTAGAAAATAGTCATTTATTATTAAATGACTTCACTAAGATCAAATTTTAATAATTTTAGCTGAGATAAATCTCTATTCTACTTTTAATAATCAAAATGAAACTTTATTTTATTTTTTTTTATTTGTCACACTAAAATGTTAAAAGAAATAAGAAATATATTGCATGTCTTTTTAAACCAATTCTATGAGAATGGTTTTTTATATTATCATATATATTATAAATAAATGTTAGTGTCATGTGATCAAATAAATATTTGCTCCCACAATAATTCAAAGCAATTATTTGAGTTCTCCAATGTATGAATCAATAATTAAAACTTATAAGAAGAGATTTAGTGACTAAAACTGTTACAAGCATGCTCCATGGTTCTTGCTAATCAATAATTAGAGATTAAATAATAACTTTATTTCTACTAACTAAGAGATTAACAATTTAGCATAGCCAACCAATTAAAGGGCATTATTAGTTATTATTTTACTTGGTGATCATTTAATCTCAAATTATGTAATATATATATATATATATATATATATATATATATATATATATATATATATATATATATATATATATATATATATATTGGAAACGTTTTATTTCAAATATTTTTTTAAATACTGCTGATGAATATTTATTTTTTTGTAGCTAATGCATTAATAGAATTTTAGAAAACTTTTTTTTAGATAAATTTAGTAATGCATTTGCTTATTTGAATAGATTTTGTTTTCTATTTATGTGAAATAAAATATACCTTTCTAAAGTATAAATATATAATAATAATATAGATGGTGAGAAATGACAGATAAGTCAATTAACAACTCCATTTTTAAAATATTTTATGCTAATAATTTTTCTTTTCTAATCCTTTAATAATTAGAAAAATTATAAATAAAATTCTAATCAGTGAATATTAGGATGATAAATTAAGCACGCGACATCATGCATGCAGGGCCATCACATTCTCGCCTTAAATTACCATGTGAGTATATATATATATATATATATATATATATATATATATATATATATATATATATATATATATATATATATTCAGGTATATCATATTTTATTTTAATTTTTAAATTTACAAAAAATACTTTATTATAGACTTTATAAAAAATAAATTTAATGATGGAATTTTTAAATAGTAAAAAAACAAATATTCAACGAGAGCTTGAGGACCAAAACGGAGAATGGTCAAGAGACTAGAACAGGGAATAAGAGGACCTAAAACGGAGAATAGGTACAAGCAGTCTAGGAAATCTAGCGATGGAATTCACCCTAGGGACTAGCGATGGAATTCACTCTTCGTTTTCTAAAAGGCCCTGCATTTGAGTTTTATTACGAGATTGCCACGACGGGTGGGACAAAGGCTGAGGGGTTCACGTGGGCCGCTACGGATGCATCTTTCGGTGCGGGGCTTTTCCTAATCGCTTTATCCAGTCGCACGAGAAGGGGCATGAGATGTAATTATCTCCAAGTTGAAGGGCGATTAGGGTCAGTGATTGTGATCCTGATGCAACCGTTTGATCTAGCCCTCCACTTGAAATTTAACGGCTTCGATCAATTTCTATAAAATGCAAAAAAATAAATAAAATAAATATATATATAATATATATATATAAAATAGAGAGGCCCACTCTCATTGGACCACTTATACGACATATCAATATCAGCTATTATTATTATTTCAAAAATAAAATATCAGCTATTATTATTAATTATAAAAAATAATATTGTTAATTTTGGACAAAATTAATTTTATAAATGTGAAAATATATAAAATAAATGGTGCACTCTAACACACCATTTGGTTAGAAAATAAGGTTTGGATAAATATATTGTTTCAGAATTATTAAATGTATTAGTTATTGATGGAAATAGATTTTTTTTTTTTTTTTTTTGGAATAAACTTTCTTTCCCTGAGAATTTAATTAATCTAATATTTGGGTTAGTTTAATTATTTTATTAACTATATAATTATCTAACTATTAGATAATTAGCTAACTTATTTATTAAATTATTTATAATTAATTGAATTATTTATTAATCATACTTATTATTATTAATTATTTTATTAATTAATATTTACGGTTAACTAGTTAATTAAATAAGTTAAAATATTATTTATTTAATATTTTTATATTAATTAATTAAATAAAATATTATTATTTTAAAATTATAATTATTTTTATCCTCACTACTCTAATATAACTATCCAAACATTATTTTTTTTTATTTTCATAAGTAGTCCATTTTTTATTGAAACACCAAATTGATTTTATTCATTCTTGTTCCTGAACTTATATCTATTCATAAAATAAATAATTATAGTTTATATTTGAGTCAAAAGCAACCTAAAAATTTAAGTTAATAAAAAATAACATTTTTATATTTCTATAGTACTTTTTGTTTTTAAATTTTGTAATAAATTCATGACATTAACTTGAATTAAACCAATTTAATTCAAGTCTACACTATAAATTTATTTTAAAATTTCGAATTCCGACGAGTACGAAATAATCTATATTTTCTAAAATCTTAAATTTATACAGAATGATTTTTTATATTTTTATATTTAATAATAAATTATTGGAATGAAAAATAAAAACAGTAAAAACTTCATTATAGAATTTAAAATAATACAACATGTAAAAGAGGTGCATTTAATTCTATGAAGTGAAAAACTGGAGTGAGAAAATTAAAAATCAATTCTCCAATGATTTTTATTCCACTGCTATGCTCAGGTCAAAATGGAAAATGGTCAGAGTAATGATTTAGCTCTATAAAGAGTACTGATGATATTGCTATAGTGGCAAAATGGAAAATTGGGCGTGCTTTAAATGGTTTGATTGGAATGCGGGACTATTGGGAGACTCTTTTTTTTTAAAAAAAATTGAATAAAATATATTTTTAAAATTATTGAAAAAAAACCTCTAATAATTTTCATTTTAAATTTGTTTTAATTTTCTATTGGTTTTTTAATTCAACAAAACTTTAATGTCTATTTTAGATGAAAATGAACGGTCCACGAGGATGACGTGGTGAACCAATTCCACGCTCTTTATTTAATTTCTCCTTCCTCGTTTCCCCTCTTATGTTCATCCTTCGAGTACTCCCAAAAGATAAAAAATAGATTTTTAAGAAGACGAGTACATCTCCTCTCTCTCTCTCTCTCTCTCTCTCTCTCTCTCTCCTCCGATCTACGAGCTCCCCGAACCATAACCCTAACCCTAACCCTAATCGGAGAGTTCGGTGCCCAAAAGCTCGAGACGCGGCTATCTCCGAGGTCGCCTTCCACCATTGCCGAGCTCCGCGGCGATTTCCCCCGCGTCTCGCCACTCTCAGTGAGGACTTCCTCGATCTATCGTCTTAGTTCAACATAGGGCTTTGAAAAAATCGGGCTTTATTATTATTATTATTATTATTATTTTTTGTGTTTTTGTTCTTTTTCGTGTGATTTTTGGTCTTGTATTGCTAGTTTGGGGAGCTCGGAACTCTGATTGCTGGGATTCTGTACGCTTTGGGGAGTGGCATTGGGGTTTCCTTCTCTAAATCTTTGGAGCTAAGGAGCTGGGGCTTGTGTTTGCTACTGGGATTTGCGATTTGAGGAGATTAAAGTTGTTTAAACGGCGAAAAATAGCAAAATCTCGTGAGCTTCAGAAATTTAGTGTTAGGTTAGGGACTTCGTAATGGGAAAAAGGTTTCTTGGTCCAGTGGGAGTAGAAAAAATTTGGGGCTTTAAGAAAAGGAGATAAATCTCGAGAAAAGGTTGTAGATTTGGGCTCCTAAAGTGTAATCTTTGAGAAGGAAGCAAGCTTTTTGTGGTCAAACATTCTCTGGAAGTTGTAAATCTTACTATTTCTAACAAACTTAGGAAGGTCGATGTTGTTTACTCTCTTCGTTACTTACCCAGGTTAGGATTTTGAACTGTGGTAGATACTTCTGAGAGCAGAAAATTGAAACCTGGACCTTCCTTACTCTAAGATGGTTGAGCTCTAGTGCTTCTGTTTACCTTTAATTTTTTTTTTTTTTTTAAATCACCTTTGGAGATTTTGAAAGGTGAAATGGCTAGCAAAAGGAAGAAAGAATTGGTGGGTGAGGATAATAGGCCCATCGATAACCGAATCTCTTCCTTACCTGATGAAGTTCTGGAACGCGTTTTAATCTTCGTAAAATCCCACAAGGATCGCAATGCTGTATCTCTTGTATGCAAAGACTGGTACAATGCTGAGCGGTGGAGCCGGACCCACGTGTTCATCGGCAACTGCTATTCTATTTCCCCAGAAATGGTGGCTCGTAGATTTCCAAACATTCGAAGTGTTACTCTAAAAGGAAAGCCTCGATTTTATGATTTCAATCTTGTTCCTCCAAACTGGGGGGCTGACATTCATTTGTGGCTTGTGGTTTTTGCCTCGGCTTATCCTTCTCTTGAGGAGCTTCGGCTTAAGAGGATGACTGTTACAGATGATAGTCTTGAGTTTTTGGCTCGGGTTTTTCATGGGTTTAAAGCTCTTTCTCTAGTGAGCTGTGATGGGTTCAGCACCAACGGCCTTGCTTCTGTTGCGGCTTATTGCAGGTATACTTTGATCCCTTTCTTAATCAGTTGATTTCTCGGTTGATCTGTTCACGAATAGGTCCTTCTTAGTTTGTTCCTTTTCTTCTTTGATCCTATGGGACAACGTGTCGTATTGTTTATGGATACTTTGCAAATCCCAAGTCTTGCATCTTTATGTATGCAGCTCTTCCTTGCATCAGTTGCATTTACTGATTATCAGTTCTAGGAATACATGTTTCTTTTTTGAGATCAGTGCACATCAAATGTTGCCAAGACACTTGTATATGTAAGATTGTATCACAATTGTAGATACTATTTGGAAACTCTGGTTACTCCCTTCTGGCTAATGGATTTTAAAGTTTTTGCATGTTTTCCTGGAATTTAGGCACAGTTAGGATAAACTCAAGTCTTTATTATTTTAACTATCTATATTACATCAATTATGTTCTGTGCCAAATTTGCCTTTTCTTTTCTCCTTTTGGTATATATGATCTAAGAAAACTTTAGCATAAGCAACAGTGCTTGGATAATATATATACTCGTTGTCTATTGTTTGTGGTATCAAACTATTGCTATGTTCTAAAAGCCATCATTTGTTTCAGAAACTTGACTGAGCTTGACATTCAGGAGAGTGGGGTTGATGATCTTGGTGGGAGCTGGTTAAGTTGCTTTCCTGATAGCTTCACTTCTTTGAAATCGCTTAATTTTGCCAACCTTCATTCCGAAGTGAACTTCGATGCCTTAGAGAGGCTTGTCGCTAGGTGCAAGTCGTTGGAAGTTCTCAAAGTAAATAAGCATGTAACACTGGAGCAGCTTCTAAGGCTGCTCATAAAAGCACCTCAACTCATAGAACTCGGAACCGGTTCATTTTCACAAGATCTTAAGCTTCGTTCATATACAGAACTGGAAAGTGCTTTCAGCAACTGCAAGGATTTGCACACAGTTTCGGGCTTGTGGGTAGTTTCTTCCATGTACCTACCAGCATTATATCCTGCCTGTTCGAATTTAACTTTCTTAAATTTGAGCTACGTGGCTCTGCTAAGTACTGAACTGGCAAAGCTTCTGCTAAACTGTCCTCTTCTTCGCCGTCTATGGGTAAGTTCTTGGTTGTTAAACTGTTTTTACTTTCATAGTTATTTATTACCAAAAAGATGAAAAATAAGCAACCTTTTGTTGCTAGTTGTTATTTCAGCGGGACCACCTCAGCATGCACAGGTTGTTATAGGGATTTTCTTATGTGGTTCTACTAGTGTTTTGGCTCTTTTGTTGAATAATTTTACCTTTTGACTTCTTTCCAATTCTGCCAATGATGCTAATAAGTTTTTCTTCCACTTGAGAGGTTAGATGCTTCGTGAAGGGAAAATGTACAATTTCTTTTGAACTGTAATTAGTCGCATAGTGGCCCAATATCTTTGTGCTTTACACTGATATCAGCGTGCTTTCTTAAAAGTCTAGAATCTCAGTTTCTCGTATTCTAAACTTTTGACTCCTATTGTTTGCAGATTCTAGATACAGTTGAGGACAAAGGGCTAGAGGCAGTGGCCTCAAGTTGTCCCATGCTAGAAGAACTACGGGTTTTCCCAGCTGATCCTTTTGATCAAGAAGCCGTTCTGGAAGGTGGCGGTGGCGGTGGGGTCACAGAATCCGGATTTGTCTCCCTCTCAGAGGGTTGCCGTAATCTCCACTACGTCCTCTTCTTCTGCCGCCAGATGACCAACGAAGCAGTTGCCACAGTTGTCCGTAACTGCCCTAACTTCACTCACTTCCGCCTCTGCATAATGAACATGGCTCAGCCTGACTACCTTACCAATGAGCCCATGGATGAAGCCTTCGGTGCGGTAGTCAAGACATGCAAGAGACTCCGGAGGCTGGCTGTTTCTGGCCTTTTGACTGATCATGCTTTTGAGTACATTGGGGCTTATGCTAAGAACCTGGAAACCCTGTCAGTGGCCTTTGCTGGGAGTAGTGATAGGGGAATGCAATATGTCTTACATGGGTGCCCTAAGCTTAGAAAGTTAGAGATCAGGGATAGTCCATTCGGGAATGCGGCCTTGCTATCTGGAATTGAAAGGTATCAGTCAATGAGGTCGCTTTGGATGTCCGCTTGCAATGTGACGATGAGCGGGTGTAGGGTTTTGGCGAGGGAGATGCCGAGGTTGAATGTGGAGGTTATTAAGGAGGATGGTAGTGATGATGTGGCAGCCGAGAAGGTTTATGTCTACCGTTCTGTCGCGGGACCCAGGAGGGATGCTCCTCACTTTGTTCTCACACTCTGATGGTCAATCTTCTTTTGGTAATGCTCTTTTTTTTTCTTCCTCTCAATTAAATGATTATTTGATTACTCCATCAAACAGATTCCCCTTTATGTTTACACTTTATGAGATAAATGAAATTACACTTTATGAGATAAATTTCATTTTAGTTCAGCGAATAGTGTTATTGACTATTAGCTTGTTTGGTGAGATTATTTCAGATATTTTTTCCCTTAATTATGCTCCTCATTTGTGTAATTTGCATCTGGTTCAGAACCTGTGGTATGGGTAGTTTAGATTGTATAGTGCTTCGGGGAACAAGAGGTAATCTCAAGATTAAAGGTGAATGAAAGGAAGCGCATGATTCCATAAAGATCTCAGCTAGCGTTTCATACTGTCTCTGACTCTCCTGTGCACGGGCAATTTGTGAAGTGCCTTGATTTTACATGTGCTCCTGTATCTCCACCCTGATTGTGTGTTTTGGTGTATATTTCTAGTTTAGCTCTTGTGAGATTATACTATATTCATGGTAATGATTGTGAAAGTTTATCACGAAATAAATGACAACGGAGATTTATGTCGTCGGAAATCACTTGAAATATGAACTGCTGCAATATTACATTCTATGTCCAATCAATTTTCATAGAATTGCATTCTTGCTTCAAATCAATTGATTAGATACTTTTAATAGATTCTCACCTTTTTTTTTTTATGCTATTAACTAACGCAAAATTTCATGCTTCTCATTTCTGCAGTTATGATTGAGGGAGTTACGCTTCTATTAACCCAGAAATATGTATAAAACTTCGGAGCGACTACATAATTCTTCTCATTACATTTTCTTTTCTTTTACATTTCGAGTCCCTACCTCCCTCCTAAAAAAAGGGGAAGATAAAAAGTTAATCTCACGCCTTAACTGTTTCCATGGGCAACAGCCGGCCCGTGTTGGCTTCAGGCGCTGTTCCACCTCTGAATAGCAAGATTGCAAGGCTCCCTATGCTGAAGTATATAAAACAGCCGAAACGGTGAGTCACAAATGAGCCAAAATCTCTTCCTACAATGCATTGCCACCCTGGGCCGTACGACCTGTCAAACTCCTGTAATTATGCAAATTTTATCCACCAGAGCAAGGAAAGAGAATACAGAAAAAGAGAGTAAAGGGAAAAAAGGGAAAAAATATTACTATTACTTTTTAGCCCTGAAGTTGTTAATATTTACCTTCTTGATGAAGCGAGCTATCTCAGTGGAGTCTGTGACGTCAAACTCATCAAGGGCCTTCCCAGCCAAGCGGAGCGCGTCCTGCTGCATAGTTTGCAGCATGTCGGTATCTTCTATAACTGCCTTGCTCTCAAGCATCTCCTTAACTCTACACTATGTCGAGAACAAAGAGGGAAGTTGTATAGTGTGGTACAAGTAATGGAAGGGTGGTATTGAATTATATAGAAATGGTGGTAGAGAGGCCAGAAGAAATGGATAGTGTTGGCGGAGGCTACACGTCGAGAGAATTCTAGGTTTGTGGCCACTGGTTGATGTTCCAGAATATGCCATGTGGCAGCCAGTCCACAAGAGATGGACAGGGCCCATGGGAGCAAGTGTGAGATTGTGGATCTGTTCATTGACAGGTGCTGTTATTTTATTGGTAACCCCATGTGATATGGGGTCAGTTTGGAACATGCTAGCTGGTGCCTGGCCCTTGTCACTCCTAGTGCGTTTGTCTCCTTGCTGTGAAGCAACTTGCAATTCTTCTGCCATTTTTATGTGATGTTAGTTTTAAGCTGGATCATTGCTGAATTATCTGGTAATTGCGTGAGGATAATATCTCAAACTTACAGAAAGAGAAAACTATTGTGAGTTTTCTTCTTTCATAGGCAAAGTAAATTTATGCTTTAGGACTTCTACTTTGTCATTTATCACTATTGTCCAGAGACTATGGAAAAGGTGGGCGAAAAAGAATCGGGGGATTGTTTTGAGTGGAAAATTTCTTCCTAGAAGTGATAAGATAAAGATTCCTAGCTATTCAGAATTGAAAGAGATTGCTAAGGATTGAAAGGTGATAGGAGTGGTGGTTAAGATGGATCCATTGATTTATGGACAAAGTGTGAATGACAGCGAAATAGTAGCAGTACAATGCTAAAGGAAGTTGATCAATTGGAATCTGAGTGTAATGTAGTGAAGTGCTTTACATAGTATAATGTCAATTTGTGGACCAGCTTTCTGATAAATAAGTATGGGGCGGACGATTTGCTAAGAATTTCTTCACTTTACCCCTTCATGCTAATGACATTTTGGAGCTTCACTCTCAGGATGGACCTTTCTACGCAATATGTAACTATGGTAACTAATGCTTGAAAATTACACTTGTACCAACTCTATTCCCTTCACTTGTTGTTATAGTTGTATCTTTGCTTTCTCCAAATCTATCTGTGTTTTCTAAGATTTCTAATTTGAGTCAATTTTTGTTTCTCAAGTTCTTGGTGCCTAATTTGCTTCACCTTTTCTTCTTCCCTCTGGTTCATCTACTTGAACTTGATGAAGTATTAGCTGCTAGATAACAAGAGGCTAGTTTTTGCTGTTTTTAGTTGTTTGTGGTCCTTGGATATGAACCAACTTTGGGCTTGAATCTGGGACAAGCCATGTGAGCATCTGTAAGCAGGTCTCAAACCACTAAATTGTGACATTACTGTCAAATGATATGAAACAACAATTTTTTTTTTTTTTTAAGCTGAAATTAACATAAAATAATAATTTTAATATTTATATTTAATACCTTTTTTTTACGTTTGGGCTGAAAATTTTTGGATAGGTTTACGACGTGAACTTAATAGAAAAAAAATTAAAAAATTAAACTATATTAGAATGCTGACAACACTCGCATTACGAATTTCTTGCTCTGATATTATTTTAAATTATATGAATTAATCGTTTATTTTTAAAAACTTAAAGTTATTAAAAAATAATGGTGTTTTTAATATTTATATTCAGCAAGTAACTTGTCATAAACCGTCGTGATTACTATTACACACCATCTAAACAACGGGGATGTTCCACTTTGTAGGTGTATGTTTTTAATCAACTTATAGATGAGTTGGATCATTGGGATAGCTCCATTAAGAGCCTGTTTTATTTCATCTATTTGGAACTTATGTAAAAGTACTATTTGAGTAGAACAACTTATGTAAAAGTATTATTTGAGTAGAACATATTTGACCATGTGGAGTTTATACAAAAATACTACTCTGAATAGAATTCTTTGCAGAACATCAATTTTTTTTTTTTAAGTGTTTGTAATTGAGCTTCTGTACATGTGAGTAGTGTTACTCATAGTAGTTGAGAAGTTGTTCAACATTAGGGCCAATCAGAAATTGAGGATCTTAGTAATCTTAACTACTACAGGTAGTTGTAACAGTGATGAAAAAATAATCAAACTCTACATCTTTTTCTAAGGGTATAACAAAAAGTGTACTTAATATCTTCCACAACTTCTACCTTACTCTTTCATTTCGGAAGCAACTAACACCATTTCCTTCACAAAAGGACCTTTCACTGCAGCTACCTTTAATTATCCTTTACTTTTTCTTTTCTTTTTCTCTTTTGAGAGAGAGAACTTTAATTATCCTTTTTGACTTAGTACTTTTCATGTTGAAAATGAACAAGAAAAAAATCACTAGTTCTCTTCTAATTTTCTCATTGGGACATTCAACCACACCAACGATAAATCATATGGAGCCAAGAAATTAGGATATTGACAAAGAAAATGACTACCATGCCAGCTTTGTCTCTTATTAGTGATCTTATCCAGATGGTCCATTCCTTAAACTCTTTAATTAATATCTTCAACCAAAAAAAAAAAAAAAAAAACTTTGCTTAATAAAAATACTAATAAACCAATAATGTGACACTCTGTGCACTGGGCTGCAAACATTATTTGTTAATTTGATAAAAAAAAGTTTCAATGTGGAATATAATTTGTGTCCAAATTTAAGAAAAAAAAATTGAAAAAAAAAAAGAGAAAATGGAAATTAGATAGCTGCAGAGATCACATGGAAGAGAATAACAGTTGGTGGCTCTTAGCATATTAAAAACAGTCCTTGTCATTGCAGAGGGATGGATCATAGAAGAGACTAGGGAATGCACATAAAGGCCCTACTGTTCACGTTGTAAGGAAATAGCGAGATCCGACAAATGGAAGCTCACTATCTTCAAATAGTGGAGAAGAACACCACTAGCCCAAGATCATACCAAAATAAATTAGAGCTTGAAGAAGTGTGAATGGAGAATAACTATAAAGTTCAATAGAGAGAAGTACGCAAAGAACTAACTTTGAACAAACAAGAACTACTCTAGGTAGTTACTTTGTAGTTACTTTAACCATACAAAAGAAAACCATAAAATTCACTTTAAAATTTAACACTCCCCCTTAAAGTGAATTTTAGAAACAAGTCCGAGCTTCCCGCGAAGTAGTTCGAATGGTCCTTTAGAAATCGACTTGGTGAAGATATCCGCACAGTTATCTTTGCTTTGAACTTCTACCACATGAATGATGTTTTGAAGAACTTTCTCGCGGATTGAATGATGCTCGATCTCAATATGCTTTGAGCGCGCATGACAAACTGGATTAGTTGCAAGCTTTAATGCGCTTTGATTATCACCATGAATTATAGTCGGATTAGAAATTGGTGAAAGAACATCTTCGACCAACCGCCGCAGCCAAACACACTCTTGAGCGGCCAATGATGATGCCTTGTATTCGGCCTCCGTAGTAGAGAGCGACACCGAATCTTGCTTTTTGCTACACCAAGAGATAGCCGCTGAGCCACATGTAAACACATAGCCGGATGTAGATCGTCGATCATCCAAATCCCCTCCTAAGTCAGCATCCGCATAACCTTGCAATAGAAAAGGAACTCCATTCCTGAAAAATAACCCAAAATCAAGAGTAGAGTTGACATATTTTAATATTCGTTTTGCCGCTTCGAGGTGAGGCTTCCTTGGAGATTGCATGTAGCGACTCACAAGACCAACAGAAAATGCAATGTCCGGTCTTGTAATAGTCAAATAAATAAGACTTCCAACAAGTGCTCGATATGGTTGAGGATCTGGGAGAAGCTTGCCTTCTTCTCGACGTAACTTTATATTAGTATCAAGTGGAGTAGAGCACCGCTTCGAATTCATCATACCAAACCTCCTAACAATTTTTTGAGCATAGCCTTTTTGATGCAAGAAAATTCCATTTTCCACTTTCTCCACCTCCAACCCAAGAAAATGATGAAGTTCACCTAAGTCCTTCATTTCAAACCGAATAGAGAGCTCGGCTCGAAGTCTTGCAATTTCTCCGTCATTATTGCCAGTGACGATCATGTCATCCACATACAAGAGAACAATAATATGCAAGTTTCCAAATTTCTTGATAAACAAGCTAGAATCAGAATTTGAAGCAAGATAACCGCAAAATTGTAAATATTCGGCAATTTTACCATACCATGCCCTTGGCGCTTGCTTTAGCCCGTAAAGTGCCTTCTTGAGTTTGCAAACATAATCTGGATGAATTTCTGAAAAGTAGCCCGGAGGTTGCTCCATGTACATGTCTTTGTCAATCTCGCCATATAGGAACGCATTCTTGACGTCAAGTTGCCATAGCCCCCAACCGAGACTAGCCGCCAAGGATATCACCACACGAACGGAAGTCATTTTTGCAACAGGGCTGAAGGTTTCTTCATAATCTTCGCCATATTTTTGTGAAAAACCCCTCGCCACAAGCCGAGCTTTATAGCGAGCAACACTACCATTTGGGTTACGCTTCACTTTGTAAACCCATTTGCAAGTGATGGGCTTCACATTTTCAGATTTTGGAACAAGATCCCAAGTCTCGTTCTTGATGAGCGCCTTCATTTCTTCATCCATAGCATCATCCCATTCTTTCACACCATGTGCTTCGCTGAAATTAGAAGGTTCAAGTTCATCAATAGGACCGGCGAAAAAACAAGAAACCATACTCACTAGGTTCCCATCCCGATAGCGAACCGGCTTCACAATTTTTCTTTGCGAGCGTCGAAGTAATTGCACTTCATCTTGATGATCTTCATTTTCATGGCTCCCCCTCGGACTCTGCTCCCCCTCCAAAATAGAAGCCGAAGTGGGTGAAGTAGGAGCACTAGAAAGAACTTGCATGCTTTCGCTTGCTTGAGGTACCATCCCTTCTTGCGCATGGCTCGCCACCTCCATTGTAGAAGTGGATTGGGAAGAATAGTAAGAAGATAACTCATCAAATACTACATCCCTTGAGACCACAAATTTCTTGGTCTCCGGATCCATGCATTTCCATCCTTTCTTTCGCTCGTCATAGCCAATGAAAGTGCACTTCTTAGCTTTTGGATCAAGTTTGCCTCTCAAATCACCTGGAACATGAACATAACAAGTAGAGCCAAATACTTTAAAGTGCTTAACATTAGGTTTCTCACCCCACATCAATTCATAAGGAGACTTGAAATTGGTAGGACATAAAGGCACATGATTTATCACATATGCCGCACATGCCATACCCTCCGCCCATAAGGCTTTGGGTAAATTCTTTGCATGCAACCAAGACTTGCATGTCTCCACGAGATGCCGAATTTTTCTCTCCGCCACTCCATTTTGTTGAGGGGTGTAGGCACAAGAAAGCTCCCGTTTGATTCCTTGTTGGCGGCAAAAAGAAAAGAACTTATTTGAAGTAAACTCGCCGCCGTTGTCGGTACGCAAGCATTTGATCTTGCGATTGAGCACACCTTCAACAGTCTCTTTGAACTCCACAAACTTAGAAAATACCTCAGACTTCTCCTTGACAAAATACACCCAAGTATATCTTGTAAAATCATCAACAAATAATAACATATAACGAGAGCCCGAGTAAGAAGGTGTCGAAGTAGGACCCATCAAGTCACTATGGACAAGATCCAATGGAGCTTTACTTTTAATGACGGATTTTTCGAATGGAAGGCGATGTGCCTTTCCATATTGACATCCTTCACAAATTATACCACTACCAAGGTTTGCAAGATTGGGTAAACCATTTACCAAATTTTTTGATACCATAACCTTTAGTTTTTGCATACTAAGGTGTCCCAGTCTTGCATGCCATATAGCAGCCCCATCATTAGATTTCATCTTATCAACATAAGAAGAAGAAATAGAAGCCGATAAGACAAATAAATCATTTACCCTTGCACCGGTGTGAATTACCTCCGCTTTCAAGTCGGTGATGTTCTTTAGAAACTTCACGTCTTTAGGCCCGAACAAGACGTAGTGTCCAGCATCCACGGCATTTGCAACAGAAAAAAGGTTCTTCTTCATCCCGGGCACATGATAGACGCTATTGAGAGTGATGGACTTGTCATTGTTGCTACCTTTGATAGTAATAGAGCCTTCGTGCTCCACCGAGTGAATTGTGTTATCCGCCGTGATGATAGCATCATTGCCTTCATGTCGTTGAAGACTAGAAAACTTAGAGTCATTGCCGGTGAGATGATGACCACATCCGGAGTCCACAATCCAATCCTCTTCATAATTAATAGAAGTCGAGGCTTCAACAGTTGAAGTCTCTGCCATGAAGCAATTTCCCCAATCTTCTACTTCATGAGAGCCGGTGAATTTGTCGGCAATGTTTCCTTCCTTCAACTTGACTCGACAGTTCTTCTTGATATGGCCTAACTTGCCACATCGATAACACTTGATCACCTTCTTCCACTTCTTCTCGCTGCTGGAAGTAGATTCTCCATCTTTCTTTTGATCTTTCTTCTTCTCCTCTTTGTTGTAGCCCTTCTTGTTTCCGGCGAACAAAACATCCCCATTGCCTCCCGAAATAGAACACCCGGCCATTTGTCGAGCTAGGGACTCTTGGGAAGCGAGAAGGTTTTCAAACTCCACCAAGGATGGTTGTGTTTGCCACCCCTGAATAGAGGTAATAAAGGCATGGTACTCCTTGTTGAGGCCGCGGATAATGTTACGCTTCATCCGCGCCTCCGAAATAGGCTCATCCGGATCCAACGCCGAAATTTCCGAACAAAGATTTTTGACCTTTAAGAAATATTGGGAGATAGAAAGATCACCTTGAATGGTATTAGCTAATTCATTCTCAATTAGTTGTAGCCGAGCACTATTCTTTTTATTCATCAACCCATCTAGAGTCTCCCAAATTTCTCGCGCCGACTTGCACCCGATAATGTGCTCGAACAAGTCATGAGAGATGGACCTCTTCAGGATAAACTCCGCCTTTGCATTCAAGGTCCTCCATCTCTTCAAGGCCTCCCTATTCTCAGGAGTATCCGCTGGAGCCTGTCGAAAACCACCGCCGACGACATCCCAAAGGTCTTCGCCGATAAGGTACGACTCCAAACATGACTTCCAAACTTTGTAGTTTGATTGGTTGAGAATCTCCACCCCGAGTCCGACAACTCGACCACTTGCCTCCATCATCTACACTATCTTCTTCTCTAAGGAAGTCTTGCAATGCACCGTCACCTCCGTCGAGGCTCTGATACCATGTAAGGAAATAGCGAGATCCGACAAATGGAAGCTCACTATCTTCAAATAGTGGAGAAGAACACCACTAGCCCAAGATCATACCAAAATAAATTAGAGCTTGAAGAAGTGTGAATGGAGAATAACTATAAAGTTCAATAGAGAGAAGTACGCAAAGAACTAACTTTGAACAAACAAGAACTACTCTAGGTAGTTACTTTGTAGTTACTTTAACCATACAAAAGAAAACCATAAAATTCACTTTAAAATTTAACACACGTGTGTTGGAATAGTGATCTATGGGTAAAGAATTAATTAATCTACACTATTAGCTCCAGACACTTGTACAGTGATCAGTTAATTTATAAGCTCTTTCCACCAATTGGTTTCAATGAATATATACTCCAAATCCTGTTTTGTTTACAACTGGACTTTTGCAACTCCCAAACAAACGGCATCAAAAATCAGAGCCAGCGATTTGAGGATTTTAAGTTACTATTTATTTTTTTTTTTTTTTTTTTTCCTATTGATCGATTTAGTAGTTCTTGTGAAAGTTTGTTTCTGCATGTTATATATAGTGCAGTTACCATAATAATTTACTCCTAGCTTATTGACACCTTTCAGAGCTAACCAACACTACTAATGACATATATGTGCATGCATCCCATATCCATTTCCTCTCTTCAAGAAAAAGCTCATCCTCTTTTATCTACAATGTAGTGGCCCTTTTCTATTTCCCTTGCTTCCTTTCAACTTTGTTTCATATGCACACCTTTAACTCTCTTTTAGTGGCTCCTTTTCTATTTCTCCACACCATCTAGTGTCTGGTATCTAGTCTCTACCATACACTAAAAAAAGTAGTCCCCCCCCCCTCTCTCTCTCTCTCTCTCTCTAGAATGTGATACCACAGGGGCTATGTTTAGGGATCCAAATCCAAACAAAGAGGAGTCACATGGGGGAGGGGGAGGGGGGTGGGGGAAATGGCAATGCATTTGATCCCTAGCTTGGGTTGAAAAATTGTGGATATGCCAAAGTGCTATGCCTTCAAGGAGAGTGATCTTAAAAGTGGTCCAGGGACAATGGCTACAACTATGGACTTTGCCTTCACATTAACTCCACATTCATTACTCATTAGTCTATTAACTTTTTGCTCCTTACATTTTAGACATATAGCTGTAGCTGCATTAAAAAAGGTTTCTCCTTTTCTATTAAGGATCAAATCATACCAAAAGTTTTTGAATTATTTCTGGTCTACTACCTCGTAATGAGACTGACGTACGAAAATCTTTACGCATCAACCATATGGTGATCAAATAATGTTTGATACTTGTCGGTCAATTTGATCGTAGAGATTCGCCGTAAAAAATTTCTTAATCGTCAAAATTTACTGAAAATCTATAGTGCACCAATCCTAATGTTCAGCCTTCTACTTGCCAGCAATGTCTGCATTCAGTTACTAGACACACGTAAGTGACACATTCACACCCCCAATAAAGCCAGCCCATTAATGCAGTGGTTTTACACTTACTTACAACCTACAGCAAACTGATTCATGAGCATAATAATAACAACAACAACAACAACCCAAAACGCATATACACCAAACAGAAGACTCCATACATCTATCTCTATACATAAAGCCTCTCCCAACCATACAAAATTTGCCTATCTATTCCAGCATTCCTTCCTCCATCATCAAAGATGAGAGCAGCAGCAGCAGCAGCAGCAGCAGCAGAAGAAGAAGAGTCAGAGACACCCTCATTTCTCACAAAAGCATTGCATCTGATCACTTCAGTGATCTCTTCCTCCTACTCCATCAGATCCTTCCCCGCCAAATGGCGGTCCATTCGCGAAAATCTCGAGCGCCTCCACTCCGATCTCTCCGCCGCCGCAGTTTCCGCCAATTGGCGGAATCCGGAGCTCTCTGAGCTTTTGCAGGCCATCGTGTCCACTGCAGAGGAGACCCACCTCATCGCCCTCCGGTGCGCCGACGAGTCCTACGGTGGCGGGAGGCTACTGCTGCAGAGCGACCTCGACGCCGCCTCCGCGAAGCTCGGAGCCCACATCAAACACCTGGCGGAGGTGTACTCACAGGGCGCTCTGGTGCATTGTAGTGCCATCGTTGTGCCCAAGCCCGGCCCAGGTGCGAGCCGAGAGGACGTGAGGTTCCATATACGGGATCTGGTATCGCGGGCGAGGGTCGGAGATTTCGAAATGAAGATCGAAGCGTTGAAATCACTTAATGGCGTTCTCAATGAGGACGACAGGTATGTGAAGATCTTGGCGACGGAGGAAGACCACGGCGGTATCGGGTTCCTGGTGAGCCTTTTGGGAAATGGCCACGCAGGTGTTCGAGAAAATGCCTTAGAGGCGATTTGTACAGTCTCCGGCTTCGATTCATATAGAGCTGAGGTTGTGATCGCCGGGGCTATAGCGCCGATCATTCAGATACTTGAGACCGGGAGCGGGCTCGCGAGAGAAACTGCGGCGCGCGCTCTGAAGAAGCTCACCGAGAACTCCGACAATGCCTGGTCGGTGTGCGCCCACGGAGGCGTGACAGCGCTTCTTAAAATCTGCGGCGATGTTAATTGTGGCACGGAGTTGGTTTGCTCGGCATGCAGCGTTCTGAAGAGCCTGAGCGCAGTTGATGAGATCAAGCGGTTCATGGTAGAAGGAGGAGCAATCGCCATCTTCTTAAATCTCTTGAATTCAACCCAGGAAGTGCTTCAGATACAAGCAATTGAATTCCTTGCTGCTATTTTCTCCTCGGAGCATTTAGTTGAACGCAGGATGAGTAAAGAAAAAGTGGTCGAATCGCTGCTTCGATTCTTGGATCCAAACTCTCCTCACTCATCCAAGTCAAGAGAGGTCGCTCTCCGGGCCATCGAAGCCCTCTCCTTCTCTTCTGCAAGCTCGACAAACCGTTTGATCGCCTCCGGATTCCTTAACCAAGTCCTCTTCTTCATAAAGAATGGCGAGATCTCGATCCAGCAATCCTCACTGAAGGCCTCGTGCCGCTTATGCGGACTCTCCGCTGAGGCCAATAAGGCCATGGGTGACGCTGGCTTCATGCCTGAGCTCGTGCGGATGCTCGACGTCCCGTCCTCTCAAGTTCGCGAAATGGCGGCCGAGGCACTCTGCAGCATGATCTCGGTGCAGAGAAACCGGCGCAGGTTTATTCAGGACGAGCATAACGTGAGCCGGATTCTGCAGCTGCTAAAACCGGAAGAAGAGAAATTGGCGACGAAGAAGGTTTTGCTCTCGGTCTTAATGTACGTAACCGACAGCAACAGCGGGCGGAGAAAGATCATGTCTTCGGATTATGTCAAGCACCTGGAGAAGCTCGCCGAGTTTAATGTATCAGATGCAAAAAAGATCGTTAAGAAGCTCACGGGCAATCGAATTCGGAGTATGTTCAATGGAATTTGGAGTTAAAATTGAGTTAGTTCCCTAATCAATACTCCCTCTAACACTTTTATTGCTTAATTTGCCTATCCCATGCATGAGTAGATAAGCTTTTGTTAAGATTCTATGCCTTTGGAAAATCTTCAGAGGCTCCAAAGGACTGGCAAAGAAATATTTCAAGCATTCCCTGTGTAAATTGCTCGTGATATGTAATAATTCAGTAAAGAATGTTAAATAGAAGTGGTTGAGGTTCTTTATATTTGTTAGATATGTATTGTCATGTGGTCGTGTTTACAACATGCACTGAACTTCAATTTCTTTCCAACAAAATAACTGAAAGGAGCAGAGGTTCTCAAGTTAGGGAAGTGAAAAGTTTTGAGTGTGGCTGTTTATGAAAAACATGAAATTCTGCTAGTAAAATGTGATGTAGTTGGAGGATTCTTGGTGTAATTTATGACCCAGCAAATACTCACTAGGAAGGTAGATGTGATCAGGCAATGCAGGGGAGACCA
The DNA here is from genome assembly GCA_029168755.2 of Tillandsia fasciculata. Classification (NCBI taxonomy): domain Eukaryota; kingdom Viridiplantae; phylum Streptophyta; class Magnoliopsida; order Poales; family Bromeliaceae; genus Tillandsia; species Tillandsia fasciculata. Next base: position 27,732,195 of record CM054933.1, on the reverse strand, counting down.
CATTTATTGTCACAGAATGAAGTGCCACTGAAGATGTAGTAGTACTTAAACATGTTACATGTTGGCTACTCTTCTGGACCTTTCTTCAGCTTTCCCTTTCATTATCTTTAATGTTCTACACACAGCAGAAATATATAATGAGACTACTGCTTCATGAGATCACAATAAATATCTGTTTCTCTTACCATGTTGTGTTTCACTGCAGAAAAATTACATGGTACTATTTACTTCTTCTATTGGAAACATCCTTGGCTTAGCTGCTAAAGGATCTGCTTAAATTTATGAGATTTTTTTATTTATTCATCCTGCATCAATTATACGACTTGTCGACACTTCCCGCAAGTTGTGGGGATGTTTCTGTGAACTTCAGATGTCAAAATGAGCATGAGCATCAAAAGAAGTGATTAAAGAAAAGAAAGAAATAATACGCGCACTCCGTTGACTCATCGATCGATTGTATCGATGCGTGCGGGTTGTTCCAAGTTAATAATGTAATTTAATTTGTCCATTAGCATTGTTTCCGAGGAGAAGAAAAGATAAAGAGAATGTCACTGAGTGAATGCATTGACTATTTAAGTATCTAACAAGGAAATGTAATTAATTACTTTGGATGGATAAATTGTGATCATGAGTCAAAATTTGGATTGTGAATGTAGAAACTTAAAAGAAGGAAATGCTCACATGGGTAGTTGAATGAGAACCCAACACTAACCCAACACTATTAGAGAAGTTTGTGCTATCCTTCTTAAACAATTGATGTGCCTTTTATTATATTGCTTATTTAACAACTGCAGTGAAAGAATTTATTTGGAGCATTTTTCGTGAATTTTGATGTTTAACATTCAAATCGCCTCTCTCCCTCTCTCTCCCTCTCTCTCTCTCTCTTCTTTTTTTTTTTTTTTTCTTTCTTTTTTTTTTTTTTTTTTTTTTTTTTTTTTTTTTTTTTTTTTTTTTTTTTTCACTGGATTATTTGGTATCGACTAATTTTATGTTAGTTCAGTAAAATGGGGACTCAATCGGGTCACATTTATTAAATACCCAACTTGTATAGAAATTGACGATACAATAAGAGAAATTAGTAGAATTATTATTAACAGGCGTTTGGCAATTTTGTTTTTTTTTTTTTTTTATCGAATTAAACTATACTCAAATAAAAAAAAATAAATATAAAATAATAATCTAGTCTAAATAAAAAAAATATATAAATATAATATCTATAATATATATATTTTTTAATATTTTTGGATTCCTTCACCTCCAAGATGCACCAAATTTTAAACTTTAAATTTTATATTTTAAATTTAATTTAGATCAAAATTATTGTTTATAAATTCTATAAAAATATTATACTGTACATTCAAATCAATTCTTAATAAAATTTAAAACACAGTCTCAAATTTAAGCACATAAAAAGGTTTAGCGCGCGGTGTCAAAATCACCGTTTATATCTTATCATTAGATAAGATTGATTATTAGTTTTATAGATTAATTTGTAGATATTTATAATTTCTGCAATTTTTTTTTTTAATAACTATTAATATGCTGGTTGACACATATAGTTACGTACCATACATTTATAAATTTTATCATAAAAAAAAAAACAAAAAGGATTACATTCTTATATTCTTTTGGATGCCATGAAATGATTAATTAGTTTTTATATGTACAAAATAAAAGAAAAAAATAAAAAAAATTAATTAAAATCAACCTCAAATGAAATGAAAGGTGGATATTTTTTATCCGTCACGAAAACACGGCTACGACGATGCAAAGTTAGTTTCAGTGCGCAGCGAATTTGCCACGTCCTCAACTAATCTACCACGTCACCTGATCTATCCAATAACACTATGTTAAAATATGTATAGATAAATTATATTATATATTTAAAAATATTATCTTATGTCCTATTTTACAAATAAATTTTTATTTTTACTTTTTAAGATAATTAAATTATATTTTTAAAAAATAGAGTAAAATAATAATTAATTCTAACCGAAATTTTTTTTTATTATTTTTTAACTCCCTCACCGTCAAAATATATCAACATTTTAAATTTAAATTTAAAATTTAAAATTTCAGATTAAAATATTCAAATTCAAAAATTAAAATTCAAATTTGAAATTTCAAATTTTGAAATTTCAAAATTTGAAATTTCAAAATTTGAAATTTCAAAATTTGAAATTTGAAATTTTATAATATTGATTTTCAAATTTTAAACATTAAAATTTATTATTTTAAAATTATACATTTTAATTTTAAAATAATATATTTTAATTCTACAATTTAGAATTTTAAATTTCAAAATTAAAATTTAAATTTAGATTTTATTTTTTCAATTTTAAAATTTTAGTTTGAAATTTAAAATTTAGAATTTTAAATTTTAAATTTCAAAATTTTAACTTTTAACTTTTAATCTCAAATTATGAAAATTTAAAATTTAAAATTTTAAAATATAAAATAAATATATTTTTAAAATTTTAAATTTAGAATTATATCATATATATCCAAAGAGTTTAAATTTTAAAATTGTAAATTTTTTTAAAATTATATTTTTTTTTATTTTATTTAAATGAAAACCAAAATATATATTCGAATCCTCGGTGTCTAATTGGCGCTCATACTTTATTATTAGGCTAAAATTAATCATTAGTTTTATATTTACTGGAGAATTAATTTGTAGATATTTGTAAGCCCCGCATTTTGTCTGAAGTAATTAATTAATTTCTTTATGCATAACAAAGAAAAAAAAAATCAAAATAAATCAATTAGTATAAAAAATGGCAAAAAAAAAATTTACCCAACTTATACAAATAGTTTTCCAACAAAACTGGTTAAAAAAAAATAACTAGAATTAAGATTAAAAATATTATATTAGAATCGCATCATACAAACGAAATTAATAGAATCAGGAATAGGAGGGATATACCTCTTATTCTTTCAAATGCATCAGAAATCAATCGGTATATCAATCGGTATAACTTGTTCCGGTACAACTATAACTTTTTTTTTTTTTTTTTCTTAAATATCCTTTACATAATAAAATTTGAGGGCAAAAAAATAATTTACCTTAATTAAAACTCTTTATTCCTCTTATTCTTCATTCTCATACCAAACACAAAATCTCTTATTCCTGAAATCATTCCAAACGCTTTTTTACACTAGTTCCGTATTTTATACTCTCTGAAATAGCTAGTTCTGTCTTATTCCGTTACCAAACGGGCCCTAATAAGAGAAACTGGAAATATTATTCTGCGTTTGGCAGACAAATTTTTTTTATTTTATTTTATTTTATTTTTTTATTTTTTAGGTATAAACTATACTCAAATAAAAAAAAATAAAATAATAATCCAGTCTAACCAAATATATATATATATTTTGGATTCCCTCACCACCAAGATGCACCAAATTTTAAACTTTAAATTTTGTATTTTAAATTTAATTTAGATCAAAATTATTGTTTATAAACTCTATAAAAATATTGTACTGTACATTTAAATAAATTCTTAATAAAATTTAAAGCCGTTTATATCTTATTATCATTAGATAAGATCGATTATTAGTTTTATAGATTAATTTGTAGAGATTTATAATTTCTGCAATTTTTTTTTTTTAATAACTATTAATATGCTGGTTGACCCATATGGTTTACGTACCATACATTTATAAATTTTATCATTCAAAAAAATACAATATATCCTTTTATATGCCATGAAGTGATTAATTAGTTTTTATATGTACAAAATAAAAAAAAAATAAAAAAAATCAATTAAAATCAACCATGTTATGCAAATGAAATGAACGGTGGATATTTTCTATCCGTCACGAAACCACGGCTACCATCATGCAAAAGTTAGTTTCACTACGCGGCGAATTTGCCACGTACTATCCCGCTTCCGTCTCATCCGTGGCCCTCAACTAATCTGCCACGTCACCTGATCTATCCAATAACACTCTGTTAAAATATGCATAGATAAATTATATTATAAATTATCTTATGTCCTATTTTACAGATAAGTTTTTATTTTTACTTTTTAAGATATAATTAAATTATATTTTAAAAAATAGAGTAAAATAATAATTAATTCTAACCAAGAATTTTTATTTTTTATTTTTTAACTCCCTCACCTTCAAAATATATCAAAATTTTAAATTTAAATTTAAAATTTAAAATGTTAGATTAAAATATTCAAATTCAAAAATTAAAATTCAAATTTGAAATTTCAAAATTTGAAATTTCAAAATTTAAAATTTCAAAATTTGAAATTTCAAATTTTATAATATTGATTTTCAAATTTTAAACATTAAAATTTAGTATTTTAAAATTATACATTTTAATTTTAAAATAATATTTTTTAATTCTACAATTTAGAATTTTAAATTTCAAAATTTAAAATTTAAATTTAGATTTTATTTTTTCAATTTTTAAATTTTTAGTTTGAAATTTAAAATTTAGAATTTTAAATTTTAAATTTCAAAATTTTAACTTTTAACTTTTAATTTCAAATTATGAAAATTTAAAATTTAAAATTTAAAATTTAAAATTTTAAAATATTTTTTAATTTAGAATTATAGCATATATATCCAAACAGTTTAAATTTTAAAATTGTAAATTTTTTTAAAATTATAGTTTTTTTTATTTTATTTAGATGAAAACCAAAATATATATTCCAAGCCTCGGTGTCTAATCGGCGCTTATACTTTATTATTAAGGCTAAAATTAATCATTAGTTTTATATTTACTGAAGAATTAATTTGTAGATATTTGTAAGTCCCGCATTTTGTCTAAAGTAATTAATTAGTTTCTTTATGTATAACATAAAAAAAAAAAAAATCAAAATAAATCAATTAGTATAAAAAATGGTAAAAAAAAATTTACCCAACTTATACAAATAGTTTTCCAACAAAACTGGTTAAAAAAAAATAACTAGAATTAAGGTTACAAATATGTAAGAATTTCAATTAAAAATATTAGAAATGGACGGTCGAGATCTTCTATCCGTTGGGCGAGTCCACCGCGCCATCCCGCTCCAGCCTCTTCCGCCCCAACTAATCCACCACGTCACCATTTTTTACGTAAATCCCCTCATTTCTCCTATAAATCATCCCTCCACTCCCCACTTCACAATCCTCACCTCTCCCCTTTCTCTTTTAGTTAGTATTAGGATAGGATCACTACTACTACTAATAATAAAGCTTAATTCGTTAATCGTTAATCGTTAATAAAGCTTAATTAGTTATTGTTTAGTGTTAACTCCGGAACTTTTTTTTTTTTTTTTTGAAATTAATAATGGCGGGAGGGGTCATCGTGAGCAATGGACGAGGTGGTAGAGATTACCCCGGTAACCTCACCTCCTTCGTCCTCTTCACCTGCTTCGTCGCGGCCACTGGCGGCCTCATCTTCGGCTACGACCTCGGAATCTCCGGTATCTAATTATCCTACGTGCATTCATGCGTCGTGAGATAAAAAAATAAAAGTTTGATTATAAAATAATAAAATAGAGCTGAACGAGTTATTTTACATGATATTAGAATAGCATTTTTTTGGTTATTTTGAGTGATCGATGGGTTGTTGTTTATTTTATGTGTGAAATTAGGGGGGGTGACGTCGATGGACCCGTTCTTGATGAAGTTCTTCCCGTCGGTGTACCGGAAGGAGAAGGCGGACGAGAGCTCGAACCAGTACTGCAAGTTCGACAGCCAGCTGCTGACAGCGTTCACATCGTCGCTCTACCTGGCGGCACTGATCGCCTCCTTCTTCGCGTCGTCGGTCACGCGAGTGTTCGGACGAAAGTGGTCCATGCTGGGCGGGGGGGTCGTCTTCCTCATCGGAGCCGCCATCAATGGCGCCGCCAAGAACGTGCTCATGCTCATTCTTGGTCGCATCTTGCTTGGCGTCGGCATCGGCTTTGCCAACCAAGTATGTAGACATATTATAGAATAAATTAGATCTATTTCTAATTTATTTTTTGAATGTTGATCGAATTTACCAATCAAGTACATGTAGTGACCAGATTCAACTAAGTCGGATGCATGCCATGGCATATTAATGATATGCATGTCTATTGTGTGTGTATATAAATATATACGTAATAACTATATATACCTACGTACGATAAATGCAGTCGGTGCCGTTGTACCTGTCGGAGATGGCGCCGGCGCGGCTCCGTGGGATGCTGAACATGGGTTTCCAGCTGATGATCACGATCGGGATCCTCTGCGCGAATCTCATCAACTACGGGACGGCGAAGATCAAGGGTGGGTGGGGGTGGCGCATTAGCCTCGCCCTTGCGGCCATCCCCGGAGCCATCATCGCTGTGGGATCTCTCTTCCTCCCTGACACCCCCAACTCCCTCATCGAGCGCGGCCACGCCGACCAGGCTAAGAGCATGCTCCGCCGCATCCGTGGCACCGACGACATCCTTGACGAGTTCAACGACCTCGTCGTCGCTAGCGAGGAGTCGAAGCTGGTCAAGCACCCGTGGGCGAACATCTTCAAGCGCAAGTACCGCGCGCAGCTGACGATGGCCGTGCTGATCCCCGCGTTCCAGCAGCTCACGGGCATCAACGTCATTACGTTCTACGCTCCGGTGCTCTTCAAGACCATCGGCTTCGGCGGCGATGCCTCCCTCATGTCGTCGGTGATCACCGGGACGGTGAATGCGTTTGCCACGTTGATTTCCATATCAACGGTCGACAAGGTCGGCCGCCGCAAGCTCTTCCTCCAAGGCGGCTCCCAGATGCTCATCTGTCAGGTATCCTATGTTGCATATGAATTCTATATGTCGTCAGCATATGAATTAATTATAAATGTTGCATGCAGGTCATAGTGGGGACGCTGATCGCCAAGAAGTTCGGGCTGAGCGGGGAGACGGAGGGGCTGTCGCGGGGTTACGCGGCGGTGGTGGTGCTGTTCATCTGCCTGTACGTGGCGGGGTTCGCGTGGTCGTGGGGACCGCTGGGGTGGCTGGTGCCGAGCGAGATATTCCCGCTGGAGATCCGGTCGGCGGGGCAGAGCATCAACGTGTCGGTGAACATGCTCTTCACGTTCTGCATCGCTCAGGCCTTCCTGTCCATGCTCTGCCATCTCAAGTACTTCCTCTTCTTCTTCTTCGCCGCCTGGGTCGTGCTCATGACCGCCTTCATCGCCTTCTTCCTCCCGGAGACCAAGAACGTCCCCATCGAGGAGATGGTGCTCGTGTGGAAGGCCCACTGGTTCTGGAGCCGATTCCTTGCTGACGAGGACGTCCACGTAGGCGCCGGAAATGTAAATCTCGAGTTGGGCGCCAACGCCAAACCGAAGGGTGTCACTACTAGCTAAGCTAGCTATTAGTACGTACTATTTGGAGGATTATTATAATTAAAATTCTAATGTTAGCTAGGTTCTAATTCCATGCGCATCTTAATTATCTCTAGGTAATTAATTAATTAATTAATTAATCTCCTTAATGTTTTAATCATTTGGGGATTAGTTTGCATGTTTTAGAATCTTATTATCTTCTAATGAATGTTGTGTGTTTTTTTGTATTCTATTTTTATAAGTTATTTTTTTAATTCATATTGTATTAGTCTTAATCACTGATGAGTGCTTTGTGAATCATCAGCTAGGCAATTAATTTGTTACTTCCAAATGTTTATTGTGAAATAAAAACAGCTTAATTGTAGACTTTTTCCAAAAATTTCAAATCTCATTTTCAAAACAACCAACAGGATCTAAAATTCTCGATTTTCTTTGTAAGAAATAATAATAATAATAATAATAATAATAATAACATACGGCAAGAGTTGAGCCACATGTTTTCTCCTGAAATGTTCTCAATTGGATCCACTAATTTATGTTTCAAAACCAATAGATTAATTCAATGCAATTCTATTCATTACGAACAAAATAATTTGTGCCACAACTAAATTTACTCGATCGAATCCATGAAATTGTAAGTTATTATGAATTGCTGCATGCCAAAGGCAAATTCTAATAGATTTATTCGAATTCTATCACGCGTGGATTTAGATTAGAAAAAAACTCTAAAATAGCTGGGTCAACCCGAGAATATATAATATTTTTCTAAAGTAATCGACCCAAGAGAAAAGAAGGAGCAAAGAATCCCCAGCTATATATATATATATATATATATATATATATATATATATATATATGCACATGTCTAAGATGGAATGAATAGCTTTCAAAAGTGACAAGCAAAAGATCACTTTTGTCGCACGTTAAATAATTTATTTGTTTCTCACGCTTGCTTATAAATATATTTCATCCTAGCTAGCTAGTAATCGCTTTCTTCGGCATGTCGAAGCTTGTTTAGATCTCGTGAAATCATAGGCATTTAACCATTCAGGTACGTATGCACATTAATTTTTTGCATTATTTATTCTTGTGATTAAATATTATATTATTCATGTATTTGAGTTCAGAGTCAATCTTTTTTTAATGCTTAATTTATTTAGTCTTTCTTGATATTTAATTACTTCTTTTTATTACATACTTTGTTGTACGTAGTCGCTATTTGCTTGTTCTATCAGTTAGAGAAATTGTTTAATTATTACATGCAACTGTGGTATGCATATCAGAATCTCGGCAACTCAAAGTAACAACTTTTAATGTTCTAATATAAGTCATGAGATATGGTTTATGAAACGTACATAAAATTTAAAAATCGTAATCTTTGTAGTCTGTAGTCTGTAGAATAAGGTGTCTCGCGTCATGCAGAAGCTTCTTGAAGTTCTGTTTAAAGCCCAAAACAGAGGAACAGAGGAGAAGAAGAGAGAGATGCCTCTTTCATAGCCCCTCGGCCTAAAAACAAATAGCAGATTTTTATTTTTTTTGGTATGCATTTTTATTTTTAAACTATATATTTGATGCTTTGACAAAAAAAAATTATAATTTTTTATGCATAAACTAGTTAGGTGTTGTAGATTACATGAAATGGAATGATTTAAAATTAAGAAAGAAAATGTATAAGTAGTAGCTAGCTAGCTAGCTAGTTAATGAAACTCCATTTTATGATTGAAACCTAGGTCAAGGTAAATACGTACCAGGAGTTAGAGTGTAAGGTGGTTGAGTGCTTGCGCGATAAGCTCGCATGGGACATCTTCGTCGAAGCATGGAGGGGAATTGGGGTGGGTGGCGGAAGCGGTCGACAAGAAGGAGCTCATCGAGTTCGACACGGCGTTCGAACTGGAGGGGTTTGCAGTATATGGGAGTCGCAGGGAGGCGCAGAGGGCGGTCGCGGAGCATCTTAGTCTAGAAACTTCGATAATGGCCAAGTTTGACGAGGCGGACGAGCGAGGACGACGACTTCAGTGGGGTGCCGGCTAGCTCAAGAGGCATGATTCCGGAGGTCGCGGGGAAGATCCGCCGAGCTGTGAAGGCCAACGTCGTATGCACGTACTGGAATTGTGGAAAGAAATTATCACTTGCAGAGAAATGTTGTTGAGCATTGAGTGGCGGCCTCCTAAACCTTTAATAATCGACCGGTTCACTGATAAACACACGGGTTGGATACTTGCGTCACAAGAGGAGGAGAGTTACGGCTGTGTATGGCAGTAAAGGTTTCTCCGGATGATCCAGAACGAAGACAATTTCCTCGCAAGATGATTGCCGGCGAGATCTGGAACGCGGGACTCGGAGTATTACGCAGCGTTTCCTCCATCTTCTGGAAATTTGAGACGACATGCCAAGCTCTGCCAGATTGCTTTTTTGAGCGTTTCAGCAACGTTCGAGTGCTACAACTTTTCGGCTGTATAGTAAGCCCTATAGATTCCTCTTTCATTCATCTCCACAACCTCAGAATGCTTAGGATGGAGCAATGCAGAGTGTCTGGGGAGCAATCTTCAGTTAATGCTTCCCCTCTCTTGTCAGCACAACAAGGACAAGGAGGACCAATACTTAATTTTTGATAGCTTATATGGGTCTTGATTTTTATATAAGTTCCTTTTAGCGGCCAAAGCCTTTGAACACATGCCTAAACCTCCAGAAGTTCTATCTAGAGGATGAAACATTTACTTTTCCACACCTGGGAGCACAAAAAGGACTAGGAAGCCTTCGCAAACTCCGAATGAACTGCCCAGTGCAATCGGAGGGGACCGACGAAGGCTTTTTTCAGGAAATGCATAAGTTGCAAGTTTCGACCTGTCAGAGAACAGCCACATCAAATTTTTACCAAACTTCCTGTCAATGACAATCAACCTCAAAAAGCTCATTCTTGATAAATGCAAGAGGTTAGAATCTCTAAACCTTAATCATCTCCCTGCCACAATTGAGACGGTCAGCCTACAAAGTTGCACATCACTACAAGAGGTGGTGGAGCTAGCGGACCCAGCTTCTTTGCCCCCAACCTCAAGACCTTCTGCCTTAGCGAATCAGAGCTGATCACCAAGCTCTGCCTGCAAGGATGCCGCAAGTTGAAGAACGTACACCTAGAATTGTGGAAGCTCAAGGTGCTCAACCTTTCGTGCACGGCAGTCAAAGCTTTGGAGTTATATGATGGATGGAACGGCCATCTTCCACAGCTGAAGCAATTGTATCTCTTGGGATGTGAGCAGCTTCATTAGAGTAGCCCTTCAGAAAGAGCAAGAACCACCAAGGTTAGATGTGCTATACTTGGATAACTATAGCAATATATACTTGCAGTGCCGACAGGTGCTTTGATTCCTTTCAAAATCAAACAGAGCATACGCGAAGGGTATTTATTAGTGATGCCGATGGAAGATTTTTTCAAGCTCATGTAGTCGTGAGGGATGTTAGGCTCTTCCGGTCACTCAATTCGGCCTTTTCTGATCATTTAGACAGAACAAAAGCTCGCATCCATATTCATGTCAAGCATTCTTCCACTATTAAGAGAGGTGATATTACGGATACTGCGACCAAACCAGTGCTGGCTTCAAGTACTAAATCAAGTCCGCTCATTGTATCAAACCTGTCGACACCCCGTTATGCCGATGTTTTAGGCGCCGTGAAAGATCATCGCCGTCTGTATCACCCATCACCGCCGGCAATGCCCCTGAATAATCACATAGAGGTCGACGGAGGTGACCACCGTTCCCTAATAGAAGAAGAGTCATTTAGAAAGTTGATGAGATATGCAGAATCTTCCGAATACAAGCTTAATATTTGTGCTCCATCGCCACAAGAGCTCACGATTAGGGGATGTTCCAGACTCAGAAAACTTCCTCTGTTTGACCAATCAGACAGTCAGTCAAGGAGAGATGTGAAGATTAGCTGCGACAAGGATTGGTGGGATAATCTAGAGAGGGATGAGCCAGAAGCCACCTATGGCTCATCTCATTTCAAACCCAAGCATTGTCGAAGCTACAAGAAGCCTATGAGAGCTCGCTGGTTATGAGCCGCAACTCTACTTCTCCAACGATTGCATACCAAAATACAAGCACGGTGAAATCATCTTAAATACAAGCGTGTGCAAGTGTGCTCAGTCATGTGTGTGTATCTGTATGGATGTTAGCCGAACTCTATTTATGCGATTGAGAAATAAGCAATAGCCCTATTGCTGTGTGTCTCTAATTTTTTTAACTGAAGCTGTGAGCTTGTCGATCTACATGTGTATATATTTCGGACTTGAATATGTACTATGGAAAATATTGTCGTGCATTTGACTCTTTGATGACAATAAATTAATATATCTTGTATTCATGTTTTTTCTTTTTTTTTTTTTCTTTTCTAATTTTTGATTACTTGGTTCGTTCTGCTGCTGGCTGCTTGCTCTAATTTAAGTTGTATGACCCAATTTGTGGGTTGTCTAATACTTTTGCATGAATTTTAAGTCAATACCTGTATAGTTTGTGGAGTTCTTTTCCTAAATCAGTTATGCTTTGATGCTATAGAACTCCAAACGAAAAAGAAAAGAAAATTAAGTAATCATTTGTATTAGACGTGCAACATCGATTTAATCAGTAACCATTTGCATCAGACATGTGCAACATCGATTGAATCGATAAGCATTTGCTTTAGACATGCAAACCGATCCTCCCATCTTATTATCATTCATGGGGGTTACCTAGCACAGTAGAACACCATGAATATATTGTGTGCGCTTTAGTTCTTGAATATGTTCGGCATCAATGCTATAATTCGTTCCAAATGATATCAATAACAGAGACCAAGAGACAAAAAGCTATTCCTTTCAGCAAAGAGAGAGTATAGAACTAGTGTTGTGTAAACAGAAACTAGTAAAATTCTAACTGGAGTGATAAGTTAACATAAGTTTCAGAACACCAAGGGTGGAATCTTCGATTTGAAGTTACAATTCTGAACCATACTACAGCTGGAACTATTTAAGAAAACACCTGTTTCTACTGCTTACTTTAGTTATCTACAGACTTTCTTGTCAAAAAGACAAAACAAACTAAATAAAAACAAAACAAAACGAAAATTTACAGCAACTCCCATACACACTGGAAGCTTCAAAATGCAAATGATTGGAAATTAAACACAGAGTAACACCTTTTTTTCTATCCTACAATATAATGTCCGTATCATCAGAAGACCTGAATGAAACTGCCGCACCGAATTTCTTCCTCTCCTCTGATCCACCGTCTTCTGATCCCTCAATGCTAGATTCTTCGGTATGATGGCTGGCGACTGATGAAGAAGAGGAGGTGGTGTCATGGATGCTCTTGGCGATGCAGTTGTCGGGGCTCGCGAGAATCTTGACTTGGCGACGCGGGGAAATCTCCACTATGACTTTGCCATCGTCCTTTGGAAGGGGCTGCTTCCATGGCTCCCCATCCATTCGCATGTATGCGTGGCCTGCTGCGCCCTTGTGAAACTTAAATTTAACGCGGTGTGCCTATATATAGAATAGGGAGAGGGGCTTTTACATATTATTCTTTACAAAATTATCTATTCAACATATAAATATGCACAGTTGCACACATAGGGAATCGAAATGTTCACATGAATCATATTAATAAAGGCAGCATACAATTCTTGTGGAGAAATCAGTCCTGAAATAGAAAGTGTTTTGGCAGCAGCATTGCTATAAGAAGACGAGTTTTTGAAAGGCATGCATGAGAATGCAACTTCTGCTAGGTATATACGTGAATAATTTGTTTCATAACAGCATAACTGTAACTTCAAGCGACTGCATGAACCACATTGAGATGCAGTAAGAAGAAACGGAAGCAATCAGTTTGAAACAGATGTACTTAAAAATCAGCATTTACCTGTGCAAGACGAGTTCCATGTCCCCCAGGGGTGAGCAAAACAAGCCCGTGCCAAGCATCCTTAAAACCCACAATCTCGAGAAGGCCATCATCCACAAATGGTGGAGTCAAGTCCCTCTGCATGATCGGCACAAGTTAGAAGCTACAAGATTAATCCTTGAAGAGAAAAAGAAACAAAGTATAAGAGAATAAGCACATTTAATGCCCCTATTATTAGTTAAGATGTTCGAGATTTATCAGAAGACTACAACTTACATCTTGCTTTTTCTTCCTACTTGGGGTTCCCCAAGGATTCAATCCACCAGAGAAACTAGGCAAACTAAGACACACAATCGACCTAATACTGCACATTGGATAAACTTTAATTAGCAGTAAAATAATGGAACTAATAGCAGAAAGGAAACAACCAAAAATAATCAACAAGACCACGCGCCCCCCCCCCCCCCCCCCCCCCCCCCTCCTCTGAATACAAGCAGAAGCAGTGTCTGTATGATCCTCTTTTTTCAAAAATTTTCATTTTTTTTATGTGAGTGTAAGAAAGCAAAATCTTTCACATTTCAACTTTAGGACCACAGTGGCCCTTTTTCAGATGTGTGTGAAATCATTGGAATACAGCTCAGGAACAGGTGGTCCTTTAGGAGTCAACTTTGTGGTGACAAGAATTGCCATGTCAAGCTTCTAAAAACCAGAACAACAAGTAACTAAGCTTACCCGCGAGGAATGTGCAATTTTTCCCACTGACCATGTTTCTTCTTGATCTTGACCTTTGCAAGCTGAGCTATATTCCTGTATTCATAAACAATCATTCCAACAGTCACTTGTCAAGGGGAAAAAAATCCCATGGATTTAATAACCAATGCAAGAATTTGATAACGAATCGTCAAGTGAATTTTAGCATTTCTTGAGTGCTAAAAGCTAACCCCAATTATCAGTAAACATCTTTTCCAAAAACTAGCTAGCTGTGGTTGATTCTCTCTGACTATACTATTAAAGGGAATCATGTTTTCAATAATAAGCTGGTTATCATGATCATGCATTAATATAACTCGAGTACCAATCCATAGAAACTATAGCCTTTCTAGCAACGATGTAATCAGATGAAACAAAGGATTTAATAGTGAACAATAATATTACCGTGAAGTAGGATGACATAAAGAGGTACAGAACCATCCTTGTGTACAACCTAGCTTAACATATGTTCTCTGCACTAAAGTATAAGAAAGCCATCAACAAGGGATACTTATCCAAGAATTCATACACTGTGATTCAAAAAATTGAGAAAGAGAGAATAAGTAATAGCAAAATTATCGGATGATAACATATAATGATATATAGTGATGTTTAATTATGCCAGTTTTATACAAATCAAGTTCATGACTCGCATAATAATCATATATGTGAAAATTATGAACAGAAGATGAAATGAAGAAAAATCTGAACAAAAGATGCAAGGTAACAAGCATCATGAAAACATTACCTGATTACCTAGCTGATTCTTGAATTTTTCAGGACACAACTTCCTTTCAGAGTGAAATGCATATGATACTTGGGCATCCATTCCTACATTAGAAGAGAATGAAGTTATTTACTGTTCACATCAAGTGTGTTTTTTTTTTTTCATATATAAAAGACCGTGCTTTTCTTTTTTTGAGAGAAAGGTAGCATGCTACCCGCTTCGTTTATTTTTGAAATAAACTTAGCTTGAAATGTGAAGCAACTAGGCTTCGAACTCGGGTCTCGGATATCAACCAGCAAGCCCTTTGCCACTTGCACTAGGGACGGTTGATAAAAGACCGTGCTTTTCAATTGTGGAGTTGACATGCGAACACAATCTATTGGTTTAGCTTATGTTTTGCTATTGTTCCAACTGAAACCTAAAAATAAAATGGATGTTAAGATGATTTATAATGTAAGTCCTTGAGATTTTCGATAAAGATAAATGCTAGTCACTACTGGATGCACTTCTAGATGGACTTTTCTGATTCACTTCATGAAGGTAGATCATAAAAAACCAAGCGGAAGATTGTGGGTCATATAATAATATCCATAAAACTACTGAAGATATATACTGCCAATCTACGTCTCTAGATCATAACAGCTGTAAAGAGTTGGCTATGCTGATTTCTTGCAACTAACCTATTCAAGAAAATGATATTAGAAAATGGGAATATTCAAACTCCCTCTCTAAGCAATATTTTTATCTATCTTTTGTGACCAAGCATGGTAAGCTGATACCACAAACAAAATTACAATATTAACTCACTTTGGTAACTATGAGGCTGACCACCACAAATATTTCCCAGTTATCAGATATAAGTGGCTTAGCATGTAACTGTTAATGGACAAGAGACACAAGGCTATTAAGGTGTATCTCGTAACATAATATTGAGGTCTCTATTACAAGTTGGTATAAGATCTACCAAACCTTCATAGTGTAAAACGTGATATGCTAGCCAAGGAAATGTTCTTACCCATACTGAAGTAGTTCCAAAATCCCCCACGAAATGTGAGATAATCCTCCTGGAGACAGATTAAGATGGATGATCAGATTTAAGGAAATGATACAGATACTTACAATCCCTACTGAGAAAATGGTTCAAGAGTGCAGCAAACAGACAAAGAATTCTCTGTTATGAAAGCTAAAATGATCACGCAGACTAAAATGTACTTTGAAATAGACCTTCTGGCTGTTGCAAAGAATATGTAGCATGTAACACTAGTACAGATAGTCTTGCTTTAGCCATGTCTTCTGCATTTTTAACCAAAAAGAAATATCTTTGCTAAGTAGACAATTTTCGAGGATTTTGATTACATGTATACTTAGGAGCTTAACCATGGGTTACAGAATAGCTTGAAGCAGAACTTCTGACTATTGAAAGGAGAATCTAAAAGGCTTGATGACTTTTGGATTCTCTCTACACAAGTTTTTTTTGAGATCAAGGTAGCATGCTACCGCTTCATTCATTTGGAAAATGAACTGGGCTACAACGTGAGGCAGCCAGGCCTCGGAGAAAAAAAAGAAAAAAGAAAAAAAAAGAATAGAAGCACGGTGGATTCCAGGGACAGGTCATTTGCATTATTTAATGCAGCTAAGATGGTGCATCTTAAATTTAGAGATTAAGGGGTGTGATTTAAAGTATGAAAGTTCAAGAAGAACAGAATAGTTATCCCTACTTCCACAAGAAATTAAAACACTCAGCTCGTCGATTTGATGAAAGCAACATCCGTTGTAAATAATTGGCCTCACAGCCAGATATAAATGTATTTGCAAAGCAAACAATGACCTGATACAATCAGATTCTTTTTACTATCAGGTCTACCAATTGTGGTCTCCGCTGATGGATTAACAGGCATAACAGGTAATAGAAAGGGTATCTTCCATCTTTACCTTATGATAATCAAATTGATTATAAAAGTCGAGAAATATTACATTGCCGAACAAACAAGATGCGTTAAGACAAAAGAAGAGGAGAGCATTGGGCTGCCGGAAAAAAAAGTGAAAAATTCAAGGCCCTAGAGTTGAAAATATGAGCTAAGGAAGAATGATATTTAAAAAACTTTCGGCAAATTTAAAAGATAAACTTTTGCCATGAAAGAAAGAGCAAAAACTTACCTTTTCTTACATAACTACAGAATTCTCATATGAACAAAGAAGAGTATCTTACCATGTTAAGCACGTTGGTAGGCGATACACGACGAAATGTATGAAGAGAATGGGGCAATTCTGGAAGAGCAATTGGATCACAAGAACAATCTTCAGGAGCATGCATCCTCATGATAACGTGCCAGCTGAAATAAAACTGAAGGAATGTTACATAAGACAAAGAAAGATTTTAAACTAAGATAAACCATTTGAGCAGAGTGGTAATTAGAAGACCAACCTATCGACCTTCATTTCTCTTGCTTTCATCACTCTGTCCAGAAATGACTTGACTGATTCACGGTCTGTTCCAGGGTTTTTCTTCCCCTGCATATGCAAATTAATCAATCAACGGACTCATAAAGGAAGAGATAAAGCAATATCTTCATATCACTATAACAATATGTTGGAATTCCCCTCAAAAAAAAAAAAAAAAAAAAAAAACAATATGCTGGAATGTTATATCATCTGAAATTGCTGCATCGTACTTAATTCATTTTATTGAAACAACAAGGAGGCATTCAAAGAAAGCATATGAAATGTAAATTGTAGGTTCTTTGTATCTAAATTAGTAACAATTTGAAATTTGGTCAGAAGTATTTGGATGGCATAATAAGGTCCGAAGTCTCACATAAGGTCAACCAGAAAGCTGCATCAGAGTGGAAGAAAGATAATGAGAGACAAGTATCAATGGTGAATTTACTCTCTTGACCTACCCAGCCAAAGGAATATGGAATGTTGTTTCCAGTTCCTAGAGGCATTGTAGCAACAGGAGGTGGTTGAGCTAAGTTCAGATCAGAAATCACTCCAAGCAGCCAGCTTATTGTACCGTCACCACCAGCGATCTAATCATATAGTTCCATGCCAAAGAGGAAAAATAGTAAGGTTGGAATGTTTGATAGGTTTATATAATACAAGAACACAAGAATGGAACATAAAGAAGAAAAGTAAAGACAAAGTGCATGAATATTCCTGACTCAACTCACTATTAGCTTTAACCGTCCCTCAATTTCAGCAGCAAGATTATCTACATTAGATTTAAGCCTTTCAAAGTTGCTATAGAGATTATGTAACACCTTGTCTGGAGCATCCTTTCCCATGTCAAAAACCTGGCAGGTAGACATTCAAAAACTTCTTGTTCATTACAAATACATATCTGCTTCTAAAATGGAGATATGTCCATATCTTGAGATCCAATAATAGTAAGGACCAACATTGCCAAAAATGAAAGAAAATAAAGTATCATTCATCAAGATATTTTACCTGCACTGTGTTGAGAAGTTCACGGCATGTGACAAGCAACTGGCCTCCAAGTTGCCCACCACTTTTGGTGTTGATAAAAACTATAACTGGACAACTAGGCACATAAGAAAGGTGCTCTACTGGTGAATCTGCGACTATTATATAACTAGGAATGTAGAATTCTTTCAGCAACCAATTAGAATTCAAGTTTTCCATCCTAGGTTGCAACCTGCAATTTAGTACATTTAAAAAAATCAACTCAACTTGAACAGAAGCTATCATTTCCATCATTAAATGCCAATATTACCTTCAAGCAAATACTCCATCTACTGATAAACTGCAATCATTATATGCTCTGCCCATTTTGTCACTAATTTGTATAAAAAATAATTCAAAGATGCACTAAAGGACATTCTTTTGCCTTCAAATACATCGAAACTAGATAGTTTCACGCAAGCAAACTCTGAGAATACCTATAGAAACATAAGCAGGCAAATTCAAATGATCTGAACCAATATTGCACCTTCAACCCAAAAAAGCCGGAAAATAAAAAAGAAGAAACCTTTGGAATCCAAATCCTGCTAATCTAAAAACCATGGAATAGATTCATAAAAGAAGTGAAAAACTTACCAAATAAATCTAGCATGCTACATTAAGCAACTAAGGGGAAAAAAAAAAGAAAAGGATTGTAACTAGAACATGATGTGGGCCCCGGCCTCTTGTAAAAATCTCAGGTTGACCAAAATAGCAGGAAAAAGAATGATTAATAATAGTTATTCCAAATTCAAATGATCAAAGATACTACAATACCAATACTATATACATATACATACATACATATACATATATATACATACATATACATACATATATATACACATAGACATACACATGTATATATACATACGTATGCATACATACATACATACATACATATATGACGAATTCATGAAACTTCGAATTCAACATTTTCCCCAAATTACAGAGCTTAATATACACATGCACTGGACATTCCTTTCTTAATAAACATGCTAACTTACAAAAACAGAAATTGAGAAGGCTCCTCCGCAAATACAAATTTGAACAGCAGTATCAAAGATATCTGGAATACTTCAAAAGTTGCTCTAAAATCACATCAAAGCATGGAAACTTCAACAAAATTGAAAAAAAAATAAAAAACATTTAAAATCAGAGCAAGTAGAAAAACAAATTCACCAAGTTAGTCACGAAAATATCGAGAACAAAGGATACATATCCAAGAAAAAAAATTCCAGCTTCAGAAGATAAGCTTAAGCATCGAGAACCCTAAAAGCCCTAAACTCTAGATCGAAATAGATCAAATTTTTGGGATACGACACGAACCTTAATCAGAGAGATTTGAAACGAAACTGCTCCTCGCGAGTGGAATCAACGAGAAAACACTGGAAAAGAAGCAGAGGACAAATGATTCGATCTTTTCCGAGGAAGCGTCTCAGTGGGGGCGAGGCATTTCGTTTTCAAAGCAGGGGGGCACTCTCGGATATTTGTTATATTCGATAGGGGCAAAATAGGAATTCCAGATTGTAGATTCCAGGTCTCTGCTTGGGTTGACCGGGATTCGCTACACGGACGGGATTAAAAACGAGGAAAGATAGCCATGGGGCCCGCCACAATTGCTTACGTGGCAAATTATTATAGGTCAAATAAGTTTTTTCGTGTTCGGTGTTGGTGACGGGATGCAAGATTGTGGACGTGGGGCCCGAAGAATAAGGAACGTGTCGGAGCGCGAAAGGGTGAAAAGGATGAAATATATTCCCTCCACCCGGTGTATTCATACGCTTCATGCACCGCACATAATTTTTAATAATTAGTGTATTAAATCAAAAATTAAATGTGTGTTAGTAGTGAATGTTCTAAAATAGCTAGAGGGACCTACGTAGTAAAAATTGCAAAATTTAAACGTTTCAACGATGGCCAAAATTATATTTAGACTTTTTGAATGTTATGGCACGCATCAAATCAAATAGATTAGATTTTAATTTTGAGATTAATTAGGAAATGGTGTGTTTGTGTTGTGAGATGTATTAACACCGGGTGCAGGCAATAATTACACGAGAATAACGACTTGTTACCTCCCTGTCCTCTTTCTTTCTCGTTGCGGACGGCGAAAGTCGGCGACGAATCCGGGGAAGATCTGTCGGTTTTTTATTCTGCGTTGGTTTGACAAGTCAATTGCACTATTAAGTAGCCAAATTTAGTTTTCTAAAAAAAACAAAAAACAGCCAAATTTAGCTCCCAATTTTTCCAATCTATCTCAGTTGTTTCAGACAAATTTGTTTTCGATTATATTTGATGTACCAATTTCAAATCATTAGATTTAATTTAAAAGTATGAATTCAAAGATCAATCAAAGTTTTCCAGTATTTTTAATTTTTTCTAAAAAAAAACACAATCGTTAATTTTTTTTAATAATTGTTACTATTTATACTTAAAAGTATTGTGATTATGCCGGCTAGCAAATCTTTCTACAAGCGTCCTATGTCATATACGCTACAACATGTATTAGGTTGTTGATAAGCAGAGCTCAGGTATTAACGTTTTATTTTTACTGTTTATTTATTTATTTATTTTTTAAATTGTTTGTAGGCTCATGGCTTCAAAGATTTTTTTAACAAATTTTTTTTTTTTTTTATGTCACATAATATTCGAGAAGCCAAGTCCAATCTTTAATTTTTGAAAAGCAAATGCAGAGAATTTGAATCTTTTACCTTCATGTAGTTTTAACAAAACAATAAAGATAAAAATTAAAATAATTGATAAATATTAGAAATCAAATTGTAAACAAAAATAAATAAATATATATATATATATATAGAAGTATTACTCTTGGTAGGAGCCTGGCCTGGCCTGACTACGAATCCGGGCCAAAGCAACCAAGCTTATTGCCCTCCGGTCCGGAAGGCTCGGGCCGTGCGGTCCGATTCCTTAACTTTTTTAAAAAAATATGTAAAATTAAAATGTATAAATAATAAAATATTTATATTATTTAAATTAATATTTTGATAAAAAAAATTAAAATTTATAAAAATAATTATAAAATAAAAAATATTTAAATTTTTTTAGAAAAATATATAAATTTTTACTATTTTAAAAAATAAATTGAGAAATAATTTTGATCGAATGGACCAAAATTGTTTGATCCATTTGTATCAAAATTACCCTACAGCTACTGGCGAGAAGAGCCAAAGCTGCTTCTCCTCTCTGTTCGCTCGCCATGGCTCTTCTCAACACTCCACTTCGCCTCCCCATTCGCCCTGATGCTCGCTTTCGCTCCTCAAATCCCCGCGCATTCTCCCCTCCCTTCGCCCTCACCAGGTCGCTCCAAATCCCCTCCACCCACCCCCCCCAATCTCTAGGGTTTCCGAATTGAATTCCCCTTCTGAGCGATTCCTCTCCTTCCCCATCCAGGTCGAGCCTCCCCTTCCCCCCGGAGAAGACGAGGTTCCACCGTGAGCTCGAAGCCGCCGTAGACGTCGTCGAACGAGCCTGCCGCCTCTGCGTCGATGTAAGAATCCTTCCCCTCTCGCTCCTCCATTTCAATCCAAAATATCCGCCAATTATTGCTACAATGCGAAAAAGGCGAAATTTTGGGTTTAAAAATTGATATGGTGATCCTTCAAATGAGCACCAATTATACACACACTGATTAGTACTACAATGTGATAAAATCGATGTTTTGGGATGAAAAAATGATGCCTTTTTCTAATCGACGTGGTAATTTTTCTGATTGATCAGGTGAAGAAGTCGTTACTCTCCGGGGATCGCCGGATTCTTGAGAAGGATGATAGGACGCCTGTCACCATCGCTGATTTTGGTGTGCAGGCTCTGATCAGCTTAGGTTGTTTATCTTCTCTCTTTTGTTTCACTTGAAGTTTCACTTTCTTTACCACTTTTGAAATCAATTTAATGGGTTGTTGATGCATTGCATTGTAATGTAGAGCTGAACCGGTTATTTCCTTCGATACCGTTAGTGGCCGAGGAGGACGCGGAGTTTCTGAGGTCAAATTCTGTAAAACCTGTCGATGGTGAGGGCTATGATGGTGATTTCCTTGTTAAAGCAGTATTGAGTGCAGTTGCTGATAAAGCCAGTGGAAGTGAGCCTTTGACCTCTGATGAAGTGTTGGAAGCTATAGATAGAGGAGGGAAGGATGCAAATTCGTTTGATGCGGAACCCGCGACCTATTGGGTAAGATCGTGATACTTCCATTGATAACACAATTTACGTTTGAAAATGTGAATTTATTGTAAGACTAGTGTTCTCTAAAGTGCCTATGCGCGCAGTCGCTATGTAGGTTTCTGTACTGTTGGAACCTTTAGAAAGATGAGTTATCTAAAAATTTGGTGCTATTCGACTAAACTTCATATACTTACTTAATTACAGGTGCTTGATCCGATTGATGGCACTCGTGGTTTCTTAAGAGGTAGCGACGCCCTGTATGTGGTATGCCTTTCTTTTCTCTTTCATAGCCAATTTTTTATGCTTACTATGTAGAGGGTGTTTGCCGGGGATGCATTTATTAGAAGAGAGAATTCCATGACATTACCTATTGAATTGCACGGGCATCATTGCCATAAATTTTACTGATGTAAAGTTGCAGAAAATGGCTCTATATGCTTGACAGAGAATCTGAATAGGATAAAAGAAAATTTTGCAGGTGTCTAGGTGACTTGAATTTGACATGACAACAATTTTCTATGGTGAAGACAAGATGAATTGGAAAAATAACAAGTTATCCATTTCCTTTATTGATCTTAGGCTTGTAGGTAGTCAATTCAACTTAACTTAGTTACTTGGCCATAATCCTATTCTAGTTCTGGTCAGCTATATAAGTCCTCTTAAAGAACTAGATAAGATATGTTATATCACTTCTCTTTCACAGCTTAATTGTATTTTGAGCTATCTTTCCACCATTTTTTTTTTACGGCTGCATCTTTCTTGTTAGTTTTGCCATGTCAGTTTTAGCCTTTCTCTTCCTCTTTCCAAGTTACCTACTTGGATTATCTCTCTATTTTAGACTGAAATGAACATGTCATCAAAATTTATTTAACATATGTCTTAAATAAGGCTGATCTAACTTTAATGGGGATGTCTTCATTTCCTCATTCCCTACTATTCGATTAAAAGTTTTAATTGTTTCAGGTTGGTTTGGCTCTCATTGTGAAAGGGGAGATTGCATTAGGTGTTATGGGATGCCCAAACTGGAAAAATTTTCCCCTTTCTTTGGAGAACAACAAAAATAGTAAGATTGTTGCCTCGGAAGATGGAATCATTATGGTTGCTCATGCAGGCTGTGGAACTTGGAAAAAGAAAATTTCACAAGTGATTGGTAACTATACGGGAACTCAAGATATTTGGCAAAGATGCTTTGTCGATAATAGCTCCTTAGCTCATAAGGCACGGTTCTGCATTCCTGATAGCCAAAGTTGGGAATTTATGCCGTTATCTGCTCTGTTTAGCTCAACCATTGATGATGCAGAGTGTAGAGATGAGCAAGTGGTACTTCTTTTGCCCACATGTTGTGGCAGGTTTGTTCTGTTCCTGAATCTTATGCTGCTCCTACTTGTGTTGTCATTTCCATGTGATCAGATTATTAGTTTCTGATGTATTGCAACTTCTTTCTTATATATTTCTGCTTGCTGCCACTTACGTGGTTGTCAATGTTTTTGTATTCTTGTTTGCTATATTTTCGACTTTTTGTGTTACTTCTGAGGTCTAATGCAAAGTTCTAGGGTTGAGGCTATTTACTAGAGGGAAAGGAGAAAAGAAGCCAAAATACAACAATTCAGTTTGAATCTGAAGCCTGCGTCAACAGGCATGGACAGAAAAAGTTCAAGCAATACAGATGTTATTTATGCTGAGTAGTGCTCAAATGATAGGAGCCTGACCTCTTATGACTAGTATTAGGTTATATTGTCATATATGCAAACTAGTCTTGGGCTTGCAATAATATATTGCAGATTCAAATCTTGAGAGCAGCCACTTATCGCAAATATTCTGAAGCTTTGGACTGTCTCTCGTGACACCACTTTGGTGGGACCATAACTGGGTAACTGCCTTGTAGTTTGTCAAGTACTATTTGTATTTGTGGTATGTTGTATTTTTTAGGGTTTTTTTCTTTTTCTTTTTTGGTTGGGTAGATTGATAGTTAATGTCTTGCTATAAATCATCAATTTACCACATATTCATAGTGCTGCGAGTCTGTGATCTTGCCCTCTGATTGTTTGTAACTCTCTTTTGCTTGACTCTTGCTAATGGTCATCTTTTTTTTTTTCTGAATCTATAAAGGTCAGTTAAGAAAATGTATCTTTGAACTTGATACAACTTCTTTCTTATGGCGGTTGCAGTTTGTGCAAGTATCTAATGGTTGCTTCTGGTAGGGCTTCTGTTTTTATTCTTAGAACAAGGGCTCAAACTGTAATTAAGGTACTCAATCTCCTCGTTCCAGTCAACTACAGGGTAAGACAAGTATTATCATGAGTACTGATAGTTTGATTCTTTGTCACATAGGTCTGGGATCACGCTGTCGGAGTTATATGTGTAAATGAAGCAGGAGGGCAAGTATGTTGTCTCTCCAATTTGAAATGGTCTTTTTATCTCCACTAAGCATATTTACTCCTATTTTGTATTTTATTCTGGACTCTTAGTTAAATTGGCTATGATATTTGGTTTGAAATGTTTGCTTGGCAAGCTTCATTTTGAGCCTCTGTATAGATTTCTGCTATAATCTAACATATATTGCCATAACATTGTACTGTCATATTGCACGTGGCTTCGAACCATATTCCTTTGGAATAAGCTAATCTTTCATTTGATATGACTTGTTATCCTTTTTTGCTTCAATATATATTTACGAATCAGGACAGTAATTTCACGCAATCGGCAGGTCAGTGACTGGAGTGGAAACCAGCTGGATTTCGCAGCTGATACAATAGGGCGCAGAATCATCTTTCCGCCGGGAGGTGTCCTTGTGACTAACGGCAAATTACATGGAGAACTTGTGGAGATGATTTCTTCAAATTCTTCATTACTTTGATATGCAACCCCATTTGTTTTGTTGTCCAGCCAAATTATTTTATCACATTCTTAATCAGGTGATTTTTCATTGTTGTTGGTATAATTGACATTGACTTTTTGCCATAGGGTAAATAGTAATGTCATTCTTATTATGTAAGCAAATTATGCACCTACATATTTGTAAAACAGATAATCTACTGGATTTCTGTTTCTTTTCCACTCTTCAACTTTTGACAGTGTTTTATCGAACGCGATAATCTTGATGAGCATTGTTAAGAATGTAGTTCAGAATTAGGACTTGAGAAGTGAAAATGTTCCAAATCGACAACTTCAGGTGCGTCCCGACAATCATATATCTGTTAGATGTTCTTTAGTTTAAGAAAATGATTAGCACGTTAATCCTTGTGAAAGGGAAAGAAAGGACCAAAGGAGTAGTTGCGAAACAGATTTTCGGTTGTAACTCATCAGTCGTAATGAGGACACTATAAGTGCATGATATAATTAAGCTTCTATTAGTAATAGATCTAAGATCTAAACTTTTAATGTGTTCTATTACTATTATTTCTACTGAACAGGATTTAGACAAATGGTTGGCCACCAATTCAAACAAATGAAACTGGCATTGTCATGGAGATTTGCTGGTAGTGATAGAGATTTACTGGTGTTGGCTTCTAGAAGTGGAGACATCATCATCTAACTTGGAAGTGTGGAAAATTTGATCTTAATGTTATAATGCTGGAGTTGAACTAGAATATTTGCGGTAGTGTTACTATTCACATACTTCTAACTTTTAACCCTCGGATCTACTATTTTATCTCTCGATCCTTACTAAATTGTAGGCATTCAAGAGCTACAAAGGTTAGAAGCACATTATGCTAGTTAATTATAAATTACCCATATCACATAGCTATGTTTCTGTAATACAAGATTCTATTTAGGCATCTTCCGGTGGCCTGCAATTTTAAGGGTGGTGCCTTAGGGTGAAATTTTTTTGAAACAATTGCCACCGCTTGTTGGGATATTTGGCGGGAACCAGAAGATGTTTTGAGAAAAAGAAAATTAACTGTTGATTTATATTCATACTAGTTTACTAGTTGATCTCTTTAGATTTCTTTTTGTATTTTATTTTTTATTTTTTACCTGAAGTTCAGTTATTTCACCTTGTAACTTAGTTTAATCTATATATGAATGAAACAAAACGAGAGTATGCTATTTTTCTCTAAAAAAACAAAAAAAATTGTTTAGGCGAAGTTTTGTGGACTATCCACTGTTCATACGAGCATGATGACAAATGCTATTTTTGTACAAAATTTTATGATTAATTGCATTCCTTTATGTTTGAGCTCTCTCTCTCTCTCTCTCTCTCTCTCTCTCTCTCTATTATTAGTTTCAAGGTTTGTCCTGGTTTTTTTTTCTTTGAACAGTTGAACCAGCTCGAAGAAAAATACTGTTAGTATTTCATATATGCTAAGGGGGAAAAGAGAAAAGTAGTAGTTATAGTAATAGCATGCAAAATAAGAGGGAGAAGAGAAATTAAATTATTATTGCATGCAAAATAAGAGGGAGAAGAGAAATTAAATTATCATGAGTTCCAGCTAACTATGATAACTTGATATAGTTGGTGAAAATACAAACTACTTTTAACAACTATGAATAATAGCATGAATAGCTTTTAGTGGCAACTACACGATAACACGCCTATTTGGTCTAACATTTAAAACAAATCATCTATTTTCCAAAGAAGCAAAATTTTTGATAAATAAAGTATCTAGAGCTTTTGCCAATCTAAACCTCAAATGCGAAAGTTTATGATTAATGTTTTTGTTTCTAATCGACCGTTTCTAACGCAAGTGATAAAGAACTTGATTGTTGATATCCGAGATTCCGAATTTAAAACTAATTATTTCACATTTTCAGCTAAATTTATTTTAAAAATAAACGAAGCGGATAACATGTTATCTTCTCTCTCTCTCTCTCTCTCAAAAAAAAAAAAAAAAAAAAAAAAAGTTTACTTTACGTACTACAACAAAAAGTTGTTGAAGGAATTAAGAACACAAAGTTAAAAAAGGAGAAAGCAAAAAGTCTATAAGCATATTCCTTTTAGTTTACAACTCTTTTAATCAAGCTGTATAGCAGCTACAGCTAAGATCAAACAAACAATACGCTACAGTACGTGAAGGTTAGAGTATTTAGTGGTCCTTCATTTTTAATACATGAAAATTAGGATCCAACTAATTAAATACGACCAAATGATGTGATTTTCTCTACTAATTAATTAAGTTGTGATATCGTAGTATATCAAATTAAAAAATTGTTCTAGGTTAGCTGATTCGGCGAGCCTATGCAGCTCTCCGTATTGGCAAAATAATACTTTTATACAAAAATTATATACTTGTACAGAGAAAAAGGAAGAACATAAGGGCAACCCATGCATGCAAGGAAAGTAAAAAAAAAAAAAAGCAATCCTTGAAAAGTTGAAATGAAGTTATCAGTGTTTGCCCCTAACAGTACTTGATTGTAAGCTTGTAAATTCATTTTTGAGAAGTGTCAAACCTAATTAATTAGGTAATCTGATTAACAAATGGGAGTGTCCCACGTGACAATGACCAAATTAATATTATATTAAAGTAACCCATCGTAATTTACACCTGAAACCATATTTTTCATTCCATCTGATCATTTTACTCTATCCAAATTAAAGGTGCAAGGTCAAAGTTCTCCTTCCTATTCTCTATATAATTGGCTTACTTAGTATAGGATTAATAAATATATATAGTACCTCTGATGTGATCATATATATATAAATATATATTTAAATAGAACTCTCCTGAAGGTTCTTTTAATAGTTGATTAAATATTTTGCATGGTCAGTAAGATTAGGATGATGTAGGCATGACCATGAAGCAAAGTAGATCCACGAATCACCAAATAACCCAAATTTTTTTGAAACTAACATAAACTATTCACTTAACGAAGTATAATTACTAAATCAAAAGGATTATAAAACCCATAGGGTTGATTTATTAGACGAAAAGAGACAACTCATGCTAGATCAGTACCTGAGACGATTAACTACTCTTTGCTTGGGTCAACAATATATGAGTTGTAAGATACCCAATTTGATACGCAATACGCTCTACCGATCTCTACGATAGCACTGTGTAAGCTGTAAATCGAGCATGCAAGGAATGCGATTATATTTATTCTCACGTTGATCATGCAAAGACGGAAATGAGAAGACGATCGTTAAAAAATATGTGCTTTGCTTCCATTGCGGTAGACACGGAGGCAATTGAGTGAGATTACGAGTTCCACTAAAACAATAATATACTACTCATTAGCTGAGATTATGAGCGTATTTATATATTCGTTGCCTATGACTAACATGATCTCATGGTCTACATGCAGTACTGTAGACTTAAAGTTTTTAATACTAATTATATATAGTAATATCAAGATAAACTATTAGTCGTTGATGCGGATTTACATGAACTTTGAGTGTTGAGATTTCCTACTAGCTCGTAGTATATGCATGGCATATATTTATGTAAACTAATGCTTCAACTCTCAAGATATATATATACAAACCTTGTAATAATATTGAAAGGTAATCAGCTGTAGATTAGAAGAAAATTAAACTTAATTAATTATTAGCTGCCATTGTTGCAGGTAATCATGGACTCGCTGTGCCTATTTTTGATTCATTTTTTATTAGATTGTTATTTTGGTTAAGATAACACTCTCTATTAATTACAAGAGATTTTGGTTCATTCGCCATCTAATTAACGGCATAAATTTCTCTGCCCTAATGCATGTTGTGTGGTTCACGTGATCTCTACCATGAACATATGCAGGATAGATCATTAATTAGGCTTATATTTCATGTGGAAATACATGTACAAATACATGCCATTACTTTGAGATACGTTTAGCTTGATATGACATAAGATAATGTTAAAAGCAAAACGCAAAATTGGGAGGACAACTTATGACCTTTTCTAATTTTCGGGTGTGTAAGGACCACTTCATGAGGTCGTAACAGTACATGGAGAGTTTTCACACCCACGAGATACAAAGAATTTGAATGAAAGTTTTTATTTTACTTGACTATGTGACTATATGCGTGAAATTTATCTATGGTGCAATAAGAGAGCATGTTTCTTATAAGAAACTTCTTAATTAAACAGGTTTATTAATTTTCCCTTTGACATCTTCTTAAGCGTTCAAATATTGTCACTGTCAAGATTAACCGACCATGCATTTTTTTTTTTTTTAACAAGTAGTCTTAATTTTGCAAGATCATCTTATTTAGTAGCTTAAAGTTCAAACTTTCCACCTCTTTCAAATTCTCTCTCTCTCTCTCTCACTAATATATATACTATCAATAGTACAAAATATTTAATACTATCAAATTTTTTATCTTTGTATGAAAAGATATACGATTAGGATGATATATAGTGATCCTTTAAGATCTAATGGATGGTTAATAGAATAGTATGATCTAAAGGTAGAAATGACTAAAACGATAAATTTAACAATAAAAAATTTAATAGTATAAAGTACTTGATATTATTAATAGTATAATAGTCGGACATTCTCTCTCTCTCTCTCTCTCTCTATATATATATATATATATATATATATATATATATATATATATATATATATATATATATATATATATATAAAATTGAGCTTCTATACTTGTAAAAGTACCAAGTTATTTGTACCTGTGAGTTTTTTACTTTTTGGATGTAGGAATGTGCGGTTAGGATGATGGTAGGCCCCTTGGGTTTAGTGGGTGGTTGGTGAAATAGTATAATCTAAGAGGTAGAATTAATCAAAGGATTAGATCTAATGGTAGAAAATTTACAAACATTCTTGGTGCTTGTACTACAGTAGCCGAACTCTCTCTCTATCTCTCTCTCTCTCTATATATCTCTATATATATATATATATATATATATATATATATATATATATATACACATACACACATAATACACACACAATACACACAATTACCTCAATGATCACATGCAGAGGGTTTTGAGGATACCACTTGTCAATATAATAATATATATAATTTTCGCTATTCAATAAATTACACTTTTTCAATATAAAATTATTTTAAAAAATGAATCGTTAGAGCGACAGATAGGTTTGAAATGGAGCGCATCCATTCTATTGAATATAACATCTTAAAATATTTAGTTCTTGCAGTTTTTTTTAGAGAAAAATAATTACTTTATAGTTTTAATGGACGAGATCTTGAATTTATTTATTTTTTTATGTTATTTAATTTTGTCTTATCTAAACAATTATGTATTATAGAGCTATCAAAGTTTGAAAAATGGTACATATACACTCTTTATAGGCGTTGTACATCTTACACCCTTAATCCAAGAGTTGATAAACCTCTCTATAGTTTTAGCAAAAAACTGAGAAGAAGAAGAAGAAGAAAGACAATGCCCTAAAAAAGGTGACAAGAAGACTAGGATGTAAACTTTACACCCTAGTTATGGGATGTATGTGTAGTATTGCTCAAAATTGTGAGCCCACATATAAGGAAAGTTCGGTAGAAAAATATAATTAATGATACATATATTGTCAAAACTGTCTAACAAGATAAATATCTCCAACAATATTTCAAATGTTTTCTTTTTTATTTTTTTTCGGCTTTGAGAGAAATATAACTTGTTATCACCTTCATTCATTAAGTTAAATAAACTAAGTTACAAAGATGAGACAATAAGTTGTTGAAAAAAGGAACAAAAGCCAAAACAAAAGGGAAAAAATTAATTTAAAGAGAATAGTTAAAAAGAAAAGAAAAAAGTAAAAACAGCATTTAACAAAATTCAGTCAACAAATCCAACATGATGCGGATGGTCGAAATCACCAGTAATGGATCATTATCATTATTTTCGAAAATAATACAATTCCTCTCAAATCATGTTGTCCACCAATAATTCTGCTACTATATATTCCAAAACAAAAACTTGTATATGAATCCAACTTATTCTAAATTTCGCGTGCATCATCCTTTTGTTAGGAATCAAAAAGTCTCCTCTATTTTTGGAAACTCTTTGTTATTTAGAGAGATATGGTACTAATTGGACCACCAACTCAATACTACCAGCCTATCTATTCTAACTATTGGAAATTGTTTTCCAAGATTCGTTATGAAACCAAGGGTTTGTGTATTGTAGCCGATATTAAAATAATATTATGAGGTTACTGTACTCGGGATTAAAATATTTGATTACCAATTAGATAATATATAATAAAGCAAAAGAATAGATTAATATTTGACCATCCAAGTTGTTGTTGGAGTGGATGAGACATCATGCACACTATCCTTTTCTAAACAGTGGAATTGCATTAGCAACTAGGTTTGTCCTTAACTTAATTTGGCTTAGGGCTAATTAATTAATTGGTCGAGTTGGAGCTTTTTTAGGCTGCGTTTGGTTCGGGGATAAGAAAAATTTAATTATACCGGGATAGGTATAAGTTATGGTATTAACCAGAACTAGTGTAAATTTTTGTTTGGTTGGGTTTAAGAATTATACCGGGTATAAAGAAAATTGTGTTTATTAAATTAAAGAGGAATAAGAAGAATAAAGAGGACTAAAATTTTAATTTATGATTAAAATTTTACTGATATGATTTTAAATATTTAATTTAAAATATTTATTAAAATAATTATTAAAATTTATATTTTATTTATATATAAAAAAAATTATTAAAAAAATTTATCATATAATTTATTAAAATTATATGATAAATTTATTAAAAATTAAAGTTAAAAATTTTAAAAGCTATAAAATTTAAATTTTAAAATTTAAAAATTTATAAATGTTAAAAATTTTAATTTTAATTATCTTAAATAATTAGTTAATTATCTAAATACTTAAATAATTAGTTAATAAAATAATTAAATTAATTAAAATATTGGATTAATTAAAGAGTTAAAACAATAATTAAAATTATATTAATTTAATTAAGCTTATTCTCAAATGGGAACAAGCCTTGTTCCAAAAAAAGACCGGAATAGTAATTTTAATCTTATACCAGCTTATTCCAGAAAGACGAGAACAGTTGTTCTCACCCCTACTTAATTGCGTTTGGATATAACTAGAGGGGATAAGCCCTTATTCCCCCCTAATTCTCGTTACCAAACGAAGCCTTAAGGTCTAGATTTGGAATTGCCTGTAGTGTCCAAATTAATATATTCATTTTTATGATTTAAAGGAGCCAAAAGTTAATTTAAAAGCGCTTTGAATCCCGCTAGTATAATGCTATAAATACTAATTTTTAAAATATTGGAGGAGGAGAGCTTTCGAGCACGCATCTATATTGATAATTTTTTTAAAAAAATTCAAAGCATGAAAACGATTGTACTATCTTACAATATACTTCCAAATTGGACTGTAGTATTCACTTGTTATTCTATTTTTTATCAATAGTAAAGTTTAATTATAATAGAGTGGTTGGTGGGGGAGAAAAAAATTGTGCTATAATGAAAGCAAAAAGAAATTTTAGTCTCAAAACAAGAACGCGCAATTTAATCCACATTGCACAAAAAAACAAAAAGTTGCCATATTTTAATATATGACTTATTCTAAAAGCGCAATTCGATAAAATAAAACATTATCATATAATATTACAACCCAAACATGACTCAACTTATAAAATGGTGTTTCCTTACTGGGACTCACATTCATGTTTGTTTTTAAATCATAAACTTTGCTTCCACAATTATATATATAAGCAAAAGAGGAAAACTTAAAGAGAAATTTAATGTAAACACATTGGGTGGTAATACTTAAGTGTCGTTATCGTAAAGAAAGAGCCTCGCGCCAAAACGTAGGGCCCAAGTTGCTGCGAAAGACACGATGGTACACGTGTCGCTCGAGTGACGTGGCAGTACACGGGAAGGTGGATTGGCTCTGTGGGTCCCATGTGGGGGGATCAGTGAACGGCCCAATTCACGACACGCGTCCTATTACATCACCCTCACGAAATTTTGCACATTTGGCCATCACTTTAAATTGCATGATAACTACGTCCCCCAAAAAAAAAACCTATATTTTATTCAAATTAAGA
This sequence comes from Tillandsia fasciculata, assembly GCA_029168755.2. Classification (NCBI taxonomy): domain Eukaryota; kingdom Viridiplantae; phylum Streptophyta; class Magnoliopsida; order Poales; family Bromeliaceae; genus Tillandsia; species Tillandsia fasciculata. Next base: position 27,698,962 of record CM054933.1, on the reverse strand, counting down.
GGAAATTTTGACTTCTATATATACTACAAATAATCATTTCAGAGCATCATTTTCGAAAATTTTCTCGCTCTTTTATTTTTAAAAAAATTTTACTTCTGTGTGTGTGAAAGAGAGAAAAAGGCATAATATTGTCAACATACATCGTTATATATATTGTATGTATACTATTTAAATTAGCATAAATCATGAAAGGCTAACAAGCACATGCTTATATAAATGTATGGTATCAGATCTAGATGGTGTTGGAAATAATTTAGTTTTGATGTTGATGTATAAATTTTTTGAATTTGATAATTATATTTTTATTAATTTAATGTGACTACATTCAATTAAAAAAATGGACCTGTTTTATTAAATTATGATTATAAATGAAAGGCCTAAAATAATCAAATCTTAGAATATATATAGATGGGCTAGTTAATTAAAAGCTGGCATACGAACAATATTACTTATACATCTTAAATAAAGTGTATGATATATATCTTATTTATTAAAAAATAAAATTTTATTTACTAATTACTTTTAAGTTATTAGTAAAATTTATTCTATTCCAGATTAAATGGAATGTAAAATTTATATCTCAAATAGGATGCACAAATAGTAATTTTTTTTTTTCAGTCGGCGAAAAAAAACAAGTTAAAAATTGATCAATCAATCAAATCAATCAAATCAAATGAAAACAGGCCACGATGTATGCGTGTTTCAAAAATGAATGATAATGGGACAAATAGTTAGTCAAAGAACTAATATAGTCACTTGGCAAGATAAGAGCAAAATGTCAATGTCCGCAGATAATACAACTGTAGATTTAAATGTCTTAATGAATCATGAGGGAAATAGACTGCATCATGGAGTTCTCAATCTTCCAATGTAGTCTACTATCTAGTTTGATTTTCAAGATTTTAATCTTTGAAAATTTGTTCCTTTTCTTTTTCACCTCTTTGTCAATATCTTACATATTGTTCTATTTGCCATGAAGATTTTTTATTAAGTTGAATTGAATGGCAATATCTATATAACAAATGGTCCAAAAATTATGAAAAAAATCAAATTGGTATATCACACCATAAGAAAGAGTGAACACAAAAGATAATTAATTACATGTGAAATTAGGGATATACCCTATTTGTACAGGACAGGACGAAAATACAAAGATAATTAATTACATGTGAATGTACTTTTTTTTTAGAAAAAGCAAAAAAAAAAAAAAAAAAAGAAAAAAAAAAAGGAAGAAGAAGAGGGGAACAACATATATAGTCCATTATTGTATGAAAATCAGACCATAAGTCATTCTTTTTTAATATTATAAGTTCGCTAGTTTTGCAATATCATTGATTTACACTAGCTTCTTTTTTTTTCTTTTTTTTTGTTCTACATAGCAAAAGAAAAATAGCTCAAATGGCATACATGCATAACCCACAATTTTCCTTAATTTACTTTTTCCAAATTGCAATGGCCACAAGCAAGAATATGCTCTCTTTTTTTTGGAGAAAAAAATAACAAGCTATCTATTTCATTCATAAATATAATATAAAACTTGACAGCAGATATGGAACAGTTAAGGTCTCAAAAAAAAGAGTAAAAAAAATATCAAAAAAGAAGAGAAGGCAAATTCAAAGAGTAGAGAAGATGAGAGGGAGAGAGAGAGAGAGAGAGAGAGAGAGAATTTTAGGTGCTCATCTAATAGTTTTATTTTTTAAAAAAATACTAGATGTACATCTCAAATGGAGTGTATATCTTATGCCCCATCTATTTTAGAATATGATCAATTTCACTCGTCACTTGAGTGTTTATTCTAAATAAATTAGGTGTAGAATGTACACCCCAAATAAATATACAAGTAACATAGCTCTTGTTTTAATCAATCTTACGCTAATGAATATATACAGCAAAAAATCTGAGTGGGACTTAAGTCTCGTCCTTTAAAAATATGGTATATACAAGTGTACACTCCATGAGGGGTGTAGATTTTACACCCCACCTCATTCTGGGGTGGGGTGAATTTTACTGGTCACATCGAAGTGATCAGTGAAAAAAACTTCACTCCAGAATGGAATGGAGTGTAGGATGTACACCCCTTATGGGGTGTACACCTAGCAAAGCCCTTAAAAATAATACTGTCCAAGATTTTTTTGCCCCGCGCTCACGGAGCTTGTTAATTGTTGTGGACATGCATGCAGAGAACGCCGTGAACGTGAGAGGAGCCCCACACAGCGTATACGTGGCGCCCAACCTCCTCGATCATCAGCCTCATCTGAGGTCACCATGCAACGCGTGTCACCTCGTGGTCAACTCCATCCAATGTGAAAGCTACGGATAAGCCCCTTAATTGAATGATTTCCCCCCACTCCTCGTCGCATTGTCCCTTCCCCTGTTAATTAGAGCATGGCTAAATCTACAATCCAAAATAACTTATAATTCTGTAGCACTCTCGTCCAAACGAGGTTATTATTTTTCTACTAATTAATCTTATTACTTTTTCGTAAAGGAGTTGTACGTAGGATTACTCGCAATTCTATATATTTTCTAGAGTTCAAAAATATATATATATATATTAAGTTCTAGCTACTAATAAAAAAGTGATAAAACTAGTAAAAAAAAATTGAACTGTTGGATAAAAATTATAAAATAATAAAACGTTTTTGTGTAATTATTAATTATTTAGTTCCCGGGAGGGGGAGAGGTCCCATTTGAACCCTAAGAGAGTGAGACACGTCGCACTTGTGATAAACAAAGGACGGCACCGAATCCTTTTGACTTTCTCCCTCTCTCTCTCTCTCGCTCTCTCTACGTAGCCACATACGTACACTTCTCCCTTCTATATATTCAACACCTCCTTTTCCCTTCAGCTTTGGGTCCCAACAATTATAAAGCTTTTTTTGAGCTCTTCCCAGCTTGCTCTGCTCCTGTGCTCTTCTTCCTCGATTACCAACTGCAAAGAAAGAAAGAAGGAAAAGAAAAAAAAAAAAGAACAAAAAGGTGGTGGGATTTGATTAGTTGAATGCGATGGGGAGAGCACCATGTTGTGATAAGAATGGTTTGAAGCGTGGGCCGTGGACGCCGGAGGAGGACCAGAAGCTCGTCGAGTATATACGGAAGCACGGCCAAGGAAATTGGCGGACACTTCCCAAGAATGCCGGTGAGTTGGCGCGATTCGTACTTTTTTCTTTTTTGGCCTATGGTTGTAATTTTGGCCTTGATTTGTTAGCTTATCGTTATGTTTGTGTAATTTGGAATAGGGCTCGCGAGGTGCGGGAAGAGCTGTCGGCTCCGGTGGACCAACTATCTGAGGCCGGACATCAAGCGAGGAAGGTTCTCATTTGAAGAGGAAGAGGCCATCATCCAATTACACAGTGTTTTGGGCAACAAGTAAGATAACTCCCATATATATAGTTAAAACAATTCACTATGTATATATTTAATTAGTTGTGCTCATTGTTGGAATGCATTTACTAATGAGCGTTTGTTGATTTGAAACTTTTCAGGTGGTCTGCGATAGCCGCGCGCTTGCCCGGAAGAACAGATAATGAGATCAAGAACTACTGGAACACGCACATTAGAAAGAGGCTACTGAGAATGGGAATAGATCCTGTCACTCATGCCCCTCGCCTCGATCTCCTCGACCTCTCTTCGCTTCTTAATCTATCCGTGTACAACCCGGCTCATCAACTCGACATCTCCAGATTGCTCGGGCTTGAGCCACTTGTCAATTCGGAGCTTCTAAGACTAGCCACTGATCTCCTATCATCTTCTCACCATCAAAATCCTAACCTTTCTTTGGCCCAAAACCTATCACAGCCAAACTTTTCACATACCCTAGTGCCAAATACAATACTTTCCTCGTTGCAACCTCAAATTCCACAAAGTTTAGCCCAAGAGGTTCCTCCCAGCACAAACCCAAGTGCTCAATTCCTTGATGAGGCGCAGCTCATGCAAGCCAATGTGGGACAATTTACAAATGAGGCCCTCAACAATATATTAATACAAGACATCGTGGAACAAGCCAAACTATTGGAAATGCACCAACCTTATGATACATGCGCTTACGATAATCTGAATCCAAGCATACTTCAAATGGTCAACAATTCCGACTCACGCGGGTTCACCGACTACCATAACTATAGCCTCGACTCCGTCTTGTCGACACCGGATTCGAGTTCGACTCCTCTAAACTCCTCATCAACGCATGTTAATAGCAGTGCTGAGGATGAGAGAGAGAGCTATTGCAGCAACATGTTCAAGCTTCAAATTCCTGGCCTTTTGGATGTCAGTGACTACATGTAAAAATTGAGATTGAGAGAGAAGGAGAGATCACGCATGCATGAAGATTAGGTGTGTAGACAGAGAAGAGAGAAAGAGAGAGAGAGAGAGAGAGAGAGAGAGAGAGAGAGAGAGAGGGTGTATGGTGTCCATAGTGATGCAAGAAGAGAAATCTTTGCACAGTTTTTCCTTGCTTTCATACTCTAATTAATTAGTAAATGTTGCCAAGTATATTTTTCCCTCTTAATTAAGTCCTTTTTGTTTGTATATTACAAATGCTTTGCTATATGAAAGCTCTATGATCTTATTGCAGGTTACAAATTAAGTTGTTGCCTATGTCATTTTTAACCCATGCTTACAATATTGTCTGGTGCCATGAAAAATGGTCTAATGAGGTTTCTTTTTCTTGCAAGCTATTTACAAAGTGTTGTTGTTGTCTTTAATGAGGCGACACAGCTCACATAAACAACTCACAGAAGGATAAGAAAATGGGGATTTCCACATCAGTAAGTGTCATGCTCACATGATGGGTGAGAACTTCTTAAATGGTTGAAAATGATAAAGTGCTTCTTAATTGGATCCTTCCATCTAGTCCATAAAGTCTCTGTTGCGATGATTGTGAATCTATATTTTTAAAAGTAAATTTTATAATGCTACACAAAGTGGAACTAATTTATAGTTCTTTTAAGATCATTTAAATGATTTAATTCCTAAAGTTTGATCTCATCAACATCAATTACGTTTTAATGTTCTGTATAATAATCATGCCCTTTGTACACTAGACCACTATTTAAGAAACTTCATGAAAGATATATATTAGTAGTAAAAACCTCAAAGCCATATTTTAGAGACTAATTAAATCATTAAGCTAAAACTCTCAGGATGAATGCATGCAATTAAAAGTGATCGAGGTCAAACTTAAAAAACTATATAATTATTATAATAATTTAATTTATGTCAGTGAATATTATTAAGTAATGGTGACGTAGTTTTAATATATATATAATAATTAGCTAGCTTGATAAAATAATATTTGATTGTATTTTAATGATTCCTTCATGCATAGAAAATGAAATATGAGGAGAGTAGTATATAAGGTTTATTTTAAATTACTGTAGATGAACAAGTTGAAATAGTTTTTTTTTTTTTTTTTTTTTTTTTTTGATCTCAACAACAAAAACTCTACACCAATTTTTAAATTTGTCCTGTGAAGAAAATATGAATTAAATAATTTAATAAAAACTGTTTTTGATTATCCTAGGAGTGCAAAAAGATAGGAAAGAGTGTGTGGTTCCCCATTTCGACTCTTTTAATCACGTGCAGAGTATTAAATAATCTTCGAGAAAGAGGACAGGTGGTGTGGAAACATTGCTGGGGTGGGGCCCAGATAACAATTACGTTGGACCACCCGGTGTTTGCCACGTGGTCGGCTCGCTTCTCCTTGAAGACTTTTTTTTATTTTATTTTACTTTATTTTATTTCTTAAGATAAGCTTTCTCACCCCCCACTCAAACATTTAACAAGTGCTTATAGGTTACTAGGATTACTGTTCAATACATCACTAAAAACATATTATTATCATATGTATGGAAATTAGAGCCTTATTGGTATTTTAGATATCGTTTGATTTAGAAACAAACACGTACAACTTCGATAATAATTAAGTAGAAAAAAAAAATTTATTTAGATAAAATTTGAATTATTCCTGAGAATAAAGTCAATAGTATTTAGATGATTAGATTGAAAATACCGAAATAAAAATAATTATAATTTTAAATTAAGAATATCGTATAAGATAATAGAAAACATATTAATTAATTAATTAATTAATTATAAAATATAACTTACTTTTTTTTAATTAATATATAAATTATGTAATTAGCTAGACGATTAATTAAGAAATTAATTTAATTAGTTGACCAATATAAATATCAGTTATTAGATAAAAATGTTAAATAATTAATTTTTAATCAGCTAATTAACCATAAATAATAAATTAGTTATTTAATTATCTAAGCAAGAGATAATGATTTAAATATATTTATTATATTAATTAATAAGTTCATATAATAATTTAAATTTTAATTAAGCTTGTTGAAATTAAATAAGCCAGTTCCAAGGGAGGAGTGAAATAGCCCTCGTTCCTTCTTATTTCTAGTAAGAAAAAACTACAACTCCTACAGTAAAAAATTACCTTTTGAATATAAGAAAGAGAATAAGGACTTATTTCTCTTGTTATATATCCCAACCAATTATCACTAGCTACCTTAATTTACAAAAAAAAAAAAAAAAAAAAAAATAAAAATTAGCTCTTAGATCTCCCATATATATGTTAATAATAATTTCAAGATAAACTTATTTTGATACAAATGAAGTGGGAGCATGAAATTAAAAATTTTACTTTTGACATAGGTTAGAATATATTTTTGTTTATTAGATGCTCTGTAAAAGTGGTTACATTTGATAGTAGAATTAAATAAGAACGGAACCCCACAACACTAATTTTCTTTTCCTTATTTTTTGTTTTGTTTATAAGGGAGCCTTGCAACCAATCATGCACTAAGGAGTGAATTAAACTATTAATTACATCTGACTTGCTTTTCATATATATACTATTTTATTTCATCTTCAAAAAGGCTATTAATTCTAGAGGAAACTTAACCAAAAATATTCTCAACAAAAAATTAGGCCAAATTCATTGCAAGATTGTCGCCAAGCGCTCAGCATCAGCATCAGCATCAGCAAAAGCGTAGCCAAAAGGAGTGGTCGACATGGAACAAATTAACCCTCGAAGCCCAGGTGTCGACTTATCATGAGCTGTTCTTGCGAAGGATGATGATCGACGTGGACTCAGATCTCCACATTTCAAAGCAATAGATATTATTGCAACATTATCCCATTATCTGACATGATACTCAACTAATGATAAAGTCTTATTTGGCCACGATTCTGGTGTGTACGGCCGTCGCATTTATTTGTCAAGTTGGAAAGGCACTGGAGATCGAGTTTGGCGTGCTTAATTCATATTCACAGTCATTGCCAATATATATATATAGAGGACAAATAATATTTTAATAATTTCATATTAAGTACTGCTCACATTCGTGTCTTAACGTACATTTGCTTCGTGGTTGGTCTAAAATGTGCACTTAAATATATAAAGGTAATTAAAAACTGATAAGATTTGGAAACCTCCTATGATACTAAATGCATGCAGAAAAAGTCGATTACTTTCCCAAGTTAAACTAATATGATACAAATAACACGTAGAGACTAACACAAGTAAAAAATTTGTGATCTGCGTGTCTCTCATATATACAGACATGTGGTTCGAAATGGTGTCAGCTTCTTGAATAATGTTTGAATGAGTGAATGCGCCCCTTGCCGACCAGCTGATTGTTCTGTCTCTCCGCGCCGTTTTGCTGGCTTTGACCAGCCGACCAAAGAAAAAGAGCAGCAATAGCAACGAGCATAAATAATTAATTGCCACGCACACCTCTCTCTTTCTCTCTCTAGATCTCTCTATTTCTCTCTCACACACATGCACTAGAAGTAAAAGGTCTCTTTTGTCTCATTTGCACGCTTCCGTGCATAAATGATGCCCAAGAAATCCAACAGTACATACACACATGCACAGAGAGGAGAGAGAGAGAGAGAGAGAGAGAGAGAGAGCTCAGAGATGATCAGATGAAAGAGAACCTGAGCTCCAGGATTTCAGGATGAGTTTCATTTTTATAAAGTGATTTTATTGTCCGAAAATGAGTTGGGTCCCCACAATTTAGTATTTCTTATATATTGTTGAGTTTAATTATTATCTGTAATTAATATTCGTCTCAAATATAATAGAGTGTTTGATTAACCCAAAGGACTAAAGCTTAGGGCATGGACCTGAAGCAAAAATAAGATTGAAGGCCCTAAGGCAAGAACTTTGAGTTATTAATGAAATACTTGTCCTAGTAGAATTATTCAAACAGTACTTAATCTACCAGCACAACATCTAACAACTACTATATACCTAAAATAGTTTGTTGTTAGCCGAAAGCTTATCTTAAGGTAAGATGTTCGAATTTCTACCATCACACTTTGAAAAAAAAAAAGAATTTGAGCCTCCAGCTAATCAGGCTGGCTATATACGTATAGTATGAGCTCTGCAGAGTGTTTGACGTAAGCAATAAAAAAAAAAAAAAAAAAAAAAAAAAAGAAGAAGAAGAATATTACAGTATAACTGTAACACGTAACCGACTCTTAATTATGTAAAATTATTTTATTATTATTATTTTCATAGTGATACAAATAGGCTTGATGACTAAGAAATCCTCTGTACATACAGAAAATGATCCTTGTCCTTGCAGCTAAGAGTATTTATTTTTGAAGACTAGTGTGTGGATATTAATTTGTTTTAGTTTTTCTTCTTTTCTCTTTTATTTATCCCAGATTGGGCCTTTTATAGTGATACAATTTCTCTCTACAGTAAAAGGCCCACAATTTCTCCCTACAGTAAAAGGCCCACAATTTGTTTTATAGACACGAACGGTAGAGAAAATCAAATAATGTTAACAAAAGTAACTGGCCCGGCGACTACTCTAAGTCCATGGGCAATGGGCCGGCCTAAAAATCCACTTAAGTCTTTAACATTTAAATTTATTTTAAAAATAAACGAAGTGGGTAGCATACTATTTTTCTCTCAAAAAAAAAAATCAGCATACGCAATATTCATACATTCATTGCCGCTTAACTATGTTTTTCTGAAACTTTTGTGTAGACATCAATTTTAATCTGTTAGAAGAACAGATCAGACGCATCAATCTTGAAGGTTTATATGCAACATATATATTAATTCTTGGTCCTTAGCGTAAGTGGCAAAAGACTTGATGGTTGATATTCGAGATTTCGAGTTAAAAGCCTAGTTACTTTCAACTAAATTTATTTTCAAATAAACGAAGTAGTAGATAACATGCTATTTTCTCAAAAAAATATAAAATTCTTGGTCTTTCCACAGTTTCCATTTCAAGGAGGTTCAGAGATCCCCATAACCAATTAAGTAGAATGTGGATATAGAATATAATTTTTTGAGGAATGCTATATGTACACCCCAAAGGAGTGTACATCTCACACCCCCACCTATCTAAGGGTGGGGGTGTTTTTTAGGGGTCAAGTTGGGTGGGGGTATTTTTTGGGAGTCTGTTTTTTAGGAGTCACTTGACCCCTAAAAAACACCCCCACCCTTAGATGGGTGGGGATGTGAGATGTACACTTCCTTGGAGTGTACATTTAGAATTTTTCTAATTTCTTTTCCAGCTATCTTGGTTCCATGCAAAAGAATTAAAGAAGGTTAACTTCATGAGAAGCATCACTCATAAAATGATAAAGTAGTTGTCTTGGTGATGCCATTCTCTTTTAGCCTTTAATCAAAGGATGAGAAGTGATGCTTGCTTGTTTTCTGGAAACAAAAAAGGGATGCTTGCCTGATGATAGAGATTAGAACAAAGAACAATAACGGCTATAAAGTAAAGATTCACTAGCTCAAAGTACTAACTAATTATTCTCCCAAACCTTGATGGTCCTTTACAAATATAGAGTATATAATGAATTTGATGTTCTTCCCTAACTAACATCCATAGATAAAACATATCCTTTCTTTCTTCATTGCCTCCTTTCTCACTCTTCCCTTTCCTTGTTAATTACCATCTTACATGCAGACTAGATGCACTTATGACATGCTAAATTTGACTCGACAAAGAGTCAGTGGCAAATAGAAAAAAATGGATGATCAATTGAAGCAGCAGCCTCCTCTACCGCCGGATCCAATTCCACCACCAGATGCGGAAGCGCTTTCCGAGCCACAAATTTCCTCCAGAGAAGAAGAGATACAACAAGCGGAGCCTCGCGAAAGCATCACTGAAGAGAAGTTGAAGTCAGAAGAAAATGAGTCTTCTCTACCAGCACAGTTGCAGAAGCCTCGAAAATGGAGTCTACGGCGAGTTGTGAAAGCAGTTTCTGACATGCTTTCGCTGCGCCCGAAGCAGCAGCAGTCTTCTTCTGAACCTGCTCCTGACAGACAGACGCAGAGTCCAGACGAAAAGAGGGAGGAAAAAACAGAGGAAACGCACCCAGAATGGACTGAGATGGATAAGAGGCTGGAGAAGATCCTCGAAGAAGAAAGTACGAGGCTACTTAACTATGAATTCGATCAATTGACTGATAGAGATAAGAAATGCCTGCTGTGCTTTTCTGTGTTCGAGCCTGCTTCCAAAATCAAGAAGCAGATCATGATATATTGGTGGATCGGGGAGCACTTGGCCGATCCTCAACAAGATACAACTGCAGAGGAAGATGAAGAAAATTGCTTTCGACGACTCGCTGAGCTTGGTTTCATCGAGCCCATCGGCAACACTTGTACCAGCACAATCCGTGAGTGCCGAGTTCAACCTTTTGTTCACTGGATGATCAAGAAGAACGCAAGAAAAGCTTCCTTCTGTGAATTGAATGAGACAGGTAAGCCATCTGCTGAACTATATATATCTAAATCACCCCGTCTATGTCTTACTTCAGAAACAAAACCATATTTGTCTCATTCTGTTAGTAGTAGTAGTAGTAGTAGCAGCATAGTAGCACAAAAAACCACCGAAAAACCGCAAGTAATGTTCAATGTCAGTAAGCAAAGTTACCGATCACAATTCGACGATTTACTGATGAATTTTAAAAGCATAGTCGTGCTTCAGCTTGGCCGGTGGAGCAGCGACGCTAAGTACCATATCGAGGTAGAAGGTTTTGAAAGCTTTAAAAATATTGGCCTTCTAACGAAGCTCCGGTACCTCGGGTTGCAAGGCTTGTCTAGGCTAACTACCCTTCCCCCCGAGATTAAGAAGCTAAAATGTTTGCTTATCTTAGATTTGAGAGGGTGCCAATACTTGGAGAAGGTGGGCACCTGTGCCACATATTTGAAAAGATTGACGCATTTGGATTTAACGGAGTGCTACATGCTAGAGCACATTGCCTCAGGATTTGGATCCCTCTCGGAACTCCAAGTATTCAAAGGGTTCGTGTTCGGTGGTGGATCGAGAGGCAGGAGATGCAGATTGGCGGAGCTAAGCAAGTTGAAGAAGTTAAGGAAACTTAGCATAAACATAACAAGCGAGGCGAACATGGACGACAATGAAATGAATGTGTTGGAGAAATTTTCAAGTTTACGATCACTTACAATAACATGGGGTGAGATACCGAAAATCGGTTATTCTAAACCCACAAGGGGTAAGAGTAAGACACCGGCGAGCGGTGATTCTAAAGACGATTCCGTTTCGAAGAATTGGAAGGCGCTTATACTTCCTCCGAGTATCGAAAAGTTCGATATGCGGTGCTTCCCTTATGCAGAAATGCCGAATTGGTTAGAGGGGGCTCAGAAATTAAAAAGACTATACATTAGAGGAGGAAAACTTCAGACCCTTCACCCTGAAAATGGATTGAGTGAAACTGGCATTCGGTATCTGAGCATTGAAAGATTGCGTCTAAAATATTTGTATGATTTTGACATGGAATGGTCAGAAATAAGAGAGATGATGCCAAAGTTAGATCGGTTAGAGTATGTCAACTCAGATAAGGAGCTTAAGTCGCCCCCTCCATTGGATCAGAATCACATTTGGATTAGAGATATAGAAGATGAGGAAAGGAAGAGTGATCGCATCCCTCCTGTTGCTCCTAGTCCTACAACTCCAGATGATGCTTCTACATCCACAGCTGTTCCGTCAAGTGATGCAAAACCGGCTCTTCGAGGATCTCCTACTAAAGAAGCTAGCACTGAAGATGTTGGTGCTCGAAAAGAAAATATTACCCCAGAAACTGCTCCTGATGAAACTGCTATGGGTGACGATGCCACTGAAGCTGCTGCTGCTTCTGATGAAGAAATCGCCACCAAACCTGGTAAAGGTACATCTGAACCTGATTTTCCTGTATCTCCTACTAATGAAGCTACTGCAGGAACTGCTGCTGCTTCCAAGGAAGAAACTACCACTGAACCTACTCTTCATCAATCTCCTACCAATGAAGCTGCAGCGGAAACTGTTGCTGCTTCCAAGGAAGAAGAAGAAGAAGAAGAAGAAGAAGAAGAAGAAGAAGCAGCTACCGCTGAAACCACTGCGGTTTCCAAGGAAGAAACTACCACTAAACCTGATCTTCATGGATCACCTACTAACAAAGCTACGACCGAAACTTTTGCTGCTTCCAAGGAAGAAAATATCACCGAAACTACTCTTCGTCAAACTCCTACTGATGAAACTAGCCCCATATCTGTTGATGAAATAATTACCGCTGAACCTGCTCTTCAAGATCTTAGTGCTGCCTCAACATCTGCTGTTGCTAATCCCACAAATAACTCCAGCACCAATGCTACTACAGAAGCTCCATCAAATCCCAGTGAAGAAGGCAACCCTTGACCAACCTCACGGTGAAACTCCTAAAGCAAATGCAAATTGTTATCTGATTTTCTTTACATTCTTCTGTTTCTGTCAATCACTGAACTGTGTTTACTTATAATTCGCCTTTCAAATAAGAACTGCAAAGTTCATATCTGTATAATCACCTATTCTTCTTTATCTTGTAATATTGACTGTGTTAAGAATACATGTGATAGCTCTGCACATTACTTCATACAACATGGAGGAAAGCAATACTAGTTTACATTGTTTTCTTTGCTGAGAATACAACTTCAATGCATGATTTAGTTCAGATTCTTGATGCGCTTCCCCCTGTTATTTCCCAACCAAACAATGCATAAGAGATCAGAAATTAAATTTGGCTTTGTCGAGTTTAGAAAGAGTAATCTGTTTCTGAACTTTGCCCAAAAAAGACAAAAATGGGCATACAAAATCCACTTTGGCTGGAAATCATTTCTCGCATATGCTATGGTTTTTAAGATGTTCTGCAATGTGGATCTACAAAACACTGCCCCTGATTGATTTCTATTACTGTTACATCTCACATATACTGATTATTATAAGTTGATGAATGGAAGAACAGCAAAGAAGCTGTAAATGAATAATCATAGTTGATTGAGCACCCCTTCACAAAAAAAGAAAAAAAAAAAAAGATTAAAGAGGAGAAATTACGTGCCCGGAGCAAAGCATAAGTTACAAGATATAAATAATAAGCTCATCGAAGTGAACTTTTTATTTGAAATAAGAAACTTACCTGACAATTATTCTGAGCCCCTCTATATTCAGGCCCAGAGGATTCTTCATCATATGTTTTTACCACATATTAATCATCAACACTTGTTTGAGTTAATACAATGAGAAGATTTATTCACACTCAACATACAGAAATGTTACATGAAAAATTAAGTTAATGGAACATACGGAGATAATTAAGTATTAGGAGAGTACATCGATCTGCAAGGATTGGCATTTCGAAATGGTCAATAAGAGTGAAGTAAACTTTGTAGATTTCTTGAGAAGCTTCTCCTTCTGCTTTGCCAGAGGGTGTGACATGCACTCAACAGAGGATTGAGAAAGAATCATAGATTTGGATGATGTCGGTGATGATCATTCATTTTCATTTTTTTTTTATTTTTATAGTAATCAGTTATTCCCCCTCCTCAGAATTAAGTATACGCAAAGAAAGAATCATAGATTACTTGAAATATTATAAAGAATCACATTCTGTTTTCTTTCTCTTCTTGTTTTCTTTTTTCTTTTTCCTTCTTCACATGATCTGTCTTTCCTACTTTAATTATTCTTCCTACATGCATATTTCTCTTTTCCTACTTAACAAGGAACTGCTTTCAGAATGGCCACCTTTACTTATTTAACTTGCAGCAGGATATATTGAACTTGCTAATCTCAAGCAACTTGACTATAAGACCTAATCCACTCTCTGTAGCAGCTAGCTCTTTTCTTCTTCTTTTTTCAGTTGGAACCAAGAATGTCCCAGGAAGATGTGGTCTCCCAGGAAGAACATCAAGAGGAAGTTGCTGTAGTTGATTATTATGAGTGGACTAGTAGTTACGTAAATGAGAGTTTGTTATATGGGGATAAAGAGGAAGCCAAAATAATCGTTGATGAACTCTTTAAGAATAAGGATTTTAATGCGGTTGGAATTGTTGGCTCGTACGGCAGCGGGAAGACCAATTTAGCTAGGTGGGCCTTTATTGATGAGAAAGTGAAGGATGAGTTCCCCCTCAGGCTTTGGGTGTGTGTCGGACCAGACTGCGAAAAACAAGATCTCCTATATAGGATGTTAGACAACCTCGGCCTAGAAACCGACCAAGTTGAAGAAATTGTCAACAACTCCAAGGCAGTTAAGGACTCAAGCAATAAAGATTCAGCAAAAATAGGTGTGTCAATTTTTGCGGTACAACAATTTGTTTTCTTTTTCGTTTCTACCTTGTTTTCTTTTGCGCCAATACTCTTTGAATGTTGGCAGCAGCTTTGGCATGTAAGGGACGCAAACTTACGTTACGTACTCTTCATGTTTGTTGCTAGTTAATTTCCTTGCACATTTTTTTTTTTTTTTCCTTCAGGTGTTTTGCTCTTCATCCTTTACTGGAAACTATCTGAAGTGAAGTACCTGATAGTGTTTGATGATGTGCGGTGGTACCCTACCGACACCAAAGAGTGGTACCCTACCGGCACCAAAGAGTGGTACAAGAACTTAGGATCCAATCCGCCAATGGATAAAGTGTGGGACGACCGCCTTGGTTATGGCCTGCCGAAGGGGAACGGTAGTGCGGTTATCGTCACGTGCAGGAAAGAAGAACACGCGAGGACAATGGTCGACACTGGTTTAATACATACACCGGAAAAACTCGATGTAGAGAAAGGTTGGGACCTTTTAAAACGAGCATTCCATGAAGAGAAGAAGAAATCGAAGCATGTAGAGGAGGGGCTTGAGGAAAAGTTGGAAAAGATGAAGGAAAAGATTGTGAATAAGTGCCTTGGCTTTCCTGCTGCACTCATGGCAGCTGGACGTGGATTAGCTAAGCAAAATTGATCTGTTGATTAGTGCATTATTATTTTATCTTCTGCTTGTTTGATTGTATGATTTTTAGCATATGTACGCCACTGTGTGTCCATTTTAATTTCTTTTCTTTGCTCAAGGTATGTGCTTGTATCCTCTTTTTTTTTTTTTTTTTTTGTTGTAGTTCATGCATATGTGAGGTTTGGTGTTTATATGCATGCTGATCGATGTACTGGATTGCGCCTGGTGATGATGTTATTGTTTGATCTTCTCTTCTCTGGCTCCTACTGCAAAATTAAGTGTATGTAAGTTGGTGCTTCAAATATAGATTCAAGATGTGAATTTGATGAAATAAATGAGAGTTTCACTCTAAATATTTAAACTTTCAATTAAAGAGCATCACACAATTAACACATAACTATATATAAACGAGCATCACACAATTAAACCAAAATAAATTACAACCGTAACAATGAAAAAGAAAAAAAAAATCATGTGACTACGTAGAAATGTTTAAAAAAGAAAAAAAAAAACTATTTATGCTCTTAATTAATATTTTAGTCTTACTTAATTAAGTCTCATACAGTTGAAAAACACACTTATCATAAAAGCGGATATAAAAAATTATTTGGTTTAACTGCCTCGCGGCACGTACTTAATTATTAGCTCTCGAATTTTTACTATGAGAGTTTCACCTGCACCTGATGTTTTTTTTAAAAAAAAAATAAACTCAATATATGCTTTTTAAATTTGCATAAACATATCAAATTGGCCCATTTTGTCATTTAATATTGAATTTATTGATAAAAATATGCTGAATTCTGAGCAGATGATTTTTGAACTGATGCATACGTTAACGAGGGACAGAATTCTGAACTTATGCATACGTTGATCGAAAGTCGGCAGCGACTTCATAAGAGTTGGAATACCCGTTGCCGACTTTTTCTTAATCGTATTATTCCTCTAAACTAGCAATAGCATGGAACGCGCATTTGTGTTCACTCACGCTCGATCATCCCAAATCCAATGTCTTCGGCTTTCGCGCTCCGAACCCACCACCACTTCCCCTTCTCCTTCCCTATCCCCTCCACTCGTCGCCTCCTCCCCGCGAAACCCTACCTCTTCTCCGCCCTCTCCTCCAACTTTATCATAACCCTAGCCGCAGATCCCGCTTCGTCCTTCCACCCTGGCCCCTCGCTCCGCCACGGCCATAGGCCGCCGCCGCCGTCGCCCCCGTCCGCCGACGAGGGCGGCGCCGCTATCGATAGGTCGAGCTTCACCCGCTCCTTCGACGTCGCCGCGCTCCGCGTCCCCGCCGCCGAGTGCTCCGCCCTCGAGGCCCGCCTCCGCGGCCACCTTCTCAACTGGCCCCGCGTCCGCAACGTCGCCCGGGTCCGCGGCGACGACGTCGAGCCCGAGCTCAGGAGGATGCTGAGGGGCCCCGCCGAGGGGGACTGCGGGGCGCGGCTCGATTCCCTGGCTCGGCGGGCGCAGGACACATCCCATAGCCGCGGCGGCGGGGAGGAGGAGCCGTTGGCGCTGAGCCCGGCGCTGTATAGGGAGAAGCTCGTTAAGGAGTTCAATTGCCGAGGGTACCTCAAGTTCCGGAACCTCGCGAAGATCTCGCGCCCGAAGAAGAAGAAGGAGAAGGAGAGGAAGGAGGAGGAGAGCAGAGAATGGCTTAAAGAGAGAGCTGGAAAGAACGAGTTCTCTACGATCGAGGTGGTTAGCAATGGCGACGACGATGGAGACGAGGAGGAGGATATGAGGGGTTTGCTAGGAGATGAGTTCGAAGGGAGGAGATGGAGAGGGCCAACCAGGTTACTGCTGCTGGACGAGCGGTATGCGAACAAAGGGGCGGAAGAGCTTCCGGAGGCCGTCAAGGTGGCTTCTTTGTTGCTCTGTGGGTTAGCCCTTCTTCGTTTGAGCATAATCAAGTAGCCAGAAATGTCCTATGTTTTAATTCGTTAGAAATTGGGCACTGTAAAACTCTATTGAAGCATGTAGATAAATCTTATAACTTCAGCTTTGTATATACTATTTAGATGTTAACTAACCTATCACAGAAACATCAGGGTAAACATTTCATTGACCAAAAACACTATTTTGGTTTGAAACTGACAAATTGCTTCCGTAACAGAACAATTTCTCTTGTTCCGTTCGGCATGTAATCCTGCAACTTATTTTATTCACTTGATTTTGATGATCCAATACAATATAAATTGTGAGGGTGATCTTCTTTTTTTCTAACCCACTCCAGGCTGTTTTATGTGGTGATAGAAAGCAAATCAGGCCTTTAGTGTATGAGCTTGTACAATGCCGGCTGACCTTATTTTACGACTATTGGCAGATGAATGAGGTATCGTCAGGCGTTGCTTACATTTGTGCTATTTAGACGACATCTAGGATTTCACCTCATCTTATGGTTTCGATGAACTTTTCTGTTTTAATATAGGTCCCTTATATTGTTTCTGACACTTGAGTTCTTTCTTGTAGCTCTTAGATGCTTTGCTTCCTGAGGGGATGATTGTTCCAACAGGTTTTGAAACAGTTGGACACATTGCGCACTTGAACCTGAGAGATGAGCATTTGCCTTACAAGAAGCTTATTGCTCAGGTGTGACATAATTACATCCAAGTTTTTACTCCTGGTGCTTTCTTTTTCTGCTTCTCAATTACATATATCCTTTTACTAGTATGATTTTGTGTACCATTTCAGGTGGCGTTGGATAAAAACAAGCCAAAGATACAAACAGTTGTTAACAAGTTTGATGCTATTCAAAATGATTACAGAACAATGCAGCTTGAAGTACTGGCTGGTAACCATTCTCTTGTTACTACAGTCATTGAGAATGGAATTCGTTTTCAAGTTGATCTTGCAACAGTGTAGGTTATTCTTTCCTCAGCATTTTAGACAATAGTAGACAATGCAATCTACATAGTCTGAACCATTTTCTCATGCGGAGCTATTGACAGCTTAGTTGACATTGCAGTGCGCTTTCATGCAACATGGTTTGGGTATATTAGTTTTTATTTGTTGAGACAACACATCGTATCTGACAGTTGATCTTGCCAATGTTATTCCATATGTTTTTTTATGGTTGCTCTTTTGCTTTAAGCCAACTTTCAGTTGCTCTTTTACCTGGCTCTTCGTTCTTTTATTTGGAATCCCAACTCTTCTCTCTTTAATGCGGATAAGATTTTGACTGGCTATTCTATTTTGAATCTTGATTCCATGCAGATATTGGAATTCTAGGTTGGCAACAGAAAGGCACAGGCTTGTTAATAGTTTCACGAGTTCCGATGTTGTTTGTAAGTTTATACTCGTCTTTTTAAGTCCCTGAGATATTTGTTGCTTAAATTGTAGGCTGTTGAGTTTACTATTCTGAGAAAAGATAGTCCATTTTCAATAGTCATTATGCTTTATTGAAACTAGTAGATGCTTACCCATAGAATTATCTATCATATTCTTGTTCTGAGAGAGGCCATAAGGTAGGTATGCTTAGTCATATGCATTAAGCTACTTGATACAATCAAATCAGTTGAGCCATAGGCTTCCTTCTATTGCAGATCCTGTTGGGCTTTCTCGTGTATTGAACATAATTATTGAACATGTTTGAACCTGATCATCTGATATTTTGTGCAGGTGATGTTTTCTCTGGTGTTGGTCCGATTGCTATTTCTGCTGCCAGAAAAGTCAAGCATGTATATGCAAATGACCTGAATCCAAATGCTGTGGAGTATTTGGAGAGAAACATTGTTCTTAACAAGCTTGAGAGGAAAATTGAGGTATGATAGTTCCTAACAATTAGATCAGATTCTCTTCTCATTTTTCCCTCTGCAATGATAAAAAAATTTCTTATATGCCTTATCCAATATGTTCTTTTCCAATAAAAAGGATTAATATTTGTTTAACTCGTTCAGTTACAGCTTTTTATGAGTCTAATAAAATTCTTCGTGTACCACTGAAGAACTTTTTGTCTTTTCTTCTTTCTTTGACATGCCCAAGCTATTTTGTTGCAAATTCCCTTTGTATTTTTCTGTTTCTCCTTTCATTGCTTTTTCTTTAAAGAAAGGATGAAGTTGGAGGTTAATTTACCAGTTTCCTAAAAAATAGTAATCAAAACACAATTAGATAAACTAACCCTACTCATTCCCCACGGACCAGGTTTTTAACATGGATGGCAGAAGGTTCATCGGTGCTATATTTGCTAGCCAGCGACCTTATGCTGTCACACAAGTGGTCATGAATTTGCCAAATGATGCTGCAGAGTTTCTAGGTTTGTTGTTAGTGTGGAAGTTACATCATGCATTCAAAAGCTCTCCGTTGTGAATTATAATGGATTTCATTATTCGGAGCTTCTAGGCAGTTAGTACTCTTTCTCAAGTTTATCCTTAAATGCTCAAACTACTTTTTCCTTTCCTTTCCGTTCCGTTGGGTCTTATATAACATTGTTCTATTGCGAGCTATACAACTTCACTAGATATATAATGGGTATCTGACTTTCAGTAAGGCATCTACATAATTGCCATCTGGGTTGTACAAAATGTCTTGCTCTGTGACATTTTAGGGGACATTCTAAATTGCACCAGGCATTAATTTTCGTATTGAAATTGTTCTATGTAGATGTGTTCAGAGGTATCTTCAGGAATAGAATGAGGGATGATAACTGCATTCTGCCCAAGATTCATGTCTATGGTTTCTCCAAGGCTCAGAATCCTGAATACGACTTCCATGAGGTCTGCCTCTAATCTCTTTCTCCCGCTCAAAACTCTTTCTTGCACTTTTCACATCAATCCCTTTTTTATTGATTTTTTTTTTCCCCAAAAACCTGCAGCGTATAAACATGGCATTATGTGATATACTGAAGGATGTTGAACTGCATAGAGTTCGGCTCGTCGCTCCTGGAAAATGGATGCTGTGCGCTTCATTTACCTTACCACGAGCTATTGCATTCGCGAATCCACTAAACAATGACTTAATGTGATCTGCTAAATTTTCTTCATTTACCCTACCACGAACATTTCTTTTTCTGTTGCTCCTATCCGAGTAATCATAACTGTATATATTTCAGATCAACCAACTGAGATCCACCTTTATTTTAACTTTTAATGTGAGAAAAATGTTGTAACTTTACATGAGGGAGGAATGGTTCAAAGGTAGTGTAGTTGTTCAATTTTTCTGTATTGGGACTTTTGTGTTGTTTGGTTGAAGTTTTGAGTTGTTGGTGTAATTACTACTTGGTGAGATTATTACAGTAATTAATTATCGGAGTGATGGGTGTAGCTGTAGAGTCTAGAATTGGATTTGGAGCTTTTCCTCACTACAAGAGCTTGTGTCCTCCTAGCAGCTGGTAGTAACAGTATTATTATTAATATAAATAGATTCATTTATTCTTACCTTTATTCAACCCTATTAATGCTGTGTGTGTACTTAATTTAAGAAATAAAAGATCACTGCCGAGATGTGTTACTCCACAGTCCACACCTTCATTTAAAGCGTGATTTATTATCATGTATTATATATTAGATTATTATCATTAACTAATATTGGATGCGTATCTCAGTTGAGATACAACCAATCTTTGGGGGAGGGTGGGGTGGGGTGGTCTCTCTCCGTACGTTACACTTCAATAACAAATATGGAGCTCTCAAAAAAGCCTGCTATAGTAGTCCCCACTTTCAGTATAATCCTCTTTTTTTGGTAATTAACTGCTCCTTTTTGTTTCTTTCTTTTCCTTCACCTCCTATTCATGTTTTTTTCAACTCTCTCTCTCTCTCTCTCTCTCTCTCTCTCTCTCTCTCTCTCTCTCTCTCTCTATCTTTGGTCCCCACTCTCTCTCTTAAAATAATTTTCATAAAATGGGAAGCACAGTGTACTGGGCAGGACTGCAAGCAAACAACAGGCTTCTCTATTGCTTCTCACTATAGACAACAAAGTTGTTTGTTCTTTTTACTATTCCCTCCTCCTCCTCCTCTCTCTATAAAACACTATTTGCAAAGATGCCACAGTCCATTTGAAGCAGTTACTTGACCCTAAATCTTCCTTATAATAATCAGAACTCACATGATCTCTTATTAGCACATGCATCTTCTTCCTCTGATTCCATTTATTTACCACTAATCTCCCATCCATCACAAGAAGGCACAAAGGACTAGTTATTTTCTACTTACTCATTTTTCTTTTTTGTTTCTTCTTTTGGGTAGTAAATAATAAACAAGGACGACAGTTGGCACAAAACTCAAAAGGCTGCAGCAGTAAAGAGAGAAAGAAAGAAAAAAAAAAAAAAAAAAAAAAGTCTGTGAATATCTCAGTTCCCTCTCTGCTTCTCTCTCTCTCTCTCTCTCTCTCTCTCTCTCTCTCTAAGGCTATAAAAACAACGATAACAACAACATGTAGTAGTGGAGTGGTAGTACCCAATCATTCCCTGCAGGGGGAGATCCTTCCACCCAGCCCTAGTGTATCCTCTATGCCTGGTCCTAATGTGGGAAAACAAATTCAATTCATATTAATTCAACTTTAATTTCAATATATTAGAAAAAAAAAAAATGCAATAAAATGTAGCACAATTCAACAAGTAAGCAGATTTAATTCAATATACTACCAAATGGGCCAAATCTTTCTCCTTTTTTCCTATTTTGTTTCCTTCAATAGTCCGGGGATATTTTGGGTGCGCGTAGCAATGCCCTCTATTTTAAAGGGTGCTCGCATGGATCGGGGAGGGGGGCATGCAGGTAGATCCTAGCCGTCCCCTTCGTCGGCCGCCACTATCCGTACCCGAAATCATCGTTTAGAGCTTTCCTCCCACGCGGCGTCCTCTCATTGGTGCCCGTTCCAACCCCGTCCACGTCATCATGCACGTAGGGGACCCACCCCCCCCCCCCCCCCCCCCCCCCCCGCCCCTTCCTCTCCCTTCCACTCCGTCTCCTCACGCGTCGTTCTCTCATTGGCCATCCACAATGGGACCCATAATTTGATTGTTGATAATATGGTGTTATGCTGTATTTGCAATCCATTCAACTACACAAGCCTCCCAAATATTTGAATGGAAAACAAATAAAACAATTCTTATACCAAATTAATATATAATTGAGATATTTTTTTAAAAAATAGATTAAATTAAACAAAAATTATAGACATTTATTTTTAATTTTTTTTTAAAAAAAGAAAGAACAGTAAAATTAATTATTGCTAAGTAGAGGCCCACCTATTGGTAACAAAAATCTCAGTGGGCGTAGACCTATGTTGCTGTTTATAGAAACTCCCATCATATCCAAGTCTCAATCTATAGTCCCAACTCTCGTTCATTCCATGACCCTATGTAACGCTACGCCCTCATTCTTCATCCTACGGCTACTAACACTGTAGGTATTATTGGTTAATTTATTAAATTGATTTCAAACTTTAGGACATGAAATGAAATA
Organism: Tillandsia fasciculata; assembly: GCA_029168755.2. NCBI lineage: Eukaryota > Viridiplantae > Streptophyta > Magnoliopsida > Poales > Bromeliaceae > Tillandsia > Tillandsia fasciculata. The sequence goes on along the minus strand of CM054933.1, from coordinate 27,676,328 downwards.
GACGGCCGAGATTGAAGAAAAATTTGGGGGTGCAGATCTCATCATCATCATGCAAAAGGGACAAAGGGGAGAGTAGGAGGGAGAGAGAAAAGGAGACGTACACACAAAAAGCAGGGGCGGATGCGGCAGGCGAGTTCCGACCACGCCCGCCACGGGCCAGTCCGTACGAGCAGCCTCCATGACACGTGTCAGGTGTAGTGGCGGGGACCACACCTACCCTCCCCTCCCCGGATGTTATTTATCCTGATCTCGGTGCATGGTTGCGCTGGCGCACCGTTCGTCATCCACACTCCGTCGCGTAACAACTATCGAATCTCTGCAGTCCGTTTAGTTTCTGTCGGTGCATATGGTCCGACGAATAATTTCTCCTCTTCCGCTATTGTGCTATGCCTACGCTACGCTCTCTTCTCTCCCCCGCTCTCATCGTCCAATGCGGTTATATATATATTTTAACTCTCTCTCTCTCTCTCTCTCTCTATAAATCTGTCATTCCCCACTCCCTTCTCTCCCTCATCTCTCTCTCTCGCACACACACCACAATGGCGACCACGTTCCTACTCTGGTCCTCGTCTGCCTCCGCAGGGGACGGCGCCGCCCCAGCCCCCGCAGACGCCGCCCCGCTGCCGGAGACGAAGCCACCGTGTACGGCGCCGGCAGCGAAGCAGAAGCCGCGTAGGGCTCCGAAGCCCTCCGCCCCGAAGCGGCCGCCGCAGCGTGGCCTCGGGGTCGCCCAGCTCGAGCGACTCCGCCTCCAGGAGCGGTGGAAGACGACGACCGAGTCCGACCCCTCGTCCCCTCGCGAGATCCACCCCACCCCCCTCCTCCACCTCCCCGCTCCCTTCCCCGGCTCCTCGCCCCATGCTCCTCCTCCTCCGCCGCCCACCGCGGTGTGCTACCTCCATCGCAGCAGCTTCTCGGCGAATCTCGGCCTCGGATTGGCCCCCTCCGCCCAATCCCTGCTCCACGATCATCACTACGCCGCCGATCGGTGGAGGATCGCCTCGCCCGAGCCCCTATTCCACCTCCCAGAGCCCCCTTCAAACCAAAAGTTCACCACCATGCAGTGCTTCTCCGATCAGTGCGAGTTCTGCGCTAGGGTACGTACCACTCCCTCTTCTCGAAGCTTCCATCGTACGTCTAGGGTTTCGTCTCGATCTCTCTCTCTGATCGGATCTGTTGTGGCATGCGACGGTCGATCCCCGCTAGAAGAAGCGCCTCTTCGGCGAGAATCCGATGCTCAGCGGAATCAACGGCGTCGATTACCTCGAGATGGACCTCGCCGCCGCCGTGGCCGTTGATCAGGTGCGCCGTACACACCCCCTTCCTTCCCAATCCAACTACACAAACACATACGTGATACGACGATCTTCTTCATCTCGATCATAACCAAAACTGATTCCAACGCAGGAAGGACGCGGCGCCGGATTCCACGAGAGGAAGAGAAAGTCGGCGACGGAGAGGGAGGCGATCAAGGAGTTCGACTTCTTCCCCGTGAGCCGCGGATATTCGGAGCTCGGCGATCGGACGGTGGGTAATGCATCCTCTTCCTCTTCCTCTTCCTCTGCGGCCGCCGCTTCTCCCAGCGTTCTCGACCTTTCACTTAAGCTCTCCTTCTAAACACAAGAATTTCGTCCCATTTTCAAATCCTTTTCCCCGCTTTTGTTTGATCTTTCGCGTTCGCATTTTAAATTCCCAAAACTGTTTGTAGTATATCGTTTTCTCCGACCAAAATATCTTTAAGCTTTATTTCGTGCTTTCTTACACTAATTAATTACTTCAATTGTTAAGGGATAGGCAAATGATAGATATTAATTAATGAATTAATCAATGGGTATTTAGTGTACTTGTTCCTTACTTAGTATGGAGACTTTGATTATAATTAGGTAATTAATTAAGGAGAATCTAATGATCACTTAATCCCCGTTTTATCGGGATACTTTCGAGTATACATATTACGAGCTATGCTATCTGTATATTCCAAATAAGATGTACATCATACATCTTATTTATTCAAGGATGAAAATTTAGTCATCAGTCATTTTGAAATGATCGATAAAATTTATTTCACTATTGAATAGATGGGAGGTATGATATACATTCCATCTCCAATATATATTTAGTATTTTTCTACATATTACATAAAGAGAGAGGGGTTTCCGACTTTTTTGCTGTGTGAGTGTCTGAGTATGTAGCGGTTTTTGTTATAGAGCGTTACAGTTGTTTGTTAATGTGGTCCAAGTTTGAATGGGTCCCCGGCATATTTATATGCGTAAATAAATATACAAGCAGGATCACGTTGTGATCTTCCTTATATAGGACCTAGATATCAAATGATATGTCTATCAAAGAAAGGGTCGGAAGCTTCGTCGGGAAATATTGTGGGCCAATGAGAAATTGACACCTATTAACTTCTCAGTAAAGCATATTCTTTTTCCAGCAAGTCTAGGTGTACATCTTAAATCCAATTTAATCGTTTTGTGAAACTTGAAATAAAAGAATTGTAAAATTTACACGTATGTAAGTAGATGCACATGTTGCGTTTTCCTTCCTCGTCTCACTCATAGAGCTCGTCACAATTATGTATGCTAGCAGTACTAAATGAGCAATAATGTAGATGCTCTTAATCGATGTTTCTGCTTAAGCTTGCGGTGGGCCTGTGGTGCGGACTATAAATGTGGTCCTAATGCGGAGGGAGCTTGTAGTTAGCATTATGGGCCACACCACTCGACCACCTGGGCCTTAGATGTCATATTTTCTATTAGCTCGTCGAATGCTGTGCAGGATTTTTTTTTTTTTTTTTTTTTTTTTTTTTAAGAGAGAATGATAATATATTATGTTTAACTAAATATAAAATAATTAGACTTTGAATTTGAAATTTTATATATCAACCATCAAATTTTTTATCATTTGTATTAGAGATAGTCGGCATATTATATTGTGCGGGATTGGTCCAATTAAAAAAATTGGATCGGCTTTGTAACTCGATTAAAGATACATAATGGAGCCTGAAACGAGTCTGGAGCCTACGGGTCTGGAGTGGTCTCAGGATTCTGTTTATGCATTCTGCACCTAGTCAGTAAGAAGAAGAAATCAGAGGATGAAGAATAGGACCCCACAAAAGATAAAGATATTTAATTACAACTAATTGTGGAGTATAATGAGCATTGAGATATTATGGATGAACATAAATCTGCAAGTGAATCGGACGCTTCCGTGATTTTGAGTGCCATAAATTTTGCAAGTTAGATGTATGCTGAATTTTGAACATTCTGGTTACCATTCGGCACGGAGGTTTTCAGTCTGACAACAATTTAGACTGATCTCATGACAAAGTTAATTTATTCAACAGTTGTTCAATAAAAGCAACATTCACAGATGAAAGCAGTTAAATCATCAGCTGCAAACGAGTAACGTCAACAAAAGAAAACAATGAAAAAAGATTCGTCAGAGTGGGTTAGCATATCCATCAGTTTAATTGAATATACAATATCATCATAACCACTAATACATAGTAGATATGATCTTTATGCTGTAAAGAATTATACATATGGAGACCTAAATCAGAGTTAAACATGGGATACCAAGTAGAGATCGAATTACGCCTACAGCTATAAATGTAAGGTTACAACTTACAGCATAGGGAGGGGAAAATTTGTGCCCCCACTATCCAAACACAACGTGTTAGAATCTTCCTACAGCTGATGGCCGATCCTCATAGAACTTGTACAGATTGGGTTGCTGCCACCAGGGGGTTTGATTGGCTAGCGTCGTCGGCCTTCCACGAATGCTCGCTTGTATTTGATGCTCTCTCCATGCCACACAACTCCGGGGATCGAATCGGAAGAAGCGATGGTTTGATTCCCTCGCCACCAATTCCGCTTCCTAAACATATGGTCTCGCCCCTCCCGTGCCATACGCCACTATGGACGTTGTTCATCTCCAACGTTCTCGACTCCTGCTTAGTTGAATCTAACCCTCAGTTTAATTCACATTACAAATTTAACGCTACACAAGTTTAATCAAAGCCTTGAGAATTTGGTTACTTGGTAATTAATTACCTGACATAAGGTGCAGCAGGGGCAGATGAGATGGTTAACACAGTCATCTACAGAACTGTCACTACCCTGGAAACAAATAATTGGTAATTGAACTATAAGCACAAATATCCCATAACAATTAAAATTTTCAACAGACCAATAACAACCATTACTATGTTTTACAATCTCAAAACAACATTGAAGCCCAGCAGTTTTTTTTTTTGTTTGAGAGAAAGGCAGCATGCTGCCGCTTCATTCATAGCGAACTTGAATTTAGCAAGTAGGCAGCCGGTTCCTGCAGTGCAGCAACCGGGCCAAAAAAAAAAAAAAAAACTTGGAAAAGATAACTAACTCCAAGGGAAGAACACAGTAGTTAATCTGCATTATTCCTGATAACTAACTCCAAAAAAGATGATAATAAGGGAAACCGATTCTTACCCTGATATTGAACTGCTTCCTTATCCTAGTTCGAAAATAACCCAAATAAACTCCGATTAAGCAGGCCGAACCAACTCCCGTATATAAAAATACATGCCACTTGGTAATACCGAAAGCAATGAGGCTGAATAGAGTAAGTGCTCTAATCATAAAATATACAGTTCCCTGCAAAAAAGGAATGAAATGGTTTCATGTTAGGACTCAAACAAACCGGCTAATATAGCTTAAGGTACTAAAGAGGTTATCATTTAATCAAATATACATGTGTATGAATAGAGATAAATAATAGCTGTTAACTCATTTTTGCTCTGGGCCAAGTTAAGATGATAGTAAATTGTAACTTGCAAAATTTCTGCAACAAAAATTAGGGGAAATTTAAGATTGGGAAAAGCTTGCCTTTGTAATTTAACCCAAACAAATTTTACTTTTGATGTCCTTTACTTTTCCAAATGCAGTAACAAACAAAAAGTTCATAAGAATTTCAAAGAGAAAGAAAATGCAGAGGAGAAACTGAAGATGCTCATACTCCTTTTCTCATTCTGGATGGCATGCTGGTCATTTCAAAGATGTTCAGGATGGATAAGAACAACAGTACCACCTTTACCATTCTAGATGCTAATCCATAATTGAACCTAAAAATGATGCCACAAAAGTGGATGATACTAGTACACATGAGATGACCTGCATAGTCTCTTGCCTCACTAATTTGCAATAATGGGAATTACACAGAGCAATAAACAGAGATTATAGTTATATCACCATAAGATCACATCTTTGAGCTCACCTGGAGAAAACAAGATCCCAGATTGGCTCTTCGCATGTTCTTCCCAAATCTATAACACGGGCAACTGCAAAAATTATAGACCAATTAAGCACCCAATCAAGCCACTTTGATCCAAAGAGCAGTCTTATAATCTCATCAAAGATCATACAATTTTCATCTCAAAATCCAAAACATTACACTGTTTGATCGAAATCGAGTATATAAGAAACAAAACTGTAGATCTAAACACGGCGATTCGGAGAGAGAGAGAGAGAGAGAGAGAGAGAGAGAGAGAGATGGAGCTCGTACCACGCGGCCTCGATCGCGATCCGGCGATCCTCGAAGCAATCGAGGACGTCCCCTTCCCACATCCGCTGCACGCCACCGTAGTCGCCCCCATCCTCTTCCTCCGCCGGGGTACTCTTCGCCCTCCGCTCGGCCGAGAAGCCCTGCGCCTGTAACGCCACCGTGGCGCAGAGCATGTCGAAGTCCACCACCACCATTCCCTCCTCCTCCACCCCCTTCTCCTCCTCTCCTCTCTCCGCCATCTCCCTCTTCTGGGGCTAGGGTTAGGGTTTCGGATTACTCCGCTTTTGATGGGGAAGAGATATAATGGGTAGTATATATATAATAATAATGGAGATATACATACATATACACGAGAGAGAAACGGGGGAGGATGGTGGAGACGGTGGTTGGCGCACGAAATTATTGGTGGGGACCACCGCACAGTCCCGACGTTTTCTTTTTTTCTTTTTCTTTTTTTTTTTTTTGACTCATCCGTGCCACCAACCTTGTCGGCTGACATCACGCCACGTGTCGATCCATCGAGATTTCGGCGGCCCCGGTTATTCTGGCGCATTATCTGTCTTTTTTTTTTTTTTTTTTTTTTGTTGGAATCCGCGCATAGATGTGGGGTACACCACGCAATATCTCTCCGTTGGATTGTCGATTTCGGTGCGATTGGAGCCGCGCGATCGTAATTGGACGAACCAAATGTTTTTTTGAAAAATTTTTATTTTTATTTTTATTTTTTAAAAAAAAATTAATAAATCGTACTGAATTAGATGTGCCACGCCACGCCACGCCATCATCCATTATCTAGAAAAAGGATAGGAAGAAACAGCGTGGACATGATTAACAGCGACGCCTAATCTACTGGAAAGAGAAAATTTTATAGATCCGTCTTTAATGACCGTTTTAAAATTTCAATTTTGTAACTACTGAATGATGGATTCGATGATCTCACAGCAATAGGTTGTACGGCTCAATGAAATCTCGTTGAGCGCCCTAGATATCCTTAATATGGTTTGAGTTTGTCAAATAGTGCGTAATGATTTAATTAGGACTCTGTGCTGAGACTTAGGTAGAAAAAAATGACTGGTTAACTGGGTCAGCATTACATTTCATTGATTCCTATATCCATCTATTTTTATCCGTTATATTAATTATTGACCAAATTAAAAAAAAAGTGTAAAATCCTCTTTTGCCAGGCGTATCTTAAGGATTAATCAAATAAAAATTTTAATTTTATATGATATTTTCAAATGTCAAACTATTTTTTATCATAACAATATTTTGAATAATATGATATAATAATTAGTTTATAACCCTCTTTGTTTTAACTTTAAGAGATTCTAAATTTAATTCCCAAATCCTCTATATTATAAGTTTTTGGGTTGTTAGAAGATGAGCAAATAATTGAGCACATCAACTCATCCACAGCATCAAAAAGTTTTATCACTTTTTATTTTTTAAAATATTAAAAATTTCAAAACGATTGTCCAAACTTTTGACTTGTGAAACACTAAAGTTTATATTATTATTATTTTTTTTGCATGTGCAAGTAGCATTTTTTAAAAAAATATTTTTGAAGTCCCCGTTCAAGAAAGATGGGCACTTTGCCAGTGGAAAAGTGCATAGTCAGTAAAGAGAGTACCCACTTTGAATTAGAGTAAGGTAATGCGAGTACTCCACCAATAGGATAGGATTCAACTTTAGTGTGTTCTACAAATTTCCGTGAACAAGTGCACACGAGCCAAACATCTTTTAACAGATATAACAAGCTCGAAAACTTGGATCTTTTATCATCTTTGTTTGAGGTTGCTGCATGAGGAGTTTTGTTCTGCGAATAAATCCCCAGCTGATGAACTCGGAAGGGCCCAAGCTGCTGTTTCTCCTCGCTCCCGTATTTGTTTTCTGCTGTTGCAACCTCCGTGCCGTCGCCGCGCGCGACACCATCACCGCCGGCAATCCTCTCACCGGTAACCAGTCCGTCATCTCCGAAAACGGAGATTTCCAGCTGAGTTTGCCCGAGGGAGATGATTACTACTATATCAACCCACCATTATTTACAGGAAATATGGAGTCCATGTCCCAGTTTGGTCTATATATATAGATGGTACCGTGCCCACCACCGATTTGCGGCTAAATATCTCCGATGATGGTAATTTAATCCTCCTCTCTAACGATGGAAGTTTAATTTGGTCAACCAACGTGACATCACCACCGGTGGCGAGTAATTCGACTGTTGCAGTTCTGCTAGACAGCGGAAACCTCGTCCTGCGAGACGGACTTAACTCTTCAAATGTGTTGTGGCAGAGCTTTGATCACCCAACTGATACGTGGCTCCCAGGAGCACCACTTGGGTTCGATCGTTCCACCGGGAATCACATCTTCCTAACTTCTTCATCTGCTGTTGATCCCTCCTACCTTTCTGTCGATGAAGAGACAGTTGGAAGTCCCCAATTCGTGTTACAAAATAAGGAACCCGGTGAGTATGATCACTATGCCCAGCATTTAGATGCTCCTACCGTGATAGGTATTCATCAAGATAGCCAGAAAGGCACTTTCACTTTTCATGCCATAGATGGCTTTGCTGTTATTGTTTTGGCTACTTTTAGCATTCTCAGGTATATATGTTGGGAGAATTCCTCTGTGGGGTGCGTGGTTCAGTATTATCCTTTTTCTTCCTGTGCTGTCGATTCGTACTGTGGGCCTTTTGGCATCTGTGATGCAACAAGTTGGCAATGCATATGCCCAGAGGGGTTTTTACCCACTAACCCACAATCTTGGGCCGGAGGAGATTACAGCAGTGGATGTCGCAGAGCCATCCCTCTGAGTTGCCAGAATACGAGTTCGGGCTATACCTCGTATTATTTAGAGAAACTACCTGATAATAATCCTCAAAGTTTCTTTGCCTTTGATCAGGAACAATGTGAGACTGCCTGCACAAGTAATTGTTATTGCACTGCTTACTCTTTTCGTTTTGGCTGCATGTTATGGTACGGAGATTTGATCAATTCGATCCAATGCGATGATTGCTCCAATAGCTCGATAATTAGAATACGAGCAGAAATAGATTCTCGGAGAAGAAATAAGCATCCAGAGCGGTCGCTTTCAGGACTGATCATAGGTGCAGTGTTAGGGACTGCGACTGTCTTGGCTATCGGTTTGATTGTTGCTTGGAGATGCAAGAAAAGATCGCGCGCTATAGAGCCAATTTATTCGAAGAGTTTTCGAGTGTTTTCCTACTCTGATCTGAAGAGTGCTACCAAGAATTTCTCAAAGAAGCTGGGCCAAGGGAGTTTCGGAAGTGTTTTCATGGGGACCTTGCGTGATTCAACACTTGTGGCCGTGAAGAAACTCCAAGGACTAAGGCAGGGAGAGAAGCAATTCAGAGCAGAGGTGATCACGGTGGGTATGATTCAACATATTAACATAGTTCGCCTCCTTGGCTTTTGTGCGGAAGGAACTACAAGATTGCTCGTCTACGAGTACATGCCAAACGGCTCTTTAGACTCTCACTTATTTTCAAAAACTTCCGATGTCTTAGATTGGAACCTACGATACCGAATAGCAATTGGAATTGCGAGAGGTTGTCAAGCCTGCAAAATAAAGTACAGTTAGGAGTAGGGAAGGAGTAGAGAGCTAAGTAGCAACCGTAGTAAAAGGGGGAAGAGAAGTAAGCGGAGACAGCCTCGGAGGGGGAGAGAGAGCCAGTTCGGAGAAGCTAGGGCATCCTTGCCGAGGAGTGGGGGCGAGAGGATCTAAAGGAGCACAGTAGGATCGAGAGGAAGCCAGCAAGCCAACACTTGGATAACACTAGATACTCATAGTGGGTCGGGTGAGCATCAATCCAGCGGAGGGACCCAACAGTCCTAAACGGATCGGGTGAGCTTCAACGGGCCGGGTATCCTCAGACCTCAACGGGGCAGCACACCACGAGAGCCCACATCCAAATCAAGGCCCAGAGGCCCAAACATTAACCTTTTACAGTTAACCCCCTCTAGATGTAATAATTTACGTATACAGTGTAGTAGTAGTATATGAATAGTAATGTGGTGTAAGGAGAGGAGTATGAATGAAATTACAAGTTTTCCCCCAAATCTCCTGTTCTCTTCCCATCCCCCTCTCTTCTATCTGAACCTTCTCTTCTATCTGAATCTTCTCTTCCTCAAATTCTTCCCCCAGATTTCCCCCTTTTTATCTTCTTCTTCTCGATCATTCCCACCGTTAACGACCCATTATCCCCGACGCCGTACCGGCCTCAGAGCAAGGTCATCATAGGCGGTTGCGAAGGGTCCGGGTTGTTACAAAACTGGTATCAGAGCGGCACGATCCCAGGGGTCGGCGCGCACATCACCTACCAGCAGCGAAGGGCCGCAGCCATCAGGCATCCCGCATCGAGGCAAGCAGCAGAAGGCAACCTCTCGCACCATTAACAGAAAGGCAATAGCCCGCAGGCATCCCACAAGGACAAGCAACAAGCAACCGGAATCCCACAGGCGACAGGCGACCATAAGCGACTTACGAGCATACAAACCGTCATCGATGCGACCCAGCCTATTGGGAAAGGGGCGCAGGAGCCCACCAACTGTTTGACGGAACTCCGTTGGCAGCCACTTGCCTCAGCATAGCATCATGGGCACCAACACATAAGGCAACAACAACTAAGAGCAAGACAACCAGAATTACATGCAACCTCGAGCATCAAGCCACAACCAACACAGAGTCCACAAGGGATATCACAAGCAACCGACTGAGTAAGGAGAACGCAGTGGCCGCCAACCATTCGACCAACTTTCCCAACATGCCTCAGTCAAGCACCATCGGCGCCTCGGTAAAGCTACTGTAGCACCCTCTAGCACCTGTTCCAGGAGAAAGTCAGCAGAGCAAAAAAAAAAAAAAAAAAATTGGAAGAAAAAGCAACAATCGATTCAAGTTCCTGACCAAGGGCGAAGCGATGGTGGAAGGTACCAGGATGAAGGATTTGAGCGACCACGTTAATTCTCTCGAGGAAAGGCTACAAGAGATGGCGGCCAATTGGCAAGAACAGCTAGGGGGGATTAACCAGCGGATAGATGAAGCCAAGAATATCGAACGGGCACATTACGAAGCCACCCAACTAGAGGCAACAAGGAGGCATGAAGAGATAATGAGGATGATGGCTTCTCAGCAGTCTCGGTTCGCCTCAGGACCAAGGATTTCCCCAATCGACGAAGGTCTGGATCATAGCCAACCAGGAAGCAGTTCGACGCCCCAGATTATACGGGAGGCTAGAGGCAAGGGCATACTGCCCACGCCGGCGCGGCTAGCGGAGCTCCCTGAGGAGGACCAGCTGCCCAGGTTCAACCGAGCACCGCAACAGACAACCCACGTGCCGTACCCGAAATTGAAATTCCCGACGTTCGATGGGGAGGACCCCAAGGGATGGTTAGAAAACTGCGAGCAGTATTTCGATGTATACCAGCTACCGCGGCAGCAGTGGCTAGGCTTTGCCACTATGCACATAACTGGGAAGGCGAGAATATGGAAGCAAGGATATTTCATCAACCGGCCCGGCATAAGTTGGGACGAGTTCTCGGAGGCAATATGTAAACGGTTCGCCGATGTGGGGGAGCGGTACCTCATCAGGAATTTTAGCAATCTCCGACAAACCGGCTCAGTGGAAAGGTATCAAGAAGGGTTCGAGGAGCTACGATCCCAGCTGCTATGTTACAATCCCCACTTGGATGAGGAATATTTTATTTCGTGTTACATAAATGGGTTAAAGGAGGAGTTAGTACCATTCATGGACATTGCCCACCCTACTACCCTCGAGTCAGCCTTCGAGCAAGCTAAACTGCATGAGCGTGCAGTGAACATGATGCACAGGAGGAGTAGATTGGCTGCTAAGGGGCCAGGAGGGTCCTACCCACTGTCCACTAACCCCAGGGTGACCTTCACCTCAAACCCTCCAGGAGCAGGGTCGACAGCAAGACCAAAGCCCCAAGAAACAAGTAGTGGAGCTAACCCTCACCTAAACAACAAACAATTGATGGAGCAAAGGAGAGCGGCGGGGCTCTGTTTCAAATGCGGGGATAAGTACTATCAAGGGCATCAATGTAAGAACAAATCCTTGTTCAGCCTGACCGCAGCTGAGGACATGTTGGAGGTCTATGACGAGGATTGCATGTTGGAGGCCGAAGAAGAAATGAAAATAGAAGGGGACGAGGATAACTCTGGAGGAGAGGGCCCCGAGGAGGTGGGGCTGTCCTTCAATGCTTTGAGCGGAGAGAACCAACAACAAACCCTTAAGGTCCAAGGGGAAGTAGGCAAGAAGATACTGAAGATCCTGGTGGATACGGGGAGCACCCATAGCTTCCTGGATTTCAGAGTGGCTAAGGAGGTGAAGGCCAAGGTGGAGGCTGCAGCACCCCTTCTGGTTACGGTAGCCAACGGCCATAAGATATTAAGCAAACTGAAGTGCCCTGGGTTTACTTGGAACATGCACGACCAGCCCTACAGGGCGGACCTTAGAATCATCAGGCTCGAAGGCTCCAGCATGGTCCTAGGGATAGACTGGTTGAAAACCTACGGGAAGGTCACTTTCGACTACATAGACAACACGGTTACCCTCGACAAGAACGGGCGACAACTGCTACTTAAGGGTCTGACCGAGGGATCGAAGCTGAAGATGCTCACCGCGAAGGAATGGCACACTGACTGCCAAGAAGGCGCTTGCTGCGCTATTGCGCGGATTTCTCAGATCAGCGAGAGCGAGGAGCAGGTGATTCCACCTCCGATCCAAAAGGTGCTACAGCGACACGAGGAGGTATTCGGGGAACCCGAAGGGTTGCCCCCGAACCGGCGACAGGACCACAGCATTCCCTTGCTGGAGGGTGCCCAAGCCGTCAACCAGCGGCCCTACCGCTATTCCTATGAGCAGAAGAACGAAGTCGAGCGGCAAATCAAGGAAATGCTAGAGGCATCGCTCATCCAGCCAAGTACCAGCCCTTATGCATCCTCGGTGCTATTGGTCAAGAAAAAGGACAAGTCCTGGAGGTTTTGTGTCGACTACCGGCACTTGAACCAGTCAACAGTTAAGGACAAATATCCCATACCTTTAATAGATGATTTGCTGGACGAGCTAGGCGGCTCGCAATATTTTTCTAAGATCGACTTGAGAGCGGGATATCACCAGATTCGGATGAAACCCGAAGACGTCCACAAGACTGCTTTTCGGACCCACTCGGGCCACTACGAGTTCCTGGTCATGCCCTTCGGGCTAACCAATGCGCCGGCAACCTTCCAGTCCGTGATGAATGACGTGTTCGCGGATTATCTCCGGAAGTTCGTGTTAGTCTTCTTCGACGACATCCTGGTTTACAGCAGGAATCTGGAAGACCACGAGGAGCATCTAGACAGGGTACTGAGCACCCTGCGAAGGCATCAGCTTTATGCCAAACGGTCGAAATGTTTCTTTGGACAACAAAAGGTGGAGTATCTAGGCTACATCATTACCCCCGAAGGGACGGCTACCGACCCGGCCAAAATAGAGGCAATGATAAATTGGCCAACTCCGACTTCGCTCAAAGGCCTGCGGGGATTTTTGGGCATCACGGGGTACTACCGGAGGTTCATCGAGGGCTATGGGAAGTTAAGCAAGCCCTTGACTGAATTGCTAAAAAAGGATCAGTTTCGATGGGGTCCCGAAGCACAGACGGCCTTCGAGAGTTTGAAGGAAGTCATGACTAGGGCCCCCGTGTTAGCTATGCCGGACTACACCGACACCTTCACTATCGAGGTGGACGCTTGCGGGGCGGGCTTGGGGGCTGTGTTGTCGCAAAGGGGAAGGCCGATAGCCTACATTAGTAAAGCCATAAATCAGCGAAACATGGGCCTCTCGACCTACGAGAAGGAGTTCTTAGCGGTGCTACTCGCGGTTAACAAATGGAGACACTACCTCAGCCCCCGGCGATTCATAATCAAGACGGATCATCAAAGCCTCAAACACCTTTTGGAACAAAGGATTACAACGGCCGTGCAACAGAAAGGGATGGTAAAGCTCATGGGGCTAGACTACGAGATATGCTACAAGGCCGGCAGGGAAAATAAAGCCGCGGACTCGCTGTCCAGGAGGGGGTTTGAGGAAGGAGTGTGTGCGGCAATATCTACGGCCGTACCCAGCTGGGTGACCGAAGTGGAGGCTAGCTACCGAGGGGATGCCCACTACGAAAAGATCATAGCCGAGCTGTTACTTCAGCCAAACCAAGGCTCAAATTACACTCTAGTACAGGGGGTGTTGCGACGCAAGGGAAAGATCTGTGTGGGAAGTCAAGGCAACTTGAGAAATAGCATAGTGAATCAACTACACTCATCGGCGCTGGGGGGACACTCGGGAGCCTTACGAACGTATAAAAGAGTGAAGCAGTTCTTCTACTGGCCCGGGCTCAGGCAAGATGTGGAGAAACACACCAAGGACTGTGAAGTCTGTCTGCAAAACAAGGTGGACAGCCAGCCCTATGCAGGGTTACTACAACCGCTACCGATACCTACCCGGGTGTGGCAGGAGATTACGATGGATTTCATAGAGGCGCTGCCTAAGTCGGAAGGAAAGGACACAGTGCTAGTAGTGATAGACCGACTCACCAAATATGCTCATTTCATAGCACTGGCCCATCCTTTCACTGCGGCGCAAGTAGCCAGGGCCTTCCTCGACACAGTTTACAAACTGCACGGGTTGCCCAGGAGCATTCTAACCGACAGGGACAAGGTGTTCACCAGCCAGATGTGGCAGGAGTTATTCAGGTTAATGGGAGTGAAGCTACTCATGAGCAGCGCCTACCACCCACAAGCGGACGGCCAGTCAGAGAGGCTCAACCGATGTCTCGAGACATATCTAAGGTGCCTGAGCTTCCAACAGCCCCGCAAATGGCACAGATGGCTAGCTACGGCCGAGTGGTGGTATAATACTAACTACCACAGTTCCCTAAGGACCACACCATACCAAGCCCTCTATGGCCATCACCCCCCCAGCGGGATAGTGGTCAACCTGGGCCTAGAAGTGTCACCCACAGTGCAGGAATGGGGCGAAGAACAGGGGAAGATGACGCAGCTATTGAGGGAGCGACTACTACAAGCCCAACACCGGATGAAACAAAACGCCGACAAAAGGAGAGTGGATAAGGAATACAAGGTCGGGGAGAATGTATACCTGAAGCTCCAGCCCTACCGACAGGTAAGCGTGGCCGTCAGGAGCAACTTGAAACTCTGTGCCCGCTACTTCGGGCCATATGAGATCACAGAGAGGGTGGGAAAGGTAGCTTACCGCTTACAGTTGCCGGAGGGGTCCCGTATTCACCCAGTGTTTCATGTGTCCCAACTGAAGAGGGCCCCCCCGCCGGGTGCAGCGGCAGCCACTACACCGGAGGTTCCCCGGGTGGGGAAAGATGGCCAGCTGCTCGCAAGGCCCGAGAGAATCCTGGAGAGACGCATGGTAAAAAGGGGGAACCGGGCGGCCAGTCAAGTCCTGGTGAAGTGGGAGAACTTGAGCGAAGAAGCAGCCACTTGGGAGGACTACAAGTTCCTGAAGTCCCAGTTTCCGGACTTCGATCCTTGAGGACAAGGATCGTTCGAAGGGGACGGGGGTTGTCAAGCCTGCAAAATAAAGTACAGTTAGGAGTAGGGAAGGAGTAGAGAGCTAAGTAGCAACCGTAGTAAAAGGGGGAAGAGAAGTAAGCGGAGACAGCCTCGGAGGGGGAGAGAGAGCCAGTTCGGAGAAGCTAGGGCATCCTTGCTGAGGAGTGGGGGCGAGAGGATCTAAAGGAGCACAGTAGGATCGAGAGGAAGCCAGCAAGCCAACACTTGGATAACACTAGATACTCATAGTGGGTCGGGTGAGCATCAATCCAGCGGAGGGACCCAACAGTCCTAAACGGATCGGGTGAGCTTCAACCGGGCCGGGTATCCTCAGACCTCAACGGGGCAGCACACCACGAGAGCCCACATCCAAATCAAGGCCCAGAGGCCCAAACATTAACCTTTTACAGTTAACCCCCTCTAGATGTAATAATTTACGTATACAGTGTAGTAGTAGTATATGAATAGTAATGTGGTGTAAGGAGAGGAGTATGAATGAAATTACAAGTTTTTCCCCCAAATCTCCTGTTCTCTTCCCATCCCCCTCTCTTCTATCTGAACCTTCTCTTCTATCTGAATCTTCTCTTCCTCAAATTCTTCCCCCAGATTTCCCCCTTTTTATCTTCTTCTTCTCGATCATTCCCACCGTTAACGACCCATTATCCCCGACGCCGTACCGGCCTCAGAGCAAGGTCATCATAGGCGGTTGCGAAGGGTCCGGGTTGTAACAGCCTCGGAGGGGGAGAGAGAGCCAGTTCGGAGAAGCTAGGGCATCCTTGCCGAGGAGTGGGGGCGAGAGGATCTAAAGGAGCACAGTAGGATCGAGAGGAAGCCAGCAAGCCAACACTTGGATAACACTAGATACTCATAGTGGGTCGGATGAGCATCAATCCAGCGGAGGGACCCAACAGTCCTAAACGGATCGGGTGAGCTTCAACCGGGCCGGGTATCCTCAGACCTCAACGGGGCAGCACACCACGAGAGCCCACATCCAAATCAAGGCCCAGAGGCCCAAACATTAACCTTTTACAGTTAACCCCCTCTAGATGTAATAATTTACGTATACAGTGTAGTAGTAGTATATGAATAGTAATGTGGTGTAAGGAGAGGAGTATGAATGAAATTACAAGTTTTCCCCCAAATCTCCTGTTCTCTTCCCATCCCCCTCTCTTCTATCTGAACCTTCTCTTCTATCTGAATCTTCTCTTCCTCAAATTCTTCCCCCAGATTTCCCCCTTTTTATCTTCTTCTTCTCGATCATTCCCACCGTTAACGACCCATTATCCCCGACGCCGTACCGGCCTCAGAGCAAGGTCATCATAGGCGGTTGCGAAGGGTCCGGGTTGTTACAGAGGTCTAGCTTATCTCCACGAGAAATGCAAGGACTTCATCATACATTGTGATATTAAACCGGAAAACATACTCTTGGACGAGCATTTCTGTCCAAGAATCGCAGATTTCGGCATGGCAAAGCTCTTCACCAGAGACGGAAGCCGGGTCTTGACAACCGTAAGGGGAACAATAGGATATCTCGCGCCGGAGTGGATATCGGGTGTAGCCATCACGCACAAGGCCGATGTTTATAGCTTCGGGATGATGCTTTTCGAGATAATTTCTGGCAGGAGAAACACCGAGAGGTCGGAAGACGGAACATATGTGTATTTCCCTACTTGGGCCGCGGCGAAAATTCATGAAGGCGAGGTCTTATGCTTGTTGGACAGCAAGTTGAAGGGTGAAGCTAACATTGAAGAGCTTGATAGAGCATGTAGAGTTGCTTGTTGGTGCATTCAACAATTTGAAAGCAGCAGGCCAACAATGGGACAAGTTGTTCAGATGCTTGAAGGAGTTCAAGACGTCGACATGCCTCCTATACCTACATTCCTATGCAATTTTGTGTGTGATGAGGATGGCTCAATTAATACTCAGGTTAATGAACATTGTTCCAATGTTTTCATGATCAGTAGTTCCCTCGTCACTGAATAAGGATTATAATAGTCCGGCATCAATTGTCTTTATAAGGTTTTGTTTTAATAAAGGGTCAGGTGTGGTTATGCGACTCTGTTTTGTTCTCAATGAAGATGCTTTATTTTTAGGGAAATACTCACGTTCAATTGAATAGGCTTTGGTTAATAGTGATTTCAATTTGTGTATTAAATCTCTTGTGCTTTTCTTTTCTTTTTTTTTTTATGTTTGCTAAGTATTTTATTGTAATATTTCTAAAGTGCTGCAGAATTTTATTTTATGTGTAAAAAAATCTTTCTAGTATTCTCACTTTATTTTAGTTGTAGTGTTGTTTGTATAGTTTCTGGTGATTCCAAATCTAGTAGTTGAGGGCCTGGGGCTTCATGTTTCTGTGGACGTGTGGAGTCCACCACGCAATGTCTCTCCAAAATTAGCATCAGGTTGATCTTGCGCCGCGACCATTGGATTGTCGATTGGCTCGATCGGGTGTGATTGAAACGGACACCATAGTGTGTTAGGAAAGCGGATTAGAAAGAAATGATCTCATTAAAATTTAATTAATAATCCATGACAGATGATGTTAAAATTATTTTTAAACTGTTTTCCTCAAATCTATATATCTTAAAAAATGACTTACTAAATATGTATGGATTCAATGATCAGAACACGGTGATGTAGAATCGAAAATAGTAAATAAAGTAAAGAGTGTGGAAAAATGCAACTGCAGCTGACTCGGAGGGAGACTACTCCACTTTGATTTTGCGCGTGCTCAATAACTCGCGAATTAATTCGGTCCAGATACTTGGCCGCTTTGACCCGATCGAGTTCGTTCAAAACAAACGTGTCAAAGTCCACGCAGTATTTTCTCCAGTTTGATGGAAGAGATGATCGATCACTCAGCAATATACAACTGTACCCTTGAACTGGTTGCTTAATTTGCCCAGTTCACATCATATGGGAGTTGGTTCCTCTTCACCTTCTTCATTTGAGGTTGCTGAATGCAAGATGTTGTTCTGAATCTAATCCCCACGTTAATTCTCGTCGCAGAGACACTGATGAATTCCAAAGATCCCACACTTGTGCTTCTTATTTCTCTCTTCCGCACTTGTTTTCTGCTGCTGCTCCCTTTTTTACTTCGATCCCGTGTCGCCGCAGCTGGTCAATTTTTTTACACTAATTTAATATTACAAATTTCAAAACGATTGCCTAAACCCTGCATTGTGAAACAGTAAAATTTATATCCATTTATTTGCATGTGTAAATAGTATTTTTTTTAAAAATATTTTTTTAGAGTCCTCGTGCAAGAAAGAGATGGGTACTTTGCGTGTAGAAAAAGTTAAAAGTAGAGTACCACTTTGGCCTGAGGAATACGCTTGCCTTTGTTATAATCACCCTACAGTTTATATTACTGAAAACTTAACAGGCAGGCTGGTCACGAGCTATTAATTAAGATGTATAAAAATAAATATAAAAAAATTTATATTTTTTGAAAAATAAATGCCCAAAAAAAAAAAAAAAAATTATATTTCTAATGTGATCAATTTGACGATAGAGTTATGAAAAAATACAATTTTATTAAACTGAGTTGAAAATTTTATTGAATTTGATAATTATTACACTCTCCGTTATTGACTTTTTATAGTCAATAGTTGCTTGATCTTTTAGTGATACCCGGCTCTTTTTGAACCTCATTTGATATTAAGGATATTTTTTAAAAATTTTATATTTTTTTCTATTTTTAGTTGCTTGACTTTTTGATAACACAGCTATTTTAGATCGTCATTTGATATTAAGGATATTTTTTTTAAATTTTTACTTTATTTTTAATTTGATTATCTGATTATTTAAAATCTAACTAAATTTAAAGTTATTTTAGAATTAAATATATTAGTATTAAAAAATTATTAAAATTTAAAAATTTAATTACAGTAAAATTTAGGTATCGTCCCAATATATAGGCATCATGTTTGATTAATATAATAAGAGTTTTAAAAATTAAATAATACTATTTAGTATTTATTGAAAAATTAATTATTTGTGTATTTTTTTATCTTATCATACGAATTTTATTGATTTGCATCAATTTCACTATACAATAAAACAAAAGTACAATCACTTAATATCTTCGCAAAATTAAAAATTATAAACTTTACGGGGAAACTCATCTAACAAAAAATTCTAAAAAAATAATTGAAAATAACTTTTTGCAAAACTTTAATTAAAAAAGCTAAATTTAAAAAGTATAAAAATATCTTATACATTTTTTTTATATCGTTATTTCGAAAAAATCAAACCCTTATATGATAATGGGTAGTGAATTATCTACCTTACATGAATATATGGACGGGAGCTCTCCTACTCTGATTCAAAGTCTTTTGAGTGGAGCTGACTCCTACTTGGTAAGCGAGCCGCAGTCCAAGTCCAGTCGGAGCTGTAAGACAAGAGAAGGCGCATATATCTTAACAGCTAGATATAACAAGCTCGAAAAGTTGGATCTTCTATCATCTTTGTTTGAGGTTGCTGCATGAGGAGTTTTGTTCTGCGAATAAATCCCCAGCTGATTCTCTCGAAGAGAAGAGAAGAGAGTAGCTGTGATGAACTCCGAAGGGCCCAAGCTGCTGTTTCTCCTCGCTCCCGTATTTGTTTTCTGCTGTTGCAACCTCCGTGCCGTCGCCGCACGCGACACCATCACCGCCGGCAATCCTATCACCGGTAAACAGTCCGTCATCTCCGAAAACGGAGATTTCCAGCTAACTTTTTCCCCGCCAGGTGATTACTACGGCTATCCATCACCCTCAATTTATTGCAGGAAATGTGATCCCGAGATCTCAGTTTGGTCTATATATATAGATGGTACAGTGCCCACCACCGATTTGCGGCTAAATATCTCCAATGACGGTAATTTAATCCTCCTCTCTAACGATGGAAGTTTAATTTGGTCAACTAACGTGACATCACCGGTGGCGAGTAATTCGACAGTTGCAGTTCTGCTAGACAGCGGGAACCTCGTTCTGCGAGACGGACTTAACTCTTCAAATGTGTTGTGGCAGAGCTTTGATCACCCAACTGATACGTGGCTCCCAGGAGCACCACTAGGATTCGACCGATCCACCGGGAATCACGTCTTCCTAACTTCAGTTGCTTCTGAATACAGCTACTACTTTTCTGTCGATGAAGAGACAGTTGGAAGTCCCCAATTCGTGTTACAAAATAAGGAACCCGGTGAGTATGATCACTATGCCCAGCATTTAGATGCTCCTACCGTGATAGATATTCATCAAGATAGCCAAAAAGGCACTTTCACTTTTCATGCCATAGATGGCTATGCTGTTATTGTTTTGTCTACTTTTAGCATTAACAGGTATATATGTTCGGAGAATTCCTCTGTGGGGTGCGTGTTTCAGGAGTATCCTTTTCCTTCCTGTGGTGTCGGTTCGTACTGTGGGCCTTTTGGCATCTGTGATGCAACAAGTTGGCAATGCATATGCCCAGAGGGTTTTTTACCCACTAACCCACAATCTTGGGCCAGAGGAGATTACACCAGAGGATGTCGTGGAGTCATCCATCTGAGTTGTAAGAATGAGAGCTCGGGCTATAGCTGGTATTATTTAAAGAAATTACCTGATAATCCTCAAAGTTTCTTTGCTTATGATCAAGAACAATGTGAGACTGCCTGCACAAGTAATTGTTCTTGCACTGCTTACTCTTTTCGTTTTGGCTGCATATTATGGTTCGGAGATTTGATCAATTCGACCCAATGCGATGATTGCTTCGATAACTCGATAATTAGAATACGAGCAGAAATAGATTCTCGGAGAAGAAATAAGCATCCAGAGCGGTCGCTTACAGGACTGATCATAGCTGCAGTGTTAGGGACTGCGACTGTCTTGGCTATCGGTTTGATCGTTGCTTGGAGATGCAAGAAAAGATCGCGCGCTATAGAGCCAATTTATTCGAAGAGTTTTCGAGTGTTTTCCTACTCTGATCTGAAGAGTGCTACCAAGAATTTCTCAAAGAAGCTGGGCCAAGGGAGTTTCGGAAGTGTTTTCATGGGGACCTTGCGTGATTCGACACTTGTGGCCGTGAAGAAACTCCAAGGACTTAGGCAGGGAGAGAAGCAATTCAGAGCAGAGGTGATCACGGTCGGTATGATTCAACATATTAACATAGTTCGCCTCCTTGGCTTTTGTGCGGAAGGAACTAGAAGATTGCTCGTCTACGAGTACATGCCAAACGGCTCTTTAGACTCTCACTTATTCTCAAAAACTTCCGATATCTTAGATTGGAACCTACGATACCGAATAGCAATTGGAATTGCGAGAGGTCTAGCTTATCTCCATGAGAAATGCAAGGACTTCATCATACATTGCGATATTAAACCGGAAAACATACTCTTGGACGAGCATTTCTGTCCAAGAATCGCAGATTTCGGCATGGCAAAGCTCTTCACCAGAGACGGAAGCCGGGTCTTGACAACCGTAAGGGGAACAATAGGATGAATCGCGCCGGAGTGGATATCGGGTGTAGCCATCACGCACAAGGCCGATGTTTATAGCTTCGGGATGATGCTTTTCGAGATAATTTCTGGCAGGAGAAACACCGAGAGGTCGGAAGACGGAACATATGTGTATTTCCCTACTTGGGCCGCGGCGAAAATTCATGAAGGCGAGGTCTTATGCTTGTTGGACAGCAAGTTGAAGGGTGAAGCTAACATTGAAGAGCTTGATAGAGCATGTAGAGTTGCTTGTTGGTGCATTCAAGAATTTGAAAGCAGCAGGCCAACAATGGGACAAGTTGTTCAGATGCTTGAAGGAGTTCAAGAGGTCGACATGCCTCCTATACCTACATTCCTATGCAATTTTGTGTGTGATGAGAATGACTCAATTAATACTCAGGTTAATGAACATTGTTCCAATGTTTCCATGATCAGTAGTTCCCTCGTCACTGAATAAGGATTATAATAGTCCGGCATCAATTGTCTTTATAAGGTTTTGTTTTAATAAAGGGTCAGGTGTGGTTATGCGACTCTGTTTTGTTCTCAATGAAGATGCTTTATTTTTAGGGAAAGACTCACGTTCAATTGAATAGGCTTTGGTTAATGGTGATTTCAATTTGTGTAATAAATCTCTTGTGCTTTTCTTTTCTTTTTTTATCTTTGCTAGGTATTTTATTGTAATATTTCTAAAGTGCTGCAGAATTTTATTTTATGTGTAAAAAAATCTTTCTAGTATTCTCACTTTATTTTAGTTGTAGTGTTGTTTGTATAGTTTCTGGTGATTCCAAATCTAGTAGTTGAGGGCCTGGGGCTTGATGTTTCTGTGGACGTGTGGAGTCCACCACGCAATGTCTCTCCAAAATTAGCATCAGGTTGATCTTGCGCCGTGACCATTGGATTGTCGATTGGCTCGATCGGGTGTGATTGAGACGGACACCATAGTGTGTTAGGAAAGCGGATTAGAAAGAAATGATCTCATTAAAATCTAATTAATAATCCATGACAGATAATGTTTTTTTTTTTGAGAGAAAGGTAGCATGCTACTCGCTTCGTTTATTTTTTAAATAAACTTAGCAGGAAATGTGAAGCAACTAGGCTTCGAACTCGAGTGTATCAACCACCAAGCCCTTTGCCACTTGCACTAGGGACGGTTGATCATGACAGATGATGTTAAAATTATTTTTAAACTGTTTTCGTCAAATCTATATATCTTAAATGACTTACTAAATATGTATGGATTCAATGATCAGAACATGGTGATGTAGAATCGAAAATAGTAAATAAAGTAAAGAGTGTGGAAAAATGCAACTGCAGCTGACTCGGAGGGAGACTACTCCACTTTGATTTTGCGCGTGCTCAATAACTCGCGAATTAATTCGGTCCAGATACTTGGCCGCTTTGACCCGATCGAGTTCGTTCAAAACAAACGTGTCAAAGTCCACGCAGTATTTTCTCCAGTTTGATGGAAGAGATGATCGATCACTCAGCAATATACAACTGTACCCTTGAACTGGTTGCTTAATTTGCCCAGTTCACATCATATGGGAGTTGGTTCCTCTTCACCTTCTTCATTTGAGGTTGCTGAATGCAAGATGTTGTTCTGAATCTAATCCCCACGTTAATTCTCGTCGCAGAGACACTGATGAATTCCAAAGATCCCACACTTGTGCTTCTTATTTCTCTCTTCCGCACTTGTTTTCTGCTGCTGCTCCCTTTTTTACTTCGATCCCGTGTCGCCGCAGCTGGTCAATTTTTTTACACTAATTTAATATTACAAATTTCAAAACGATTGCCTAAACCCTGCATTGTGAAACAGTAAAATTTATATCCATTTATTTGCATGTGTAAATAGTATTTTTTAAAAAATATTTTTTTAGAGTCCTCGTGCAAGAAAGAGATGGGCACTTTGCGTGTAGAAAAAGTTAAAAGTAGAGTGCCACTTTGGCTTGAGGAATACGCTTGCCTTCGTTATAATCACCCTACAGTTTATATTACTGAAAACTTAACAGGCAGGTTGGTCACGAGCTATTAATTAAGATGTATAAAAATAAATATAAAAAAAATTATATTTTTTGAAAAATAAATGCCCAAAAACAAAATTAAAAATTATATTTCTAATGTGATCATTTGACGCTAGAGTTTCTGAAAAAAATACAATTTTATTAAAATGAGTCGAAAATTTTATTGAATTTGATAATTATTACACTCTCGGTTATTGACTTTTTATAGTCGATAGTGACATCCGGCTCTTTTTGAACCTCATTTAATATTAAAAATATTTTTAAAAAATTTTATATTTTTTATATTTTTAGTCTGTTTATTTGATTATTTAAAATCTAACTAAATTTAAAAATATTTTAGAATTAAATATATTAGTATTAACAAAATATTAAAATTTAAAATTTTGATTTACAATAGAATTTGAATATTGTCTTTATATATAGACATGGTGTATTATTAATAAAATAATAAAATTTTTAAAAATTAAATAATATTATTTAGTATTTATCGAAAAATTAATTATTTGTGTATTTTTTTTTTATATTTATATTTTTTTCATCTTATTATACGATTTTTATTGATTTGCGTCAATTTTACTATACAATGAAACAAAAGTACAATCACTTAATATCTTCGTAAAATTAAAAATTATAAACTTTACGGTGAAACTCATCTAACAAAAAATTCTAAAAAAATAATTAAAAATAAATTTTTGCAAAACTTTAATTAAAAAAACTAAATTTAAAAAGTATAAAAATATCTTATAAATTTTTTTTATATCGTTATTTCGAAAAAATCAAACCCTTATATGATAATGGGTAGTGAATTTTCTACCTATACATGAATATATGGACGGGAGCTCTCCTACTCTGATTCAAAGTCTTTTGAGTAGAGCTGACTCCTACTTAGAAAGCGAGCCGCAGTCCAAGTCCAGTCGGAGCTGTAAGACAAAGAGAAGGCGCATATATCTTAACAGCTAGATATAACAAGCTCGAAAACTTTGGATCTTCTATCATCTTTGTTTGAGGTTGCTGCATGAGGAGTTTTGTTCTGCAAATAAATCCCCAGCTGATTCTCTCGAAGAGAAGAGATTAGCTCTGATGAACTCCGAAGGGCCCAAGCTGCTGTTTCTCCTCGTTCCCGTATTTGTTTTCTGCTGTTGCAACCTCCGTGCCGTCGCCGCACGCGACACCATCACCGCCGGCAATCCTCTCACCGGTAACCAGTCCGTCATCTCCGAAAACGGAGATTTCGAGTTAACTTTTTTCCCGCCAGGTGATTACTACGGCTATCCTCCACCCACCATTATTTACAGGAAATATGAAGTCCAGTTCCCAGTTTGGTCTATATATACAGATGGTACCGTGCCCACCACCGATTTGCAGCTAAATATCTCCGATGATGGTAATTTAATCCTCCTCTCTAACGATGGAAGTTTAATTTGGTCAACCAACGTGACATCACCACCGGTGGCGAGTAATTCGACAGTTGCAGTTCTGCTAGACAGCGGAAACCTCGTTCTGCGAGACGGACTTAACTCTTCAAATGTGTTGTGGCAGAGCTTTGATCACCCAACTGATACGTGGCTCCCAGGAGCACCACTTGGGTTCGATCGTTCCACCGGGAATCACATCTTCCTAACTTCTTCATCTGCTGTTGATCCCTCCTACTACTTTTCTCTCGATGAAGAGACAGTTGGAAGTCCCCAATTCGTGTTACAAAATAAGGAACCCGGTGAGCACGATCACTCTGTCCAGCATTTTGCTGTTCCTACCATGATAGATATTCATCAAAATAGCCAAAAAGGCACTTTCACTTTTCATGCCATAGATGGCTATGCTGTTATTTTTTTGGGTACTTTTAAAATTCACAGGTATATATGTTGGGAGAATTCCTCTGTGGGGTGCGTGTTTCAGGATTATCCTTTTCGTTCCTGCGGTGTCGGTTTCTATTGCGGGTCTTTTGGCATCTGTGATGCAACAAGTTGGCAATGCATATGCCCAGAGGGGTTTTTACCCACTAACCCACAATCTTGGGGCGGAGGAGATTACAGTAGCGGGTGTCGCAGAGTCATTCCTCTGAGTTGCAAGAATGAGAATTCGACATATAGGGAGTATAATTTTGAGAAATTACCTAACAATCCTCAGAGTTTCCCTGCCAATGATTATGAAGAATGTGAGTCTGCCTGCACAAGTAATTGTTCTTGCACTGCTTACTCTTTTACTTTTGGCTGCATGTTATGGCACAGAGATTTGATCAATTCGATCCAATGCGATTATTGCTCAGATAGATCGATAATTAGGATACGAGCAGAAATAGATTCTCAGAGAAGAAATAAGCATCCAGAGCGGTCGCTAACAGGACTGACCATAGGTGCAGTGTTAGGGACTGCGACGGTCTTGGCTATCTGTTTGATCGTCGCTTGGAGATGCAAGAAAAGATCGCACGCTATAGAGCCAATTTATTCGAAGAGTTTTCGAGTGTTTTCCTACTCTGATCTGAAGAGTGCTACCAAGAATTTCTCAAACAAGCTGGGCCAAGGGAGCTTCGGAAGTGTTTTCATGGGGACCTTGCGTGATTCGACACTTGTGGCCGTGAAGAAACTCCAAGGACTAAGGCAGGGAGAGAAGCAATTCAGAGCAGAGGTGATCACGGTCGGTATGATTCAACATATTAACATAGTTCGCCTCCTTGGCTTTTGTGCGGAAGGAACTAGAAGATTGCTCGTCTACGAGTACATGCCAAACGGCTCTTTAGACTCTCACTTATTTTCAAAAACTTCCGATGTCTTAGAATGGAACCTACGATACCGAATAGCAATTGGAATTGCGAGAGGTCTAGCTTATCTCCATGAGAAATGCAAGGACTTCATCATACATTGCGATATTAAACCGGAAAACATACTCTTGGACGAGCATTTCTGTCCAAGAATCGCAGATTTCGGCATGGCAAAGCTCTTCACCAGAGACGGAAGCCGGGTCTTGACAACCGTAAGGGGAACAATAGGATATCTCGCGCCGGAGTGGATATCGGGTGTAGCCATCACGCACAAGGCCGATGTTTATAGCTTTGGGATGATGCTTTTCGAGATAATTTCTGGCAGGAGAAACACCGAGAGGTCGGAAGACGGAACATATGTGTATTTCCCTACTTGGGCCGCGGCGAAAATTCATGAAGGCGAGGTCTTATGCTTGTTAGACAACAAGTTGAAGGGTGAAACTAACAGTGAAGAGCTCGATAGAGCATGTAGAGTTGCTTGTTGGTGCATTCAAGAATTTGAAAGCAGCAGGCCAACAATGGGACAAGTTGTTCAGATGCTCGAGGGAGTTCAAGAGGTCAACATGCCTCCTATACCTACATTCCTATGCAATTTTGTGTGTGATGAGAATGGCTCAATTAATACTCAGGTTAATGAACATTGTTCCAATGTTTTCATGAGTGATTCGTTCACTGAGTAAGTATTAAAATAGGCCTCCATGGTGAGGCATCAATTGTCTTTTTAAGGTTTTGTCTTAATACAGGGTCAGGCGTAGCTGTAAGATTCTGTTTTTTCTCTCAATAAAGAATCATGTTCAAATAAAGAGGTTTTGATGAATGGTGATATCAATTTGTGTAATAAACCTCCTTGACTTTTCTTTTTTCTTTTTTTCTTTTCTTTTCTTTCTTTTTTTTTTTTTTTTTTTTTTTTTTCGTTAAGCACTTTATGGTAACTGTTCCGAAGAGCTGCAGAATCCAATTTGTGAAAAAAAAAAAAAAATCTTTTATCTTTTTTTTTTTTATTTTGTTTGTGTTGTTTCAAGTTGGGGAGATTCGTTTGTGGTTTTTCACTTTATTTTAACATTCTTTTCAAGGATATTGTTAGGTCATAGTGCACACTCCCTGATATTTGAATCCTAATCTTATAGTTGCTCTTTCCCTTGAGATTACAATATTTCTTTGCAAATTAATGATGTAGTCTCATGGTTAATCTTATGACGTTAATTAATTCCTGAGAGAGCAATTAAAGGTTATGTTGTCTTACAATTTATCTAGGCCTAAACATCATTTTAATTAATCTCATGAATGATGAATGCATGGTAGAGTTGTTAATTATTAAAAAAGTTTAGATCTATTTTTCAAAAAAGTTTAGATCGCACCTCGATCCGGTGCTCTCATGAATAGTAGTCCAGAGTACATTTTATCATATTGAAATTCAACGTTTGGACCTTCTATTGAAAACAATGTAATCCCTCAATTTTCTCACATTCTCTTTAGAATAATATATTATTAGTACAAAACGTGGGCACCATTTTGTTGTATATTAAGTTGATGAATATGATTGTCGTTTAGTCCCAAGTCCATCTATGACTCCAACAAAATATGATTGACGTTGAGTCCTAAGTTTTGTGACGAAAATTTTAAATTAAAATTTTTGGAGGCTAGCTTATAGAGGAACTCGATCGAGCGACATTATTAATGC